>LR812536.1:18112232-18320805 GCA_903798195.1 Danio kyathit | reverse complement strand
GCTAGGCAGTTGCTAGGGTACCCTAGGTTGTTACTAGGCAAGCCTCACATACATGCTTGGTCATTTGTTTATACTTAGCAAGCATTTATAGCAAGTTACAGCACTTGGCTAGTCAATATTAGCATGTAGCTAGTCACTGCTAGCATGTGTAGCATATAGGAAGTTCCGTTTGCTAGCATGAGCCAAACGAGCCAACCCCCATGTCTCTACGATGTTCTGATGCTCAGATATAGCTGTTGATAAATGGTTGCTAGGGTACTCTGTTTTGTTGCCATGGGCGTGGTTACAGAGTGAAGTTGGGTGTGGTTGGTTGCCTAAGTCAAATGAGCCAACCCCCAAGTCAATAGGACACTGCTATGCAAAGATATGCATGTAGGCCCGTTATAATGGCAGTCTATGGGATCAGTTTGGGGGCGTGGCTTGTTATCTTCATTAACATATTGAGATGCTCATTGGTTGTCTGAGTCAAATGAGCCAACCCCCAAGTCAATAGGACACTGTTATGCAAAGATATGCATCAAAGCCTATTATAATGGCAGTCTATGGGATCAGTTTGGGGGCGTGGCTTGTTAGCGTCATTATCATATTGAGATGCTCATTGGTTGCCCGAGTCAAATGAGCCAACCCCCAAGTCAATAGGACACTGCTATGCAAAGATATGCATGAAGGCCAGTTATAATGGCAGTCTATGGGATCAGTTTGGGGGCGTGGCTTGTGAGCTTAATTATCATATTGAGATGCTGATTGGTTGCCTGAGTCAAATGAGCCCACCCCCATGTCTCTATGACACTCCTATGTAATGTTATTGATGTGGGACATTTATAATGGAAGTCAATGAGATCAGCAATGGGACGTCCCACCCCATGTTAAGTCAATGAGGCTGTTATTAAGGGTCTTTAAATGGTTTGGGGGGGCGTGGCTTGAGGGCTTCATTATCATATTGAGATGCTGGTTGGTTGCCTGAGTCAAATAAGCCCACCCCAAGTCTGTATGACACTGCTATGTAATGTGATTGACATGTGACATTTATAATGGGAGTCAATGTAATGAATGGGAGTCAATGGCAATGTTAAGTCAATGGGACCACTTTGGGACGTCCTAGCACCCCAGGGGTACAACTTATACCCCCTTTCGGGGTATGTTCCCACTTAGGCTGCAACCCCCTACAGATGTTGTGAATCCCATATTTCTATGAAATTCACACTCGGCGCAGTGATTCGTCAAAATTCAGCTCCATGTTAAGTCAATGGGACATTTGGACGATTTGGGACCCCCTAGCCCCCCAGCGGTACAACATTTACACCCTTTCGGGGTATGTACTTGTCCGGGCTGTAACCCTTTCGAGATGTGGTGAATCCCATATTTCTACGAAATTCACAAATGTCAATGTAACGCGTTGTCTTTTGTACTTAGTGCTACCCCGGCGGTGGTCTAGGAAATGAATGGGAGTCAATGGGGCCAATGTAAGTCAATGGGACCACTTTGGGACGTCCTAGCACCCCAGGGGTACAACTTATACCCCCGTGCGGGGTTTGTTCTCACTCAGGCTGCAACCCCCTACAGATGTTGTGAATCCCATATTTCTATGAAATTCACACTCGGCGCTATGATGTGTCAAAGTTTGTCCCCATGTTAAGTCAATGGGATTTTTGGGGGGGTTTTTTGGCCCCGCAGGGGCCAAAAAACCCCCCACCCCTTATAAAAGTCATAGCACACCATTCCCGATAAGACCGGACGATTTGACCCCACTTTCAAGGGTCTGGGACGAAATCTGCGGGACGAGTTACGCGCCGAAGTTTTGTCCGGAAGTAAGAATAATAATTATTATAAATTATAAATAATAAACCCTCCCATTGAGAATAGTAAGAATGGACTTTGCCTATGGCAAACCCCATTAATAATAAACCACCACCCATTGAGAATAGTAAGAATGGACTTTGCCTATGGCAAACCCCATTAATAAATACTGTAACGTTAGTGTAAACTGTGGTACATTGTGATGGTGTATAATTATAGCGCAGAAAACTGAAGCCTATTGAATCATTTGTTTATTACTACAGTAGTGTCATACCACAACAACAATATAATTACTACGACGGTTTAATTAGGTAATTATCTATAGTATTCTTCCAAACACTATAGTATTTAGTTTTCTATATTACAGTATTTACTAGGGCTGGGCGATATGGCAAAAAAAAAAAAATCTAGATTTTTTCATAAAGTTTGACCGATTCACGATTTCGATTTCGATTTTTTTATTTTTTTTTACTGTGTAACTATAGTCAACTTAAAACATTACAACAACATGACTGAGTTAACAATCTCTTTATAAGTAACTTGAAAAACCATCTGGTTAAGGAACATGTATTTTTAATAGCCATACATACATAAATTGGTCAACAAGGTGTAGCCTATTACATTCCTATAGACAAATTCCTGCTTGATGTTTTAGAAAATATTTGTGCGTAGCTACACCACCCAGTATATATTAAAGATCACCGTGAACAACAAAAAACCCCACAGAAACCTGTTACATATCTATCTATATTTAATATCATAACGTATATAATCGTATAACAGCCTATAGCTGAAATGTTGGAAATTGCTCAATTTATTTTCATAAAACATTTGTCAAAACTTATTGATATTTTTTTGGAGTAAAAACAATAACGACATTTAAGAATCCATATTTATTTTATTTATTCATTCATTTTACTTGTTTATTGGTGCATATATGGGTTATGATTTAATTCATAGCTACAGTACCTTGGGCAGCTACTGTGCCACTCTGTAAAGCTTTCAAGTAAAAGTCCAAATTAAAGAAAGATTTGACTTTCTGCAGTGACAGCCTACATTCACAACACGCCGTAACCATCCTTCAGGTGGTGCGCAGGTATACACAACCAGACGTCTGGGCTTTGAATTAGGTGCAATTATTTCCTCGTTGTTCAAAGAGTCTGCAAGTTTGTGTTCCATGGATATATGTTGTTGTTGATTCGATGTGCAGCAGGAAAAAAAGGCTTTCAGCAGTGCATGTAGTCGCTGGTAAAGTTCTCACCCAGATCAGAGCGATCTGTGCTACCGAATACAGCGCAGCATGCAATAAACTCACGCTCAGTCAGGCGAAGTAAAGGTCTCATTGCCTATATGTCAATCAAATGAATTAAGCTCTAGCCACGAATAAAACTTTTAGCCTATTTTATTATTTTGTGTAATGTATATAGTGTAATCAGGGCCGGAGCAAGCTGAACTGGCGCTCTAGGCAAACAGCAATCACGCAGCCCTCAACCCGAAAGTGAAATAGAAACTTACCGGTTTGCAGATGAAAGTGAGGACCGGGAAGGGGGTAGGTGTCGCGGATGAAAGTGAGGACCAGTGGGTTCTCGCTCACTATTCTGCCTAGGTCGCCTCTATGGACGCGCCGGCCCTGAGTGTTAAGCTGGATTTATACTTTCGCCTGGCGCCGCATCACGCGCCTCCGCTGACTGCGCGCGCACCTCGCGACAATGGGCTAGCGCGCTTGCTGAGGTAGCTCATCAACAGAGCCGCGACGTCAACACACAGAATCTATCAGCACAATTCAACACGGTTGTCTTACAGTTTAGAACGGTTTGGCAGGATAGTGGAAAAGCTGCTTTAATATTTTTATTTAAAAAAATCGCAATACCTTGATTTTATAAAAAATTAAATCATCTTAAAACGTAAATTCGAATTAATCGAAAAAAATCGCCCATCCCTAGTATTTACTATACTATTTTTTCAAGTAATGTAATAGCTTATACAGTATCTACCGCCTCGATGACAGGCAAATATATTTTAGTTCAGTAGAACACTCGGCCCTCTTCATGATATAAGGATCACGCCCAACATATGTGGTTACTTTCCAATTATATCTCCTTTGAAATATGGTATAAATCGCAAAAATACAGACTTTCCTCCATGTCTCCAATTCAGATTTTTACTTCCTGCCCTCCATCTGAATTTCACGCATCACCAAAACCACGTGATTGAAATCAACCTATAATTATCCCATTTTTGTGTTTAATTTAACAAAAATATCAATAGATTTATAAACACAAGCGGTTTGAATGTGTGAAACAGTTGAATGTATTTACACAATACACATTGCCACTAGAACTGTTAACAAAAAGCTTTGACTTGCAATTTTTCTACCTTGCACATTCAGAAAATCTGATTTGCAAGTAAATTCTAGGGAAACTCTCTAAGGAATTGAGCCCGAAGGCAAAAGGTGCAATGTGGCCCTTCACATTCTGTTTAATATTCATCAAAATAGAGAAAGATAAAGAGAAAAAAAGACCAAATAGAGCAGGTCAGTCCTCAGGAGGAAATATCACCTCCAGCGCTTGTGTCCTTCACAAGACTATCATCTGCAGACAGACTCTATTATAAACAGCAAATATGCTTTGAACACAGGGAAAGATACAGATACTATCCGAAAGGCAAGAAGCAAAACAGAGGTGCATTATTGATCGCACTCTGAATGATACAAATCAGCATTTAAACTGTCTGCACGCTCTGTACTCATTTTTACTAAATAAGCATGAAGTAAATGCATTTCTAATTTTCCCGAAATTAAATTGGAGTAGATAAAATGCATCTAAATAAATAACAGATGATACACAGTTCCATGCAATCCCAAACTAACTGAAGGCAAATTATGTCAAGCTGACCCCAATTTTTGGCTGGCTTGGAAAGGCGAGCTTTAGCATGATTTGCATGATAACGGTTAATTAAAGACAAGCCCACAGGGCAGACTAGCCTGATCAAGGGGAGGAGACACTATGAAAAAAAAAATACTGACACAATTTCATGACAGTTTTTCACTGCAAATGACTCACCGCTGTCAGTGAATAACTATAAATGTCTGAGATAAGCAGTCATACATAATGTCAAGGAAAACAAAGACCCACCAGTCATAGTTGTTGACCTTCAGTGTGCTTTACTTCAGTGAATTGTAGGGAAACACCAGGACACTGATGAAATATTACAATAAGACTGCTCAAAATAACATAAGCTAGCGGACATCATTTTCTGAAAATGATTTTCACTGACAACAATAAAGACCACATAAACATTTGGTCAAAAAATCTGACTATTCTGCTTTATTTATGGTGCCAAGTCTTATAAGCACTAATGTTTATAGTATTGTATGTTTTTAGTATGGATATGTTGTTAGTATGTTTCTATGGATTAGTATATTTTAGTAAAGTATGATTAGTATGTTTGTTATTATGTTTTTAGTATGGATTGGTATATTGTTAGTATGGATTAGTATATTTTTAGTATGTTTGTTAGTATGTTTCTAGTTTGGATTAGTATATTGCTAGTATGAATTGGTATGTTGTTAGTATGTCCAATGTAACTTCAATGGCAGTTTTTTTTTTTTACAATAGAAGTCTATGGGACAGTTGCTAGTGTGCCGTAAGTGGTTGCTAGGGTGTGGCTAGTAAGTTGAAAGGTCATTAGTGATTGGCAGATTGGTAGTCTGAGTTAAATGAGCCCAAGTTTGGTCCAATTTTAAGTCTATGGGACTTTTCCAAAATTTCTGGGTCAGTTTTCGAAAAACTGTAAATCGGATCAATTGAAAAATGAGTTTCACTGACAACAATAAAGACCACATAAACATAAGGTCAAAAAGTCAGACTATTCTGCTTCAATTGTAGTCATGGTGCAAGTTCATATATAAGCACTAATGTTTATAGTATGATTAGTATGTTTGTTAGTATGTTTTAGTATGGATATATTGTTAGTATGCTTCTAGTATGGATCAGTATATTTTTACTATGTTTGTTAGTATATTTCTTGTATGGATTAGTCAATTTGTCCTAGTATATTGCTAGTATGAATTGGCATGCTGTTAGTATGTCCAATGTAAATTCAATGGCAGTTGTTTTACCATAGAAGTCTATGGAACAGTTGCTAGGGTGCTGTAAGTGGTTGCTGGGGTGTGGCTAGTAAGTTGAAAGGTCCTCTGTGATTGGCAGATTGGTAGTCTTAGAGTTAAATGAGCCCAGCCTTAAGTCTGTATGACAGTCTGGAGCAAAGTTATGAGGTCAAAAAGTTTGGTCCAATATTAAGTCAATGGGACTTTTCTGAATTTTTCTGGGTCAGTTTTCGAAAAACTGCAAGTCGGATCAGGTGGAAAAGCATCAGACCAGTTTGGAGGTTTGGAGTTTGGTTTTTGTAGCTTGGGGGGTGTAAACAAAAGCAATAGTCCCAACGAATTTTTCATGTTTTACATGTTTAATTTTTTAGCTTCTGAGAATCCAAAAAGAGCCACATATTGATAAATAATGTTATGATAGCTGATTTAACAATAAATTATGATCGAATTGCTTCTTGTTACAGTTATGAAATAGTTTGATAAGAAGCACGAAATGTTCATGGGTCAATGACATCATCACATTGAAATGGTCTATAGAAATTAGTCCCAGAAGAAGAAGTAGTAGTTTATGTAGTATAACAGTATCTTGGCTTTCTCAAGCCACCATGACTATTATTTCTGTATTTTGGAAAAAAAAAAAGAATTACAAATAATTCTTATAAAAAATCACACTCACTCACTCACTATCCTTTGGCTTAGTCCCTAATTCATCAGGGGTTGCCACAGTGGAATAAACCTTCAACTACTTCTGCATATGTTTTATGCAGCGGATGCTTTTCCAGCCGCAATAAATAAAAAAATCAAAATCAACCTCAGATGTTTCCATAATAGTGTACAAACCCAAAACCCATTAACTATGACAATGTTTAACATATGACAATGTTTAGCTATGATTTAACAATTCAACATGGATCCCCACCATTCTGTAATCGCACTAACAATCACATTTAAATAAGGCACCTTGTGCAGTGCAACCAGTTTCTGGATAGCTGCAGAAGTATCCCGTTCCATCACTATTTGTCTCAGTTTTCCTGTTCCTCTCTCCTTTCATCCTTATCTCCTCATCATTTCACCTCCCTAAAAGAGTCCATTTGTCCTAGATATGTTACATTGTGGTCGATCGAATACAGTATTAAAGCACTAATGGGGGTCCACAGATGCTTACTGTCTACTCCATCTGCTCATTACGCTTATCATTTAGGATGTAACAAAACCCAACAATCACAAAGCATGGGCTAGTGGTGAATTATTTTAGCTAGTTGACTTCTAAATCACTTCAAGATCACAATAAACCAGCCCACAATTCTGACCTTTATATATGGGTCAAAGAAAAGAAAAAGGATAGATAGATAGATAGATAGATAGATAGATAGATAGATAGATAGATAGATAGATAGATAGATAGATAGATAGATAGATAGATAGATAGATAGATAGATAGATAGATAGATAGATAGATAGATAGATAGATAGATAGATAGAATAAACATTACTTGCATTTAATGTTTTCAATACTTATAAAGTCATTCATTCATTTTTTTTGGTTTAGTCCCTTTATTAATCCGGGGTCACCACAGTGGAATAAACCGCCAACTTATCTAGCATATGTTTTAGGCAGCGGATGCCCTTCCAGCTGCAACCCATCACTGGGAAACATCCATACACACTCATTCACAAACTTACACTACCGACAATTTAGCTTATCCAATTCACCTATGACCGCATGTCTTTGGACTGTGGGGGAAACCAGAGCACCCAGAGGAAACCCACGGGGAGAACATACAAACTCCACACAGAAATGCCAACTGACCCAGCCGAGGCTTGAACCAGCAAACTTCTTGCTGTGAGGCGATCATGCTACCCACTGCGCCACCGTGACGCCCTACTTTTAAAATTATTTTTGTCAATTGAATTTGATGCATACAAAAAATGAGCTGTCTAATGTTTGACCCACATTCACATAAACAGACAAAACAATGATACATGTATGCCATACTGAGTAAACATCTTATTGACATTCAGACACAGAGAGAAGACAACATTTCCCAGCATGAATAAACTATGATGGGCCAAATGCCCAGAAAACTTCCCGACACAAGAAAGATTCTTCATAAACCTGACACAAGAATCAATCCTAAGGGAGTCTGAAATTGAACTACCTCATTAATATATTTTGAAATCACATACTTTATTAATATAATGCAAAAAACAAAACAAAAACCTATACAGTACGTGCCAAATGAAATTTCCAAAAATGAAATGTTTTTCTCAGTCTCCTATGTTTATGTTCAGACATTTCACTTTAAGGACAATAAAACTAACTTATCGAAATAAAGGTAAAACTATTTCATACTAAACCACACACAAGTGATTTTTAAAATATAAATTTTCTAAATTTACAAGAAAATTTTATATGGCACTTGGATGTTTTTGCATCTGAACTATATACATTAGTCAAAATTATTATCCCTTATGTGAATTTTTTTCCTTTTTCAAATATTTCCAAAATTTTGTTTAATAGAGCAAGGATTTTTTTTCAGTATTTCCTATAATATTTTTTGTTCTGTAGAAAGTTGCATTTGTATTATTTCGGCCAGAATAAAGGCAGTTTTTAATTTTCTAAAAACCATAATAAGGTCAATATTTTAAGTCCCCTTAAGCAATTTTTTCTACACTGTCTACAATGACTTGCCTACTTGGATAATTAACCTAGTTAAGTCTTTTAATTGCTCTCAGCTGAATACTGGTATATTGAAAAATATCTAGTAAAATATTATGTACTGTCATCAAGGCAAAGATAAAAGAAATCAGTTATTAGAAAGTATATTAAAACTATTATATTTAGAAATGTGTTTAAAAAATCTTCTCTCCGTTAAATAGAAATTGGGGGAAAAATATACACGGGGGGCTAATAATTCTGACTTCAACTATATATATATATATATATATATATATATATATATATATATATATATATATATATATATATATATATATATATATATATATATATATATATATATATATATATATATATATATATATATATATATATATATATATATATATATATGGGCAACCCAGTGGCGCAGTAGGTAGTGCTGTTGCCTCACAGCAAGAACGTCGCTGGGTCGCAGGTTCGAACCTCGGCTGGGCTGGGTCAGTTGGCGTTTCTGTGTGGAGTTTGCATGTTCTCCCTGGGTTCGCGTGGGTTTCCTCCGGGTGCTCCGGTTTCCCCCACAGTCCAAAGACATGCAGTACAGGTGAATTGGGTAAGCTAAATTGTCCATAGTGTATGAGTGTGAATGTGTGTGTGGAAGTTCCCAGAGATGGGTTGCGGCTGGAAGGGCATCCGCTGCGTAAAATCGTGCTGGATAAGTTGGCGGTTCATTCCGCTGTGGCGACCCCGCAAGGGACAAAGCCGACAAGAAAATGAATGAATGAATATATATATATATGTATGTATGTATGTATGTATATATATATATATATATATATATATATATATATATATATATATATATATATATATATATATACATACATACACACACACACACACACACAAAGATTTCCGATGCAGAGCCACTAAATTTAGCAAATATGTGGTGAAACTCCTGAATTATTGGCATAAACATATCGATATATTAAAGTTCCGAGCAGTGTTTACCTCTTGCAGCTGCTCTAGCTCCTGTTTTAAAGCCTCCTGCTCGATCTCGAGTTCGGCGTACTGATGCTTGAGCTTCTGGTTCTCCTCCAGGACCACCAGACCGCATTCCGCAGCCCGGATCTTCTCCCGGTTTGCCTCTGCGAGCTCTCGGGTCAGCCTTTCCACCTCGCTCCGGTACTGATCCACCGATTCCCCGCATCCTCCACCGGCTGCCATCGCCTGCGGTCTCCAGTCGGGTATAATCTCTGCGTCCTCCGTTCCCGTGACTCTCCGAGAGGCGGAGGCTGATGGAGAGATTCAGGTGGAGATGCTGCAGTCCGTCCACCCGATGCGCCTCCTGTTTGCCGACGCTGAAATGATGTTTACACCAGAGACACATGAGCTGGACTCGATTTCTTCATTGTAGACAATGCTGTGATTACTTTTGATTAGTCCATCAAATAGGCCGACATATATATTATTTTATTCTAATTTCTAACTTCAGATGTTATGAGGAAAACCGGCGCCATCTACCCGGAATGCCAAGTGAGCAGAAGTTGATTCTGTCTATCAACATGTGACGTCACTCACTGCCTCCCCCCCGTCCCGCATCGTTTGCATTATTTATATCGCATTATTGGTGTGTATTTGTAGTGTAAGTCTATGCATAGTTCAACAAAAATGAGAAATAGTGAAGCTAATTTTATTTAGTTAAATGAAAAATTATTATTATAAACGACAAATTTAGCCTAGTCAGTAAAGCAAAAGACAGCAAATACTGTTGATCCTTGAAATAAATGCCATAGCTTGCTCAGCTTCCTAAATCTTTAACGATGCAAAAAAATGTTACCTGTTTTGATTATGGATAACCACTTGAACGCTATTATGTTGTAACATGCATGATGTTAAATAATATTGCGCCACTTGCTGGAAAAGATTGTAAATTACATGTGTTTAAAGAAAAGTAGTTGGACTAATATGAGTTTAGATTCTCAAAATCATCCCAATTCCAGATCTGCATAAACGACTAAAAATGTTTTATTGTGTATTATTTTAAAAAGTGATCAGATGATGATGTTCAATACTCCAGAATAACTGAATAAGTCAAGCAAATTCTTGGTCAAAATGTGTGAAAAGATTGTAAAACGTAAACATTCGATCTGAGCAGTCTTAGTAACTAATTACATGTGATATTTATAACTATAACTAGATAAAAAACGACTCTTAATTAGATTTAATTAGATACTTTTAATTAAAGAAATTTTCACAGTGGCGCAGTGTGTAGCGCTGTCACCTCACAGCAAGGTCGCTGGTTCGAGCCCCGGCTGGGCCAGTTGGCATTTCTGTGTGGAGTTTGCATGTTCTCCCCGTGTTGGCGTGGGTTTCTTCCGTGTGCTCTGGTTTCCCCCACAGTCCAAAGACATGTGCTATAGGTAAATTGAATAAGCTAAATTGGTCGTAGTGTATGTGTGTGAATGAGTGTATGGGTGTTTCCCCAGTGCTGGGTTGCACTTGGAAGGGCATATGCTGCGTAATAACATATGCTGGATAAGTTGGCGGTTGATTCCGCTGTTGCAATTAATAAAGGGACTAAGCCGAAAAGAAAATAAATGAATGAAAGAAGAAATATTTATACAATAACAGTAAACTATTTTAAATTATATATATATATATATATATATATATATATATATATATATATATATATATTTTAAATTATTTTTGTTTTCTAAACATTCAAGTATCATTTATCTTTGAAATCTTCAGTGCAAAATGGCAATATGAATTAATTTGCAATTATGCTTATTAAAAAAATGTAAATGTTAGAAAATACATTTGTAAATGTATAAATCACAAAAATACTTAAAACCCAAAAGGCATTGACCACATAAATGCAATTTCATTGTTTATTATTAATCTACATGTATGTGTTGATGTAATACAGTATGTTTATGTGACGCAGGGATTCCCAAACATCTTTGCCAGTCAAACACATGTGACCAAAAATATTTACTTGAATCCACCTTTTAATTTAATATTTCAATAATTTAACAATAATTTGGTCAATTGGCATGCAGGTAAATAAATAAAATTATTATATATAATATATATATAATATATGACATTTATAAATATGTTTTTTATTTTAGTTTTTTTTGTTATATTTTTTTATGATCAGCTCATACAATTATAAAAAATTGTAAATATATTTATATTTTCTGTCTCTCATGCACACTGTAAAAAGTTGACCTAACTTAAAATGTTAAGACAACCAGCTTCAGGATATTTTTTTGAGTTTGCTCAACTTAAATCGAGTCTAGTGCAGTACTGAGTTGAAAGTTGAGTCAACTCAAAAAATCTCTGTAGCAAGTTGCTTTACAATTTTGAGTTGAGTCAACTTTTTTTATATACAGTGCACAAAGACAGTTCTATTCAAATCTGTTACAATTAATAAATCTAAATAAATGTAATCTAAAAGTAATCCAAAAGTAATCATAATCATTACCTACACTGTAAAAAAATATCTAGAAGTTAAATTTCCGTGTTTTGTGATTCACAAGTGTTTTCAGTGTATTTATGGTTGTGAATTGCATTATGGGACGTTGATCTCTGCTATGTCGACTTTTGATGTTGAAATTTCAACTCTACAGTTTAACAAAGTGACTTTTAGTGACATTTTAGTAGTTTGAAATAATATAATGTATAAGAAATAGGGAAGTCTGTAAAAGACTCCATCTCATGAACACCTTATGATAGTAAAACATCACTACTTTTTATACACATACACACTTATTTATTTGCCAATTTGCACATAACAGTTGCACATATAACGCTGTATATAGCAATATACCTGTACATACATTTGTCAGCTTGTATATTTGCATTTACTATTTACTTCTATTTTAAAAATATATTATCTGTTTTGTGTCCTGTCTCTGTCATTCTGTTGCACTGTAGAGGCTCTGTCATGAAAACAAATTTCTCGTATGTGTGAACACACCTGGCAATAAAGCTCTTCCTGATTCTGATTCAGATTTTAATACAACAGAAATTGTATACTGGCAGTTTATTACAAGGTTTTGTACCATTATATACAACACCAATCCAGACAATATATCACTTTAAACTAAAAATGTTCATAAAGCTCAATTTTTCCAACTGTTCAAGGTTAAAGGTCATTGGAGGAAAGATCAAGGTCCCATAATGCAATTCGAAAGCATAAATAAACAATGAAAAATAAAAACATGAATTACAAAATACGTGAACATGTGACAATAAAAATGGTCATTTACGGATACATTTTACAGTGTAAAATGAGTAATCTAAAAGATTTCGTTAACTATAATCTTCATTGTGCAATTTGTAATCAGTAACACCCAGAAAACAACAATTAAGGCCACTAAAATTAGCCACAAAGCTGGTCTAAAGATTAATCTCATGGCTATAACTATAGTGTTTACCCTAACAGTGTAAACCAATGTTGATCTACAGCCAATAAAGCAAATCACTAATCTATAAAAGTAAGATATACTGTACTGTATGACAATAATCAACATTATTACTGCACTTTAGCTGGATGTACAGTAACTCTGAACGTGACAGCACTTGAATAAAGCATATCTAAGTAAATTATAAGCAGGAAAATGTGAAGAGTCTGAGAAAAACACCTCATGACACACTTTGTTTCTGAATGCCAGCTCTTCACCAGCCTGCATGTGATTTCATTTTTGTTTTTTGTTTTTTTTCCCAGACTGTGACGTACGCCTGCTGCTTTCAGCACTTGAAACATTAATTAGATTGGCCAGGAAATCAAGCACATCCTTAAAAATGAGCAGTGCAACAAGGGTGAAAGATCATGTTCGCTTTATCTGAAAAACTTCCTTGACTTTCACAATCATTAACTACTGGATTGGACAGCGAGATCTATTTCATCTGAGGAATGTCCGTCAAGGTAAGTAAAACACATTTCTTCATATTTTCAAATGATCTGATGAGAGAAATTGTATCTCTAAAAGTAGTAGCAGACCATTGGGTTAGTCTGATGAGAGAATGATTGGATGATTAGGTTTGTCCTGTCACTATCTTAGATAAATCTGCGAAATGGGAGACATGTGATATGTGTAGTATATGAGATGACCTGCAAGGGTCTGGTTTGGAGAGCTCTACAGGAATGTTATACGTTTAATATTATACTACAGTATATCCAATAAGGTATATTAAACAAATTAGACAAGAAAGAAAGGAGCAGCTTGTTAAAAAAAAAAAAATAGTTCAAATAAAGCAAAAGTTCACACATTGTTATTTCATATGGAGTAATCTGGAAACCTGATATTACTGTATTACAGGATACAGCAAAAATGACCATATAATTGCCATAATAAGGAGGACACACACAGTAAGCTATTTTCAGTTTAGTAATTTAGTTAAACTAAAAACTCATGACCTGTATACCTTAAATGCCTTGTGGGTTGGTTTTGGTTAAAAGCATTTGACAAATGAATTGATATAAATATTAATATGCTTTAGTTAGAGTAAAATCTTTAAAAAATGCACATATATATATATATATATATATATATATAGATATATATATATATATATATATATATATATATATATATATATATATATATATATATATATATATATATATATATATATATATATATATATATATATATATATAAAGAGAGAGAGAGAGAGAGAAGAGAGAGAGAGAGGAGAGAGAGGAGAGAGAGGAGAGAGAGAGAGAGCTCAGCATAATTGAGTCCACCTCATTTTGAAAAGGAATATTTTTATTTATTTCTCAGTGAATATAGGCAATGTATTTTGGTTCATTTAAACAAAACAGATTTATTAAACATATATATTTATTAAAATAATATTTTAGTCACCAAACATATTTAGAAATTGAACAATAATACAATTAAATTCAAGCAAAATATTGTAAAAAAAATTACAATCTACAAAATTTCACCTAAATTATAACATTTTTTTTTGCTTCTCTTGATTTTTCCTCTTTTAAATTTGTATTTAATATTTTTCTATAACATAAATTTGGCTGTACTAGTTTGAGCGTTATCATAAGTTATTTTGTTAGATAAGCTCCAGATTTGGCTTCAGTACTTACTAAACTAATGTGTATGCACTAATAAAATGTGTGTGTAGTTGAAGTCAGAATTATTAGCTCCTGTTTATTTTTTTCCCCAATTTCTGTTTAACGGAGAGAAAAAAAAATTTCAACACGTTTGTGAACATAATAGTTTTAATAACTCATTTCTAATAACTAATAATTTCTTTTATCTTTGCCATGATGACAGTAAATAATATTTTACTAGATATTTTTCAAGATACTTCTATACAGCTTAAAGTGACATTTAAAGACTTAACTAGGTTAATTAGATTAACTAGGCATGTTAGGGCAAGTTATTTTATTAAGATGGTTTGTTCTGTAGACTATCGAAAAAAAGCCTAAAGGGGCTAATAATTTTGACCTTAAATATTTTTACGAAAATTTAAAACTGCTTTTATTCTAGCCGAAATAAAACAAATAAGACTTTCACCAGAAGAAAAAATATTATCAGACATACTGTGAAAATGTCCTTGCTCTGTTAAACATAATTTGGGAAATATTTAAAAAAGAAGAAAAAAAAAATCAAAGGGGGGGCTAATAATTCTGACTTCAACTGTGTATATATATGTGTGTGTGTGTGTGTGTGTATGTGTATATATATATATATATATATATATATATATATATATATATATATATATATATATATATATATATATATATATATATATATGTATACACATAATAACTCATTTCTAATAACTAATAACTGATTTATTTTATCTTTGCCATGATGACAGTAAATAATATTTGACTAGATATTTTTCAAGACACTTCTATACAGCTTAGTGACATTTAAAGGCTTAACTGGGTTAATTAAGTTAACTAGGCAGGTTAGGGTAATTAGGCAAGTTATTGTACAATGATGGTTTGTTCTGTAGACTATCGAAAAAAAAATAGCTTAAAGTGGCTAATAATATTGACCTTAAAATGTTTTTTAAAAAATTAAAACCTGCTTTAATTCTAGCCAAAATAATACAAATAAGACTTTCTCCAGAAGAAAAAAATATTATCAGGCATACTGTGAAAATTTCTTTGCTCTGTTAAACATCATTTGGGAAATATTTAAAAAAGAAAAAAAATTCAAAGGGGGCTAATAATTCTGACTTCAACTGTATATATAATTATTTGATTTTCTTTAAATAGCAGGTGATATAAATAACTATATTTGTATTTTCAATTTAAAATAAATGTTATCAGACTTTTATAGAATAAATCAAATATTGACATTTTACTCAAACCAATATTTAATAAATGCAGTAAATCCTGATATCTCTTAATTGTTTCCATAGTTGTATATTATGTGTGTATACAAAGCACTTTCACACAAATCAATTTCTGTATTATCTGTTTAATTTTAGTTGAATTTTAAGATTTAGTAAGCTGGTATATATATAGTGCTCAGCATATATGAGTACACCCCCCACAAATGTCTCATTTAGATTAATATTTTCTGAAGGAAGCTATACAATATTATATTTGTGCATATACATTAGATTAGTCAGTACTGAGCCAAATCTGGAGCTTATCTAACAAAATAACTTAAAACAATGGTTAAAAAAATTAGTAGCCCAAATTTATGTTTAGAAAAATATTAAATTGTCAAAAATAGCAAAAATCAAGAAAAACAAAAAATATATAATTTTGTTGAAATGTTGTTTGTAATTTTTTTGCAATATATTGCATGAATTTAAATGTATTATCTTTCCGTTTCTATTATTCCAATATTATTCCTATTATTCAAATATTATTTGAATAAATATATCTCTTTCAATGTATATTACCCATATTCACTTAGAAATGGATAAAAATATAAATTTTTTATAATGGGGTGTACTAATTTATGCTGAGCACTGTACTGTATATTGATATTTATAACCAATTTACTAAATCTTAAAATATAATATATAACTATAAATAAAATATAATAGCTGTAACTTAATCTAAAAATTATAATAATAATAACAATAATAATAATATATAAATGAATAATAGTACAAATTATAATTTTTAGATTGTTACAGTTATTATTCAATAAATGCTTTGGTAAAATATGTTTTAGCTTTTTTTTTTTACATTTGTTTTGTTTTATTTTAAGTTACATTCATTCATTCATTTTCTTTTCAGCTTAGTCCCTTTATTAATCCGAGGTTGCCACAGCGGAATGAACCGCCAACTTATCCAGCATATGTTTTACGCAGCAGATGCCCTCCCAGCTGCAACCCATCTCTAGGAAACATCCATACACTCTCATTCACACTCATACACTACAGACAATTTAGCCTACCCAATTCACCTGTAACGCATGTCTTTGGACTGTGGGGGAAACCAGAGCACCCGGAGGAAACCTATGCGAACGCAGGGAGAACATGCAAACTCCACACAAAAACACCAGCTGACCCAGCCGAGGCTCGAACCAGCAACCTTCTTGCTGTGAGGCGACAGCACTACCTCCTGCGCCACTGCGTCGCCTATTTTAAGTAACAATTCTGTTTTATTATTTTTAGTTTTAGTTAGGTTTAGGGTCATAACCCTGCACCGAGTTACTATGTAAACCAAGCAATCATTCAACAACAAAAAGAACCCTTGCACTGAGATAGGTAATAAATTATTCTCTTTTGCTTTTTTTTTTAAAGCAAGAGAAATAAGTAAGAAATAGTTCACCCGAAAGAAGATTCATTGCCAGACAATTAACATGCATACAAATACAGTGGTACACATGCTCATATTTGTGTGTGTGTGTGTGTGTCTGCTGGTGTGTATCTAGAGCCAGAGGGATCTCAGCTCCAGCAGCACGGGGCTTTGGTCAGCTGCCTGCTAGTTGTGGTGTAATTGAGTTCACATGAGCAGCTGATGGGATCCATAGCATTTACAATCAACGGCAGCATCCTCAAACCCTGTCCCGTGTCTCTACTTTTTGTTCTTCCTTTCCTTTCCGCTCTGGTCTTTTCTTTTTTTAAAGCTGTCCTTATCTAGCTCTTGCCCTCTGTCTTACTAGAGCTCCCATTGAAAACTGAGCACCGTTTTCTCAGTCCACACCACAATCATGGCTCCAGAGAAAAACAGTGACGGGTTGGACAACTACGCATTTACTGTAAGTAACTGGTATTCATAAATGTGACAAGACTCTGTAATTTTGTAACTTAGTTTTTGAGCTTCTGGAATTTGGTAGATTGAGTTTAAACAAAATGGTGTACAGTTTGAAAATACTACAGTGTGTGATCATGGGTGTGTTAAGAGTCTTGTTTTCATTGAGTAAAAGTTACAACTGGTTATACTGTACATAACACCCTTGAAATCACAGTTATAAAACTCTATGGTGCAATATTTCTTTTTATTGATCACTGTTGTAACCATATCAGTCTGGATGATGCATGCGTTTGTTATTGTGGTCATGCTCAATGTTTTAGTGACTGGAATGTGTAACTGTGTGTTTATCACTACTTTTGATTAACAAAAATCATTACAAAATGCCAGCTTAGTTTGACACTTTTGTCTATTTTCATGCTAAAAACTGCAATAAAAAAAATCAAGAATTGTACAATAAAACCAAGCAAGGTGTATTGGTTTACTAAAACTTGATATTTAAGGTCTCTTTAAGACATTCTCTTAACTAGAAGTATGCAGCTTTCATCAAGCAGTCATTAGAGTATTAGTAGACTGTTTGCATAACCTGCTAACACGTTATTTTGAGGGTCTCTCAACATAAATTCACAAACTTTATCATATTGAACAGGCTTCTAATAATCGAACGAGAGTTGGTTAATGTTATAGTTGCTTATAATCAACTGAATGAAACTGGATAAGCTGTTTATTGTAAACTGCCGGATCAGAAATTTAACTGTCTTAACTGTTTTTGTCTGACTTAGGTTGATGGTGTGGACCATTTCTGTGAATTGCCTGAGAATAAGAAAGAAAGTGATGGTTTTTCAGAGCGGGGAGACCGTAACAAACTAGCCTATTGTGTCACAGACATTCCACCGTGGTATCTTTGCATCTTTTTGGGGATTCAGGTAAGTGTTATGATAGTATTATATTATTATACTTAGATAAATAAGTTCAATTTATCCATCCTGACAGAATTATGCACTATGAACAGCACTGCATTTGTCAGTGTTTCAATAATGTACAAGAGAGTGTGGTCCAGAAATCTAAAATAATATTTTTAATCACATGAAATGGATATTAAGAGGAAAATTCACATTATCTAGACAAAATTCAACATGCAGTTAGATACTTTATGTCTTTAATAGCCCAAACTGAGCAAAATAATGCAATTTAGTGCAGATGTTGTTATTTATATGGCCAAAAGTGATCAACAATATATCAGTAATCTACTTACATGAAAGGCCTAATATGAGTTGTCACTCTAAATCTATATTGTGTAGGATGACATTGTTAAATATTAAACTTCATAGCAAAGCTTTGATCAAGTTGACTTTTAAAAGGCCTTAAAAATGAATCTGTCAGATATAATGCAGGCTTATTATTATAATTATTATTATTTGTGACGTTCATGTGGACTGCATAAAGTCAGACAATGTTAGAGTCATTTTCAAATTAGGCTTGACAAGATTATAATTAAAATCCGCATGAACCGGAAGTTTCTGAGACCTCCATTTCAGTATGTTGACGTACTTCCAGCTGAAATCGAAAACTGAGTAGGGGGCGGGGCTTTTTTGCACATAATTTCCTCCTTGTAGCATACTAACAGTAAGAAGGGCGTGGTTTAAGAGCATTGTGGCTAAAGCCGTCAAACTAGGGCTGCACAATAATGAAAAAAAATTGACATTGAGATATTTTGTTTTGCTGTGATATATATTGTGATATGAATACAATTTCACCATATAGCTTGAATAGCTCTATTTGGAAATAATTCATTAATTTAGACTGTCTGGGATTATTCTGGATTATTATTTGGTGATTTTACAACACATTATTCAGGTACAGAAATTGAATAATCAGATGTAAAATAACACTGTGTAGTCTTTATTGTATAAATTATAATAAAAAATACATCTTTATTAGTTACAGTGCTCAGCATATATGAGTACACCCCCCACAAATCTTTTAAATTCATGTTTTTAATAGGAAGCTATACAATATTATATTTGTGGATATACATTAGATAAGTCAGTACTGAAGCCAAATCTGGAGCTTATCTAACAAAATAACTTACGATAACGGTCCAAAAACTAGTACAGCCAAATTTATATGTTATAGAATAATATTAAATACAAATTTAAAAAAAGAGGAAAAATCGTAAAGAAGAATAAAATGATTAATTTAGTTGAAATTTTGTAGGTTGTAATTTTTTGAAAGATTTCACTTGAATTTAATTGTATTATCTTTCAATTTCTAAATATGTTTAGTGACTAAAATATGATTTGAATAAATATATCTGTTTAATAAATCTGTTTGTTTAAATAAACCAAAAATATTGCCTATATTCATTGACAAATGGAGAAAAATATTCATTTTCAAAATGAGGTGTACTCAATTATGCTGAGCACTGTACAAACAGTACAATTTCATATTCCTGAATATTTAATGCTTGAATGCTCACACAGTCACAGGCCTTAAAAGCACACAGAAATTATAAACTTTCACTCCAATTGTCGGTGTTCTGAACTGTGGCTCCTGGTAAACTATAATTCCAACAAATGAACTCAACATTGCACTTCCTGTAATGTGACAATTGTGGATGCGCACATTGCGATATTGATGTTGAAACGATATATTCTGTAGCCCTACGTCAAACTGACATCTAACATACGCTAATGGTCTGATTTTGATTGAATATTACCAAAACTTCTGCTGACATTAAAGCAAAAATAGTACATACATAATCCATTCTAAAAGTATTTCAACTAATGCCGATAACGTTACATTAAATGAAAATTATGCAAAATACACTCACCGGCCACTTTATTAGGTACACCTTACTAGTACCGGGTTGGACCCCCTTTTGCCTTCAGAACTGCCTTAATCCTTCATGGCATAGATTCAACAAGGTACTGGAAATATTCCTCAGAGATTTTGGTCCATATTGACATGATAGCATCACGCAGTTGCTTCAGATTTGTCGGCTGCACAACCATGATGCGAATCTCCCCTTCCACCACATCCCTAAGGTGCTCTATTGGATAGAGATCTGGTGACTGTGGAGACCATTTGAGTACAGTGAACTCATTTTCATGTTCAAGAAATCAGTCTGAGATGATTTGCGCTTTATGACATGGTGCGTTATTCTCCTGGAAGTAGCCATCAGAAGATGGGTACACTGTGGTCATAAAAGGATAGACATGGTCAGCAACAATACTCAGGTAGGCTGTGGCGTTGACACGATGCTCAATTGGTACTAATGGGCCCAAAGTGTGCCAAGTAAATATCCCCCACACCATTACTCCACCACCACCAGCCTGAACTGTTGATATAAGGCAGGATGGATCCATGCTTTCATGGAGTTGACGCCAAATTCTGACCCTACCATCTAAATGTCGCAGCAGAAATCGAGACTCATGAGACCAGGCAACGTTCTCCCAATCTTCTATAGTCTAATTTTGGTGAGCTGTGTGAATTGTAGCATCAGTTTACTGTTCTTAGCTGACAGGAGTGGCATCTGGTGTGGTATTTACGCCCACAGAACTGCCGCTCACTGGATAATTTCTCTTTTTCGGACGATTCTCTTCCAACTCTAGAGATGGTTGTGCGTAAAAATCCCAGTAGATCAGCAGTTTCTGAAATACTCAGACCAGCCTGTCTAGCACCAACAATCATGCCATGTTTAAAGTCACTTGAATCCCCTTTCTTCCCCATTCTGATGCTCAATTTGAACTGCAGCAGATCGTCTTGACCATGTCTACATGCCTAAATGCATTGAGTTGCTGCCATGTGATTGGCTGATTAGAAATTTGCGTTAACAAAGTTGGACAGGTGTACCTAATAAAGTGGCCGGTGAGTGTAGATGCATTTTCACAAGTACTTTCACTTAGAATGTGTTCAGTAAATCATGAAGAATACACATAACAGTTTCTCTCCATCTCTCTGACAGCACTATCTCACAGCTTTCGGTGGCATCATAGCCATTCCTCTAATATTGTCTCAAGGCCTTTGTCTACAGCATGACGGCCTCACGCAAAGTCACCTAATCAGCACGATCTTCTTCGTGTCAGGCGTGTGCACTTTACTGCAGGTCACTTTTGGAGTGAGGTATGGTTCCCTACATTACTCTTAGCAAAATCATGTGTTTCACAGGCACTCTGCACAACAGAAAGATTAACAGAACTAAAGCCAAATAAGTTATGCAATGATGTGTAAAGTTATAGTGAGATCTAGGTAAACAACATGGATATTTTCATTATTTTCATCAAGCATCAGGACTGAATGTTGGTTACTCTGATACAAGGGAATGTCTTTGTCAATTATTGAACCATGGGCTTTTAATTACATACAGTATATATATATATATATATATATATATATATATATATATATATATATATATATATATATATATATATATATATATATATATATATATATATATATATATATATATATATTTGTTTAGCAAGTGATTGCTTCATGTACACTTTGAATGTGTTCTTTGTTTCATAATGAGACTACATTAGTGTGTTAGTTCTAATGCAGTTTGCTTTGAATTAAACTAAAACATTTCTTGTCATACAGTCTATGTTTAGTATTTTTTATTAAACCATGTGCGTCAATTAAAAATATTTAATAGTTTTTAAAAAAAAATTATTTTAGATTTTACATTACACTGACATAGATTTTTTTTTTTAAATTGCACTGGCATGACATATTGCCATTTTAATAGATTTCATTGAGGACATGCTTGACCTGAAGGTCCTGAGAGTATTTTTGTACCAATTATGAAATATGATTATGAATGGGAATGATGGTGAAATTAAAATATATAAAAAAATAAAAACACACAAAAGGGTTAAAAAAAGATAAGAAGAAATAAAAAATGAATAAATAAGTAAATAAATAAAATAAATGAAACAAATAAAATAAATAAAATAAAACAAAAAGTAATTTTTTTTATTATAAAAAAATACACAAGGGCTAAGACAAAAAAAAGATAAGATAAAATAAAAAAAGTAAAAATTAAAAAGATGAATAAGTAAATAAATAAATAAAATAAAAAAAACAAAACAAATAAAATAAATTAATTAAATAAATAAATAAATAAAAATAAAAAATACACAAGGGTTAAGACAAAATAAGATAAGATAAAATAAAAAAGTAAAAATAAAAAAGAAATTAGTAAATAAATAAATAAATAATATAAAACTAAATAAATTAAACAAAAAATAAATTAATTTAATTAAAAAAATAAATAAAATAAAATAAAACAGAACAGAACAGAATAGAACAGAGCAAAATAAATAAATAAATAAATAAATAAATAAATAAATAAATAAATAAATAAATGTGTATATATTGTATTTTACATTATGTGTGTACAAGTTGTTGTACAACAAATATTTTTATCTTGGGACAATTCTGAAAAACATTTTTGATTCAGTTCAAATGTTGACTACTGTATACACATGCACACACATGCATGCAAACAAGCACACACACACACACCCACATATATGTAAAATAAAAAAATGTATAAATAAATATGTTTATCCGTGTGTGTATGTTGCATGCGTTCCTCTCCAAAATAATAGTTGTTATAGTTACTTACGTTCCAGATAAACCCCTCATGGGACAACAATCCAGATATTCAATCCAAGGGTTCACTGACCTAGAAAAGTGTGAAAAATGTAGGCTTAGCAATGTTTTCACCATCTGATAAGCCTCTGATTGTTTTAGGATAAATTCGTACTGCATTTGACCTGATAACATGTCACAAAAATCCTAAAATGATAACTCATCAGATCACATGATAATCAAACATAATGAAATTGAAACAATCTATTACTTTTTACTGATGTACTGTAGAAATATGTGGCATGCTGGTCAGAATTATTCCTGCAGAAGCTGAAAATCATAATAGGATCAGAAAGTTTCCATCTTATTAGCATGCAGTTCAGCACATTTTAAATCCACATTCCACAGGGCCTTTCAGATGCTGTGTAAAGCTGTGGAACTGTTGTATAGCAGTATATTATTATTGTATATTATTATCATTCATCTGTGTAACTGATTTCTTGATTGTCCAATAAAATCATAATACACCATTTACTGCGACTTGAATCAACAAATAACACTGTAAATCTTATCTACTGTACTAGCAACACGCTACAGCCTGCTTCACCCTGCTTTTCACCAGCTGATATGGGTTAATTGCTCTTAGTTTGAGAATTCAGTTAGGGTTAAAACACACTGTAAAATATCTGTTATTAACAGTTTTGGTATTTTGTGATTCACAAGTGTTTATTTACGGTTGTGAATTGCATTATGGGATGTTGATCTCTGCTCTGTCGATTTTTGATGTTGAAAAATCAACTTGTGTTTAACAAAGTGACTTTTATTGACATTTTAGTAGTTTGAAATAATATAATGTATAAGAAATAATATTTAGAGAGAAATAAGTCAAGAAAATGTACTGAAAATGTACTGACAGTTTATTACAAGGTTTTTGTACCATAATATACAACTCCAACCCAGACAATATATCACTGTAAACTATTATATGCTAATAAAAGTCACTTTTTAAAGCTTTTCAAGGTTAAAAGTTGTTGGAAGAAAGATCAACGTCTCATAATATAATTCAAAAACATAAATAAATTGGGAAAAATAAAAAATAAAAACACGAATCACAAAATATGGAAAACTGCTCATTTACAGATATTTCTTACAGTGCAGAAATGAACTGTTAGCATTTGCAACTTTATAAGATGGATAGAAAGACACATCTCAATATTAACAATCTGAGAAAATTACATCTTTAAAAAAAATCCATAAAATTTGTTGTTGAAAAACTGGCAGCTGTGGTTGCCAGAATAACCTGTAAAATAAATGTCATAATTGTTATGAATATTTAAGGTAAACTACCATGTGTTATTAATGTACACTGTTATACACCAATGTTTTTTGAAGTTCACATCATACCTTTATTACGCAGACAAAAAACACAACCATAAGGATGTGGTGATGAGAAAGTCATATGATGAACCAATCAACCAATCACCACAAACTATTTTTCCCAAAAGCATAGAAGGCGCTCACTATCATAAAACTAAAGTAATGCATTACAAAAAACAAAATGAGATGTAACATAAAACTCCAATGTGCAAAACTGATGCAAAGCCCTAAAAGAACCATAGTATTTTTAACAAAAAAATAATAATTTTTCGTCATGCAGGGAATTCTGGGAAAGTCAATTTATGGTTATTCACCATATATATTAAGAAAACTTAACTGTTTACCAGCTTAACTTACTTACTGTTTAACTTACTGTTAACCAGGTTACAGATTTCAGGGTATCTGCAGGTTTCACCAAGTCAAATTTAAGAGTTTTTAAGACCTTTTTAAGAGTGGAATTTCAGACTTACATAAGGCTAGACGCTAAGGATTTTTAATGCCCAGCAAAAAAACAAAACAAATCTAATTAGTCATTTCTTAGCCACATATTTTAAATAATGTGTCGAAATAAGCAGACCTTAGTTGTAAACATACATTTTTGTTCAATATAACTTAAAAAACGAAATGTTTGTACAATAGACTACAGTTATAATATTAATAAGTAGTTTTATTGAGATGTGTTGTTGGTGAGTGGATGTGTTTTGGACTGATTTGGGTAGGTAAATTTAGACCTGTTTAAAATGATTTAAGACCTACAAGACAATATTTCAGTCAATTTAAGACTATTTTTAAGGCCTAAAATTGTGTTTTTGAAATTTAAGACATTTTATGACCCCACAGATACCAGAGATTTTTACTGTATAGCATTTTATAATGAAGTTTTTTTTTTTAAAATTGAAATCACAGCCACTTTTTTTTTTTTTTTTTTTTTTTTACAGCGTATGTTTTTTTAATGAACATGTACAAGATCAGCAGCAAAACCACAAAAGCTAGACTTTTGATGACAAGGATTTTTTCTCTCCTAATTGAAGGTTACCCATTCTTCAAGGAGGAACATTTACTCTTCTGTCGCCCACCATGGCTTTGCTTTCAATGCCTGAATGGACCTGTCCAGCTTGGACACAGAATGCCAGCCTGGTCAACACCTCCTCACCTGAGTTCATCCATGTTTGGCAGAGTCGAATGCAAATGGTGAGAATCATCTCAGTAAAAGACAACACTCTGCTATACTCCATTACACAGTGTTTTGTTTGTTAACATTAGGACAATGTAGTATAAAAATGATAATATCAGCTGCTCAGCTTCATTGGTGTCAAATATTGTCAATGTCAAAATAACTGTGATGACCAATCAAACGAAAGTATACTGAGAAAAAAAAACGACTCATTGGATTCAAGTGGTTGCAAACAATTTATATGAGCTGAATTTACACAATCAAATTAAATTTAGTAATGTTCAACTTTCTTTGTTTAAATTCAGCCCATATAAATTGTTTGCAAACACTTACCTATCTTTTTTTCAGTGTATAAGAATAAGAATATTCTATAAGGAATAATAGTTACATCTGCTTTTGTTATAATTTCTGCATAGCTCCAAGGCTCAATCATGGTGGGCTCCCTATTCCAAGTACTGGTGGGATTCTCCGGTCTCATTGGCCTATTCATGCGTTTCATTGGCCCACTGACCATCGCCCCGACTATTTCACTCATCGGGCTATCACTGTTTGACTCCGCTGGCATGAACGCAGGACACCATTGGGGCATCTCTGCCATGTGTGTACTTCTCAACTTTTAAGTACTGTAGATACTGTAGTTCAAAACCATTTAGACTGATTGACTGATTTACTTTCAGGGTAGATATTTCTGGTAAGATTTGCATATTGTGCTTTATTCTTTATTTACTGTAAGCAGCCACATACTACACTACAATGTAAAATATATCAATTTAGTAAACATGTCATGGGGATTTTCAAGTTTTGTATACTTCAAACATCATTATGTGGTTTGGATCTCTGCTCTGACAATACTGTTAACAATTTCCAGTAGAATCTACAGTAACTTACAGGCAGCAGTTTACCACAACTTACTGTAAATCAATTACAGAAAAAAATACTGTATTCATATTTACAGCACTATTTACCTTGCTGTATATTTATTTACAGTATTGTATGAATATCTTTACTGTAGAATATACAGTAGTTTTCACAATGCAACTTTAATATACAGTAACATACTGCATAACAATCCTACAGTAAAATACAGTTCATATTACAGTAAATACTCTGTAATTTACAAAAACCGTTAACAGTGAACCTTTGATGTTAAAAAGTGACATTTTTTTTTGTAGTTTAAACAAGTTAATGTGTTCTGGGTTGATCATGTAACCTATTGTATATAAAATGATCTGTCTGTCTGTCTATCTATCAGTTTGTCTACCCATCCATCCATCCATCTATAATATCTTATACAGTAGATTGCTTCAAACTACTCAAATGACAGTGAAAGTTCCTTAAAAATATTAGTAAATAGTAATAGTTGTCATAGCAGGGATAAATGTCCCATAATGCAAATCATTTCTATTAATATATATGCATTAATATAATATTAATATAATCAGCATTATAAGAAATGTTCTATTAATCTGATACAGAGTCTTAACACAGTATGCTTTCCACAGGACAACATGTTTGATCGTGATATTCTCTCAGTACCTCCGTCATATTGCCATCCCAGTCCCCAAATACAGCAGAGCCAAGAAATTTCACACCACTAGGATTTTCCTATTCCAGATTCTGCCAGTAAGCATTACATCTGTTTTCTAAACACAAATGCTTCAATGCTTTATTAAAATACCTTAATGAATAAAACATTTCCTCAGGTCCTGCTAGGAATCACTCTGTCTTGGTTGATCTGCTACCTGCTGACGATCTACAACGTCCTGCCTTCAGACCCTGATAAATATGGCTATCTTGCTCGGACGGACATTAAAGGAGACGTTACGGGCAAGGCACCTTGGTTCAGATTTCCTTATCCAGGTATTTCAAACCAGTATAATGAAGAACAATAAGTCTTTTATATGCCTATTAACATATCTTTACAAAAATGAATCATAATGTGGCTGTATTTTCAGATTGGCTTTTAAATGCATTTACATATAATATTTATGGATATGTGTTCCCAGGTCAATGGGGAGTGCCAAGTGTTAGTCTGGCGGGAGTTTTTGGGATCCTGGCAGGAGTCATATCATCCATGATTGAGTCGGTGGGTGATTATCATGCCTGTGCCAGGTTATCTGGTGCCCCACCACCACCCAGGCATGCTATCAACCGAGGCATTGGCATTGAAGGAATTGGGTGTCTGCTGGCGGGTGCCTGGGGCACAGGCAATGGAACCACATCCTACAGTGAAAACGTAGGAGCTTTGGGTATCACCAAGGTACAAAGTTTCACAATACAGTGTTTAACTTCATGATAAATTTGATTTCAAAATACTTGGCAGGGCCAGACAGACTTTTTTGTTTTTGTTTGCTATTTCTGGACATAATTTTGTAACAAATTGTGGATTTATTTGGAATAATTTTGAGCATATAAGAGCTGAAAACTTAACCATTAAAAAAAAAATTAAAAACACTTAAAGTTTTAAGGTCAACAATGTGAATCCAATTAGAACAACTTTGTTGAATAAAGGCACTGAAATCAAGGCATCCCAGGATGTCCTTCGAAAAAGAGTAGGGATTTAACCCCAGCATCCTGGCCAAATTTGCCCACTGGCCTGGTCTATCATGGCCTCCTAACAATCCCCATACCATAATTGGCTTCATCACTCTGTCTCCCCTCCACCAATCAGCTGGTGTGTGGTGTGTGGTCTGGCGCAATATGGCTGCCGTCGTGTCATCCAGGTGGATGCTGCACACTGGTGGTGGATGAGGAGATTCCCCCTAATGTGTAAAGCGCTTTGAGTGCCCAGAAAAGCGCTACATACTGTAAATGTAAGGAATTATTATTACTATTAGTTCACTGTAGCTCTCCTATACAATACACACACTAAAGACCTGGAAAATATTCCTTTACAAATTGTATTGTACATAAATCATCTAAACATTAGCATAATATTCAATATTATTACTGAAATTACTATAAAAACTGAATAAATATATATTTACACACATCTACCTAAATACTGCTATCTTTATCTGCTAGTAAATTTGCTAATGGTGATCCTATCTAACTTTTAGCAGTGTTAAAAGCATTGTTATTGGTATTTAACTTATCTAGAATTCATTTATATCAATCTTTTGTATTGTTAAGTTGCCTTGTTTAGGTTTATGAAATGGAATAAAATGCCCACCCTCTCAGGATACCAAAAAATAGTGTTACAAGTACCCAGGAACATCAATGTAGCATAAACAATGGTGTTGAAACCTAAAGATGTTCAAGTTCTGGTCTTTGTGAGCATTGGGTGTACTGCCATTGGCTCAACTGTATTTGAGGGGAGGGGCTTACCAATAGGTCAATTGCCTAAGCTTACAACACTACCACAACATTATTAACTATCAATAACAACTACGCCTATTTAAAAGATCAAATTAAATTATGAGAGATTGTCTGTTATGATTTATGTCAAGATTACGACATTTCTTGTTGCAGGTTGGTAGTCGCATGGTGATTGTGGCCAGCGGCTTTATAATGATTATAATGGGAATGTTTGGGAAAATTGGAGCCATATTTACTACAATACCAACGCCTGTCATTGGAGGAATGTTTCTGGTCATGTTTGGGGTCATTACAGCCGCTGGTATTTCAAACCTTCAGGTAGAAATATTTTTGGCTAGTACTTCTCATGTAAATACTATATACTGCAATCAAAATAATTGCATAATAACTGTTCTTACCCTGACCCTACCCCTAAACAACCCTCACTGACTTCAACAGTACACAAAAAATACACTTTGTACCAACTTAAAAAAAAAAAAAAGAATTTGTTACAGTTAAATTATTTAGTTTTACTCAAAGTATAATTTAACTTTTATTTAAACTTTAAAATTCAATTGATCCTAAATCAAAACAATTTAATGTGGTCCAAAAAAAATTACATTCACACTAAGTAAAAATAGTGTTTACCGAGACCACAATTTTTATTTTTTACTTTGGTACATGTTAAAAAATTTTTTTACTCTTAGATCAAAGTATAATTTTGCTTTGGACCAGCCTACTAAAATTACTGTAATTAATAAATGTTTCTCAATTTTTAATTTTGACTAGGTTAAAACTGAAAAATTAAATAAATGTTAATCAAAATATTTATTCTGCTCAAGAAAAAAAAAAATACATTGACTGAAAGGTGAAATATTTTTATTTATAAATGATGAATTAGTTAAATTACTTTGGTTCAACTTAAAATCAAAATCAAAGTAAAATTGTACTGTGGATAAACTATAGTTATCACATACACTCTCAGAAATAAAGGTACAGGAGCTGTCACTGAGGCAGTACCTTTTCAAAAGGTACATATTTGTACCTCAAGGGTTCATAATGGTACCTTAAAGGTACTTTTTAGGTACATTTTGATACTAATATGCACCTTTTAGGTACCACTGTGGACTATTTGGGTACAAATATGTACCTTTTAAAAAGGTACTGCCCCAGTGACAGATCCTGTACCTTTATTTCTGAGAGTGTATAACACTATTCAATTGCTAGATATTTTATTTTCAATAATGAGATAAAATACTGCACCTGCTGGGGCTTTCAATATTGCTATAATGTCACACAAGATGGTGATCAAACTCACATTACAAATATAAAAAATCTGAAAGCACATAAACAGTGCCCTTTTTAATGTTGTCACATGACAAGTAAAAATATTTGAACCTTTTAAAAATTATTTAAACTTTTTTTATTCAATTTGCCTTGAAACAAAAAGACAGGTTAAAATGAGAAACTTTGTTTTTCACTAAATCCAATATAAAACTACACTTTGACCCAGTAGTTTCACTTTTTTCAGTGTAGTGCATACCACCATTTCTTGATACATTATTTAACATTATAAGATTGTTATTATTATTATTGTATATTATTAACAAAACTGATTTACATTATTACTAGTATACAGACATGAATTCTTCACGCAACATCTTCATCTTTGGATTCTCCATGTTCACTGGGCTTACCATTCCCAACTGGATAATAAAAAATCCCACATCAATAGCAACAGGTATATAATATGATCAATCACTGAAAATCGCAAAGTACATCCACCGCAAATAGCTTGTTTGTATTCCAAGTACAAATGTATTGTGCTTTTGTGTATTAGGAGTTGTTGAACTGGACCACGTCCTTCAAGTGCTTCTGACAACCAGTATGTTTGTTGGAGGATTCTTTGGATTTCTCCTTGATAACACAATACCCGGTGAGTGGTGCTAATAATCTGCTTCAGAAATCATACCTACAGTTGAAGTCAGAATTATTAGCCCCCCTGTATATTTAGTTTTTTCACAATTTCTGGTTAACGGAAAGATTTTTCCAGCACATTTCTAAACATAATAGTTTTAATAACTAATTTCTAATAACTGATTTCTTTTATCTTTGCCATGATGACAGTAAATAATAGCTCACTAGATACTTTTCAAGATACTAGTGTTCAGCTTAAAGTGCAATTTAAAGGCTTAACTAGGTTAATTAGGCAAGTTAGGGTAATTAGGCAAGTCATAATAAACAGTGGTTTGTTCTGTAGACAATTTAAAAACAAATATTGTTTAAGGGGCTTAATATTGTTCAATTGTTTAAATAATATTGACCTTAAAATGGTTTTTAAAAAATTTAAAACTGCTTTTATTCTAGTCGAAATAAAACAAATCAGACTTTTTCCAGAAGAAAAAATATTATCTTAACTACTGTGAAAAAATTCTTGCTCTGTTAAACATAATTTGTGAAATATTTGAAGAAGAAAACAAAAATCTTCATAATAATTCTTCAACTGTATTACTCATAATACACATTCATAAAGTTATTTCAATCTAAAAATGTTCGGTTTAGATTATTATTATTCATTTTACCCAAAGGCTATATCTCTTCTATGCTAATGTGTGCAAATAAAAGCTTATAAATGAATAAAATCTTTTAATTAACCTGTTGAATATTTCTGCAGGAACAAAACGTGAACGAGGCATTGTTGCATGGAACCAAGCCCACCAAGACGATTCAGACAACACCTTAGAAAGTGATGAAGTGTATGGTTTGCCATTTAGAATAAATAGCTGCCTCTCCTCCTTAACATGGACCAAATATGTTCCCTTCTGCCCTACACACAAAGTCAGCACAGATGATGACACACCGTCAAGTCTGGAATCACTGGAAACCAAAACAGAGCCTAACAAAGACGATACACACATCATAGCAGGGGTGGCATTATGAATGGGACTTCCATCTTAAATCACTGATGGTTTGTGTGACTCTTGAATGTACAGCATAGTCCACCCAAGAATGAAAAATGTTAGTTTTTTTTGGGTGAACTATTGCTTTAAGTTGCATTCAGAAGTACAGACTGAACTAAGAAGGCAGCTACCCCAATGCACATGATTTAAAATCTAAACTGAAGCTGTTCTGTTCAATTATCTCTCTATTTTCATCTGGATTAATTATTTGCAAACACTGTTAATGTGAACTATTATAATGTTTTTTTCTTAATGGTGCTCCAGGGGTGACTCAAATTGAAAGCAACTGCAAACATTACATGCTCATTATAATTTTAAACGATTATATATAGATGACAAACTGCATATTGTATTTTTTACTTGTATTTTGTGTTTTCAAATAAATTTGTTCACTACCTTTTACTTTGGTTGTCGTTTTCCATCACTTTTTGTATGCTTTTATTTGACATTCTAGAACTTATAAAAAATTAATCCTGTAACCCATCACCTAAACATGTCAAACATCACCATCAACAATATTTTACTATCTATCTATCTATCTATCTATCTATCTATCTATCTATCTATCTATCTATCTATCTATCTATCTATCTATCTATCTATCTATCTATCTATCTATCTATCTATCTATCTATCCTCACTGGCCACTTTATTAGGTACACCTGTCCACTTGCTCGTTAAAGCAAATTTCTAATCAGCCAATCACATGGCAGCAACTTAATACATTTAGGCATGTAGACATGGTCAAGATAATCTGCTGCAGTTCAAACTGAGCATCAGAATGGGGAAGAAAGGTTATTTAAGTGACTTTGAACGTGGCATGGTTGGCTGGTCTGAGTATTTCAGAAAGTGCTGATCTACTGGGATTTTCACACACAACCATCTCTAGGGTTTACAGAGAACGATTTGAAAAAGAGAAAATATTCAGTGAGCGACAGTTCTTGTTGAGGTCAGAGGAGAAAGGCCAGACTGTTTCCAGCTGATAGAAAAGCAACAGTAACTTAGAAAACCACTCGTTACAACCGAGGTATGCAGAGGAGCCTCTCTGAACGCACAATACGTCCAACCTTGAGGCAGATGGGCTACAGCAGCTGTAGAAGACCACACCGGGTGCCAAGCTAAGAACAGGAAACTGAGGCTACAATTCGCACAGGCTCACCAAAATTGGACAATAGAAGATTGGAAAAATGTTGCCTGGTCTTATGAGTATTGATTTCTGCTGCAACATTCAGATGGTAGGGTCAGAATTTGGCGTCAACAACATAAAAGCATGGATCCATCCTGCCTTGTCTCAACGGTTCAGGCTGGTGGTGGTGGAGTAATGGTGTGGGGGATATTTTCCTGGCACACTTTGGACCTATTAGTACCAATTGAGCATCGTGTCAATGCCACAGCCTACCTGAGTATTGTTGACGACCATGTCCATCCCTTTATGACCACAGTGTACCCATCTTCTGATGGCTACTTCCAGCAGGATAACGCGCTATGTCATAAAGCATGAATCATTCCACACTGATTTTTTAAACATGACAATGAGTTCACTGTACTCAAATGGCCTCCACAGTCACCAGATCTCAATCCAATAGAGCACCTTTGGGCTGTGGTGGAACAGGAGCTTCGCATCATGGATGTGCAGCTGACAAATCTGCATGATGCTATCATGTCAATATGGACCAAAATCTCTGAGGAATTTTCCAGAACCTTGTTGAATTTATGCCATGAAGGATTAAGGCAGTTCTGAATGCAAAAGGGTGCCCAAACCGGTACTAGTTAGGTGTACCTCATAAAGTGAGTGTATATGACATAAATAAGGAGGGGAAGTTCCTCAAATTTAAAGCAACTGCAAACATTACATGTTCATTATAAGTTAAATGATTGTACAGTACATGGGCCCATTAACATTTGACTATAACAGTTTCATGCATGTAATGCATGCATCAAGCAAGTTCAAAGTGTAACACAGTGGGACCAAATCATGCCATCTGCACATGGGCTTATTACATTATATATTATATATATATAGCTGACATATTGTATTTTGCTTTTTACTTGTATTTTGTGTTTTAAAATAAAATTGTTCTCCACCTTTTAGCTTGGCTATCATTTCTCATCTTTTTTTATTCACTTTTATTTTACATATTCTAAAATTATAATAAATTATACCTGTAACCTATCACCATCAACAATATTTTACTATGTCATTGGTTTTGCTAGTTTGTAGTCATAGTACTGTATTTAAGCCAAATTCATTCTCAAGTTGGCAGGTCTATTTTTCATGAGATTTTGCTTTATGGCCATGAAAAGACTGATGAAAGACTGGAGCCAGGCATCTCTTGGCAGGTTGTTTGGGCTTTGGCATCTGCAGTGTATATAATTGCTTATGCAAATTCACCATGATTCTACTACACAAACCATAATTTGTTAGACATAATCTGTAGTAAATCTGTAATATAAAAGACAAACTTTTACTATTAATAAACCATAGTTAATTATTATAATGGAGTGCTGTGTCTTTCTAAAAACGTACCGCTATATACATTTCTGGAGAGCGGCAAATATGTCCCAGGAGCTAATTTTTTTTGCAGTTTTTGTTTTCGAGAATACACAAGAGGCTGCTGTGTACGCTTTTTCAGATCTCAAATTTCATTCGCGAGATTGCCTACTGTTCTCGTGTAAATCCACCAGAGGTTGCTGTCGACTGACTGACTGAATGACCGATCAACAGACACACCCTAAACCCAATCAATAGTGTTTTAAAAAGCACTGATTGACCCGCCCACCCACTTCCCCAAACCCAACCGACAGTTTTAAAAAGCAATCCAGAAAAAGAAAAGTCTTACCCGCTTTCTGAAACCGTTCTTCGCCGGACTCAAACATTGTCGTCATGGTCAGCTCCTCTCTGCATCTCAAGTCCACCGACATACATGGCGAGCTACTGGATAAACTGGTTACAGCGGGAAAGCCATCCAAACAGAGGTAAGCAGTCAGCTGGTAAGCGCAAAAAGGAATGGCCCCATAGCAGTCGTTATAAAGATGAAATGCAACCATACTTACTTCTGGCTACATAATTCATGATCTCCAGAAATGTATACAGGGCTACATTTTCAGAACGAGCCTATGTTGCAAGTATAGGTTGGTCAAAATACATTTTTACATTCAGGAATGTACAAAAATATTCCCATTGAAACTCTGAAACCCATTGAAAGTCTAAACTGTTTTATCCCACGCCATTTTAGCCTAAACTGCAATGATTTATCTTACGCCATTTAAGCATAAAGGTATGCATACTTTGTTAACAGGCTTCCATTTGTTGACAAGGCTTTAAAAATGTACTTTTTGTTTAAAAAATGTAAAAATTGTACTTATAAAAAATAGTCTCCCCCCAGTTTTCTGCTTTTGAGAAAAAGAGGGCAAAATTAATTAAAACCCTGCTAAAAAAACCAGCATATGCTGGTAAGGTATGTTTTGATGCTGGTATGCTGGTCTTGCTGGTTTTAATGCTGGTCTTGATGCTGGTTTTGCTGGTCTCAATGCTGGTCTTGCTGATTTCAGTGCTGGTCTCAATGCTGGTCTTGCTGGCCTGAGTGCTGGTCCTGACCAGCATTGAGACCAGCAGGACCAGCATTGAGACCAGCAAGACCAGCATTAAAACCAGTAAGACCAGCTTCAAGACCAGCAAAACCAGCATTGAAACCAGCAAGACCAGCATACCAGCATCAAAACATACCTTACCAGCATATGCTGGTTTTTTCAGCAGGGAAATCTGTAATTACATGAGTTGTTGATATAGTTAATGTTGTTTTCGAACATTGACTTAATATTATGCAAACAAGCTTTAAATCCTTAAAATAAATCAAGAAAAAAAATCAAGATGTGAGATTTTTATTGTGTTTCAATCTTAACATATTGTTCCCCAACTTCCCCCTGCTGAAAAATCCAGCTTAAACCAGCCTAAGCTGGTTGGCTGGTTTTAGCTGGTCGACCAGCCTGGTTTTAGAGGGGTTTTGGCCATTTCCATGCTGGTTTCCAGCCATTTCCAGCCTGGTCTAAGCTGGTCAGGCTGAGAGTTGACCAGCTAAAACCAGCTTGACCAGCCAAAACCAGCTATGTCCAGCTTAAACCAGGCTGGTCAAGCTGGTTTTAGCTGGTTTAAGCTGGTCATTTTCCAGCCTGACCAGCTAAGACCAGGCTGGAAATGGCCAAAACCCCTCTAAAACCAGGCTGGTCGACCAGCTAAAACCAGCCAACCATTTTAGGCTGGTTTAAGCTGGATTTTTCAGCAGGGGCCATTAAACCCACTGTTAAAAAAATGCAGGGTTCCTCACAATTCATTCATGTTGTCCCAACACAAATGGATTAAGTTAACTTAACACCTTTAACAAATTTATGTGGATTAAACATAAAAAAATTAAGTTGTCCCAATGAAATCTCAGGAATTGTGTTGTTTCAGCTCATTTTAAATATGTAGTTTGAACGAGCAAAAATAAAACATTTCGTGAGTATGCGTACAAACTCAAGTCGTAGCATGTTCACCAACACTGTAGAAAATTAACTAATTTCCATCAATGAGCTACTTTAACCAGCAGAGTTTAAGTGATGGTAGAAGTCCAAATCAGCCATGAAACAGTTCTTTTGAAGTGGACACTTACATGAACCGAAATATTTGATTCATTTGACTCTCTCAAACTATATGATCAACAAACACTTCTGATACGACAAATAAACAAAGTTAGAAGCTACATAAAGTAAGATTTAGAATTCACACGGTAAATCTAACATGTGACGTCAACGCAGCGTTTTTTAGGTAAGCAATTTATGGACTATAAATCTGTTAACTGCCCTGTGGAGATCGTTAAAACACACCTGATGGACACATGTTGAAATATTATCTGTATAAATGATCCTCGGAAACCTTAAAATCCAGATATCCAGGTTAATAATAATTATAAATCCAGTTTATATGAAGGAAATACCTGGTTTGTTGTAGTGAGGTGGAAATGACGAGATTCAATAAAAGTCCCTAAAAAAGATCCAAATACAAAAAGAAACTGCAGCGTTTGACATCCAGCAAGATGAATAAAAATATAAATGTTATATAATGTTAAAAATGTAACAATAAGAGAATACAATAAATATCATAGTTTACCTTTTCTCATTTTCAGTGTTAGCTACTTTATCCACAAGATGGCGCTACATAACAACAGTCGACATTCATTCATTCAAAGTCAAAGTTTACAAAGTGAATGAGGTACTAAATAATTTACACCTTTTAAATTTGATTATAAACATTCTTGAATGCTCTGTGATTAATTCTGAACCCTTTTATGCATAAATGTATGGTGTTTTTAGACAGATGTTAAAATCCTTCCTTTGAATCTCAGACGTAATTCTAAAACAGATGCATTACTATAAGGATTTGCTATATAAAAAATGACACAAAACTTGTCTAATTGTCAAAATCAGTCCTCAGAGCATCAGCAGCAGATGTTCCTCCGCATTCCAGCTGAAGGCGTTACTGTATGCTCACATAAGAAAAACAGTATGAAACACACCCAAGGTGCATATGAGTTGATTTAGTGTTATGAAGCTTGGAGTGGAAAGCCGTGGATGGTGGAAAACTGTGGTAGGTCTACTAAGTGCATTATCATATATTGCATTTGAAAATCCCAGTCTATCCCATAGAAGAATCTGCGAAATACTGAGCTCAATGTGCATTTTCCCTCACATAAATCAAGGTTTCTTTATACAGATGTGTAAAAGGAGAGAACTTGACATAATGTAAAGATCTAAAGTAGAGAAGTTATTGCAGTGTTGAAGCTACTATGAAGATTATCAAATTGATTGATTAAATAAAGACAGAGCTACAGCGGGAATACATCAAGTCTTAATAATATTACATCATTTGTTGGGCCTACATTACACTGAAAAAAAAAAAAAAATTAAGCAGTACTTCATCTAATTAAAATGTATCTTTCTTTTCATTCATTTTCTTTTCAGCTTAGTCTCTTTATTAGTCAGGGGTCGCCACATTGGAATGAACCGCCAGCTTACCCAGCAAATGTTTTACACAGCGGATGCTCTTCCAGTAGCAACCCAACACTGGGAAACACCTATACACTCTCACATTCACACACATATACTTCGGCCAATTTAGCTTATTTAATTCACCTATACCGCATGTCTTTGAACTGTGGGGGAAAGCCGGGGCTCGAACAAGCGACCTTCTTGCAGTGAGGTTTAATATTATTTGTTTTATTTTTTAAGTAATATATTTTAAGTTCAAAACATAGCTCAATATAAATGTTTTTGATTAAAATGTTAAGGTTACTCACACAGGCCAGTACATCCGTATTAAACAAAAACTCAATATGCTTTGTGCTTTCAGACTTCAAAATATTGTTGAAGTCCATGGTCAAAATTGTTATGGACTTATTGTTTAAGTCAAATGATTTATTTTTCATTGGCTCAAGTGATCAAATTTAGATGTGAAAACATTACCCTAATTTTACCCTAACTGGATGAAGGAACATTTTATGGGAATTGTTGTTTTGATTACAGGTGAATCTTCTTGTTTAGAACAAAAAGAGAATTTAAATTAATTGACTTTCTTCAACAAGACAAATTTGCTTTGTGTATCAGGTTATATAAAAATGTTCTCATGGAAATAGAAAATATTGTTTAGAGCAAGTGATTGATTTTTCATTGGGTCAAGTGAGTGGTGTCACGGTGGCGATCGCCTCACAGCAAGAAGGTCACTGGTTTGAGCCATGACTGGGTCAGTTGGCATTTCTGTGTGGAGTTTGCATGTTCTCCCCGTGTTGGCGTGGGTTACCTCTGGGTGCTCCGGTTTCCCACACAGTCCAAAGACATGTGGTATAGGTGAATTGGGTTGGCTAAATTGTCCGTAGTGTATGTGTGTGAATGAGTGTGTATGGATGTTTCCCAGTGATGGGTTGCAGCTGGAAAGGCATCCGCTGCATAAAACATATGCTGGATACACATATGCTGGGGACCCCAGATTAATAAAGCCGAAAAGAAAATGAATGAATGAATGAATGAATGAAAGAATGAATGAATGAATGGGTAAAGGGATAAAATTTAGATAAGACCATTTTCCTAAATGTTTTTAAATTGGATGAATGAAAGCTTTTTTCCAGTGACTGTGCTGTTTGATTAGATTATTATTTTAAAAGATTATCACAAATTTTTAACATGATATGCAAAAGACACGGCGATGCGGTGGCGCAGTAGGTACTGCTGTCGCCTCACAGCAAGAAGGTTGCTGGTTTGAGGCTCGGCTTTCCCCCACAAGTCCAAAGACATGCGGTACTACAGGTGAATTGGGTAAGCTAAAATTGTCCATAATGTATGTGTGTGAATGAGTGTGTTGGATGTTTCCCAGTGATGGGTTGCAGCTGGAAGGACATTCGCTGCGTAAAACAGATGCTGGATAAGTTGGCGGTTCATTTCGCTGTGGCGACCCCAGGTTAATAAAGGGACTAAGCTGAAAAGAAAATGAATGATTGAATGAATGCAAAAGACACCAACTAAAACGATTAGACATTTTTAGACTTTGTTGATATCCTTCAAACTACCAGCTTCACATTTTGTTAGAAAGTGTCTAATTTATGAATTATAATAAAAAGTTAGGATGAGAAATTATACTTTTATAATATGTTAATAATAAGTAGAGGTCAGAATGATCATGGCAGCCGATTCAAATGTTTTCACTCGATTGAACAGGCTTTATCAGAGGTTATCAGCTGAAAGATATGGGACAGTAGGGGCCTTCTGCACCTACTGGTAGGCTCAAAAGGCTGTTATCATCCATCCACATGGTTAATCAGCTATATATTACATACGGCTGTGACTGGAAGTTAACAAGAATTATTTATATTAATTATTAAATTTCTCATAATTGTATTTTCCTAACGTCTACCCCTACCCCAACCCTAAACCCAACCGTCACAGTAATATAAAAACAGATCTGGATGTGGAGTCTTCTCTATTAGTAAAGCTGATTAACCACGAGAATTATTTATATTATTTATTACATTTCCAATTAATTGTATTTTATTAACGTCTACCCCAACCCCAACCCTAAACCCAAGCATCACAGTAATGTAAAAACAGATCTGGATGTAGAGTCTTCTTTATTAATACAGCTGATTAACCATGTGGTTACATACTAGTAGGCGCAGAAGACCCCTACTGGCCCATCTGTTAGCTGATAACCAATGATAACGCCCATTCAATCAAAAGATAACATTAGAAGCGGCTGATCATGTTGCATTCTAAGAAAAATCTTAACCATATTTTGCCATTTTAATATCATAAACATAAGAAGACAACACTTAATCAATTACATTTAAGCAGTAAACAATTAATTTGGTCCTTTCTAACATACACACGCAAGCAAGCACGTACACACACACTAAAAAAATACACACTGATTTTCTGTAGAATATTCTTTTGTGCATATTGTTATCTTACACATACATATCTGTTTTGCATTGATCAGTATGTTCGGTTTTCTTTACACATGACGTCTATCGTGCTGAAAGACAAAAGGAATGAAAAGCACATTCTTTGTCCATCCTCCATCCTGCTGAGTGCATGATTCCTGGCACCTGTATATCAGTTTCCACTAAAGACAGAGCCCTGTGGAAGCCATCTGCTGTAATCTCTCCATCCTCAGGCTTCTGCTCTCCTCCCTTTCCCTAAATCACTAATAAATGAGACTTTGTGATTAAAGCTGGTGAAGCCGACTGTCATAACCACTACAGAGTTAACATACTCAGGCGTGACCGTCAAACTATTACCCATCTGCTCCTCATAATCAGCCTGCTGATCTCACTAATCACTGTCATCAAAGGGAGAAAAATTGATTCCAAGAAAGACTAAAGCTCTTTCGAGACCATGCCATTATTCCACAGTGAAGTAGTTTGTTTTTGAAAAGTACCAACAACGTTAATTTGGCTTTAATCTAATAGCAAAAATTAAAAAAAAAGAGTAGAAACTAGATTAAAAGCACCCAAAAAATCACTAACTATTAAAAATTTGATACTCATCTAAAATGTCCAGTCTAAATGCTCATGGTTCTGATTGGCAGTGATGCTGCTGCTAGGTGGCTAATAAAAAATTCTGATTGGTTATTAAGCCGCTGCTATGCAGGGATAAGACATTTCAATTTGTTGCTGTCCTGCTGCTAGGTTTTACAAAGGATTTCTGATTGGTCATTAAACTGCTTCTAGGTGGTCGATAAAGTTCTGATCGGTTCCTAAATGTCCTTTAGTTGTCCAATGCAAAATAGCCTAGAGTTAAATCATAAAGTTAATCAAAACATTTTTGTAAAGAGCTGAAAATGTGCACATTTGCTATTTATCATTTTGCACCTAATATATTTCTCTATTAAAAATGGTCATCAGGTAGGCATGTTTTTATATTAGACTGAATAATAGAATAAACAATTGTTATATTGTACTGGATAATTTTATGCATAGAATTTATATAATATATTCATTAATTCATTTTCCTTTGGCTTGTTCCCTTTATGCATCAGGGGTCACCACAGCGAAATGAACCTCCACCTTATCCAGCATATGTTTTACACAGCGGATGCCCCACTACTGGGAAACACCCATACACACTCATTCACACACATACACTACGACCAATTTAGTTTATTAAATTCACCTATAGCGCATGTCCTTGGGGCTGTGGGGAAACCGGAGCACCCAGAGGAAAACCACGCGAACAAGGGGAGAACATGCAAACTCCACATAGAAATGCCAACTGACCCGGCCGAGACTCGAAACAGCGAACTTATTGCTGTCAAGTGACAGTGTTAACCACTGAGCCACCGTGCCATCTTATATAATATATAATAAATACTTTTATTTGGCAAAATTCTGCATCATACACTATTGTATTATCAAGTGTTTAATCATAATAAAGCATTGTGATAATGTCAGCAGTGTATACTTTATTTTTCAAAATGATTGCTTATGATATTTGAAACAATAAATATTATTTAGTACATTATTTAGTAAACCTTAAACAAAAAATAAACATATTTTTAAAATACATGTTTTGAATCCAGAGTCAGCTACACTGAAAAATATGCTTTGAACCAACTTAAAAAAATTACTGTAATTTGTGCAAGAAGAAATTCTGTTTTTCTCAATGTATAATTTTACTTTTCACACTTTAAATAAAAATATGTATTGTGGTCAAGAAATAAATTACATTCACTCAAAGTAAAAATATAGTTTACTATAAAGACACTAATAATTATTTTATTTATTTCTTCATTCATTCATTCATTCATTCAATTATTCATTCATTCAATTATTTATTTATTTATTTGTTTATTTATTTTGTTAGTTTGGTACAGTTTATTATGGAAAAATAAATTAAATCAATTTAGATCAAAGTACAGTATAATTTTGCTTTGCTTTGCTTTGGACCAACCTAAAAAAATACTAAAATATGTTAAAGCTAAATTGATCAATTTCCCTCAAATTATAGTTTTGACTTAAATTTTTTTTTTGAGAAAACCTAATGCTTCTTATTTCTCCTATATATGGAGTTTATTTATGAAGGACCAGGAGTGCCAGTTAAAAATAAAATGAAGAATCAAATCATCAATTTAATAATTGAAGCATAAAAATGTGTATAAATAAATCACAATTTAAATGGACAATTAATGAACATTAATATTGTTTGATTATTCAGCGTTTTAAAACATAATTTAAATAAACAAATCATAAAATGTATTATTTATTTGTACATTTAAAAATTAATTGTATAATTAATTAATTAATTGTGCATTAAAATTGTGATTTATTTATACACATTTTAATGCTTCAATTATTAAATTCATAATTTGAGTCTTTATTTTATTTCTAACCGACACTCCTGGTCCTCCATATTTATTTTTTGTTTTAAGGCAAATTAAATACAACAGATTAAAATCAGAAACCATATTTTTTCTCTTAATCCAATAGACAAATTTACTTTGAATAAAAGACACAGTAATTTCAGTTTTTTTTTAGTTTAGGATCTCTGTGTAGCTTTGCATACACTGTAAAACCCAACAGTCAACTTTATCAAATGAAATGAGTGTAGTTACCTCAAAATTGACTGAAAGTTAATTCTACTCATTTGAAAAGAAGTTTGAACTCAGTGTTGAAGGTAATAAGTTAATTAAACACCTCATTACTTCAACTTAAATGGAGTAAGTTCACAGTACTCGTATAGATTCGTTTTTAAATTCAAATAGTTTGTTGCAATCAGTTTCCTCAAACGGTTTGAGTTGCCTTAACTTATTGGGTTTTACAGTAGTCAGTTGGTTTGAGTTCTCTTTATTTATTGGGTTTTACTGTGCTCAAATTGCTTCGTTTACTCAAATAGATTAAGTTCACAATATTCATTAGGATTAGTTTTTGAACTTAAATGGTTTGTTGCAATCGGTTTCCTCAAATGGTTTGAGTTACCTTAACTTTTTGGTTTTGCAGTGTACAAATATTAGTCTTTTCATAATCAATGAATATTCTAACAGCTAAAGTGAATGTTTCATCTCTGCTAACCACCGAGGGAATGACAAATTATATTTTAAAGAACTGCAGCATATTGTTTCCTCACTTCCGATATTCCAAAGCATCTGGAGCTTGTGATGGAGATCCCTGCTGAGAGGATGATTCTAGTAAAGTCTGCTGGACATCCTGATCTCCACTACACTAGACCTGAGACACGAGCACTCAATGTGGCCTTATAATCCTGCTTATCATCTCTGGCCAAAAAAACATTCTTCATCTACCGATTCCAATGCAGTCGCTTTCATACACACTCCTTTACGTAGAAAGGAAGGAGGAATAGAAAGGAAGAGGTCGAGAAGACAACAGGGTGTAGAAAGACCAAAAACATATGTACAGTGTTTGAGAGATGTCCAAAGGTTCATCCTTTAAAAAGTGTCAGGATTGAAGGGATGGCTTGTGCTGATATGCAGCTGTCACAAATTCAAGCCGGACACATTGTGAACATATCAGTGGAAGTGAAGGATGAGGGTAAGTTGAAAGCGAAACATTTGGAAAGTGTTTGAAGGCATGTACTTTTCTGATTTTAGTGGCTATGACTGTCACTCATATCAATATGTACATGAGGCTCACCCACAAAGGGGAGATTTTTATACATTTAAGTCATGAAATAAGCACTTCTCTACATTAAAAAACATTTGAAAAGAAAGAAAACAAAAATGTTATTGTACAAACGTGAACAAACAATTAGTAATACATTTATTACGGATTTATTCATCTTTGTTAATGTATAGCACTATTTAAGTAAACTAAAGTTAGTTCATGTTAACTCATTTTGCATTATCTATTGTTAACAAGCGCAACTTTGATTATACAAGATTATTATACTTAATGTTAGTAAATACAGTATATAGTAACCATTATTTTAAAGTGTTAACAAGTGAAAACTTAAACAAATTACTTCGACCTGTTACAATTAAATCAATGAAGTTGGACAAACTTAATTTATGACAGTTTTTTAGTAATTAATTTAGTTATTTTAGGCGTAACAAGTCTTAGTGATTTATTTAATAGAACAAAAATGGAACAATACATACAGTACAAATCATTTCCTTCACATGTTAATATAATAATAACAACAACAACAACAACAATAATAATAATAATACTTTTATTATAGCACAAATAATTTCCTTCCCATGTTAAAATAATAATAACAACAACAATAATAAGAATTTTAGGTTTTGTGGCAATACTTGTACTTGCCATAAATAAATGACTAAAACTTGTTACACCTAAAAGTACTACATTTATTACTGAAAACTGTCATAAATTAAGTTTGTCAAACTTATAATTTACAAATAATTTGTTCAAATTTTCACTTTTTACAGTGTACCAAAAAAAAAAAACCCCAAAATATATATTTTAGTCAGATGTTTTAAACTAAACCGATCGAAAATAAAAATGTATGTAAACTACATATACATTAAATAAATAAAAATGACAGAAATACACAATTACTAAGACTTTCAATTTCAAACAATTAATAAAAAACACATGAGTAAAATGTAAAATTAGATTTAGTCGGATCACAAATTATTAATTTTTTACAAGGTTTGTATTTTGTAATAAATTGTAATTTAAATAAAATGAATAATATTAATTGATAATATTAATGTTAATTGAACATATTTATCTAGTCCTGAAAAGTAAATTATTTTTTTTTTGCAAACTTCATTATTTAGTTTTGATAAATATTCAACTTCACTTAGAAATTCTGTGCACCTTACAGATACAACAACATTCAAAGGTTTGGATTTGGTAAGATTTTTTATTTATTTACTATATTTATTATTATTATTAATATTACTGCTGCTACACTGTAAAAAAAATCCCGGTTGCCTTAAATTTTTAAGCTAAATCAAATTAAACTTATGAGTCCATTGAACTTATATTATGTTAAGCTCACTTAAAACAGCTTGTGTAACTTATAAAATTAAGTTAGGACATGATTAACTTAGTTTAATAAGTTGCAATGAGCTAAAAACATATGCTGTCATGACTAATAGATCATATATTTTTTACAGTGTACTACTACTACTACTGCTAATAATAATAATAATAATAATAATAATAATAATAATAATAATAATAATTATTATTATTATTATTATTTAAGTTTAAGTATTAATATTAATTAAATAATTGATAATAACTAATGTTGCATTAATCTGAAAAACTATACAGACAGTGTTACTGTGAATTCTTATAAATACCATTTTCAATTAAATCATTCTTTAAATCATTTTAAAATAAAGTGTATTACTTACTGTATTATTTATTACTAAAACAATGTTTACTGTAAAAATAAAATGACCTCAAACAACCCCAAGCAAACTGCCAGCAAAACGGGTTGTAAAAAAAGCTCTAATATGTTGACTTTAATATAACATCCCTGCATGCAAAATTGGAAATAAATCCTCATGTCAGCATCAAATACCCTCTCATTCAAAAGCGTTGCACTACCCCCTTCTTCCTCCTTTCAGAGGAGGCAACTGATCCCAGCTTCAATGTCTTTATTAACCATTATTCTCTGATAGAAAGGTGCTGAGATTGAGCAATTGGCTATAAAGGTACGGATGCGGCTCTTGTTCTGATTTTATCTCCTGCTGGGTTTCTGGCCACAGGCCCATCACCAGGCGCACTGACCTGAAAGGAAATCCCTCATTTAACAGCCGCCTGGAGAACTATCGCATAACACCGGGGCCAATGCATTCAGCCACAGCCAGCAGTAACACCTAACCAAGGGTCATCTATCCCACAGAGCTTTGCATACATTAGCAAAATATTCTCCAAGAGGACGATGGCTTTGGGAAACCTCTGCTCATAATCTTCCTCTCAGTGTAATCAAGCAAGTTTTAGACACTGATTATGCACTTCAGAATCTCTAAATGCATGCACCCTGAATCATGTCGTGCATCTTGCTGTGGCGGTGATATCGTTGTGTAATTAGCATTGGGTGAACAGATTTGCTAACACATGCTGCATTCAGCTATACACATGACTACTTATGATAAAAAGACTTAAGCTCTAACCAAGAAGATCTAAATAAGTGTGATTTTTTTGTGTGTGCTTGTTGCCTGATTTGCATAATTGCTAATTATAAATCTGATGCTGAAACAAGCCGACAGTGCGTGCAATAAACAAAGACATCAAGGTCAAAAACACTTCAATTTTCTCATAATATAAAGTGCAGCATTTTCTCTTGTCTGAAAAGCAACCCAGCCTCATTCTGAAAACTTACCTCTATATACATTTCTGGAGACCGTGAAATACTACCCAGGATACGTTTTTTTGCAGTTTTTGTTTTTGCAAATTCACTAGAGGTATGCTTTTTGAGATCTCAAATTTCTCTTGCAAGTGCCATTCGCATCTGCTGTTCTCACGTAATCCACCAGAGGCTGCTGTTGACTGACTGTTTGACTGACTGACTGACCGATCGTCAGATCCACCCTCCTTCTGCCCTAAACCCAACCAATTGTATTGATTGACCCACCCACCCACCCACTTCCCTAAACCCAACCAACAATTTTAAAAAGCAATCCAGAAAAAGAAAAGCCCTCGTCTGATTTTTTTACCGCGTTTTCGGATTTTACCACATTCTCATCCTGCTATTTACTTGTTTATTTTATTTTTTGGATTCTGTTTTTGTCTTACCTGTTTTCTGGAACCGTTCTTCACTGGATTCGAACCCCGTGGTCAGCTCCTCTCTGTGTCTCAAGTCCATGGCAAGCTAACGGGACAAATTGGTTACAGCAGGAAAGCCATCCATACGGAGGCAAAGACTATAGAATGCACAAAACATGTCACTCATATACTTTTGGGGAAAAATGTAACTGTCAATATGGCGAATGAAGCCCCGCCTTCTAGTAAAGGAGCCAATCAGCAATCGCTATATGGCAAATAAAGCCTGCCTTCTACAGAAGCCAATCAGCGATCGCTATAGAATGACAGTTCTCCGGGGGAGGGGATCGGACCAGACGTGAGCTTCTGCAGATTTTGTGTGATACGAACATTTAGAAATGAAACTAAAGACACAGTTGTTGTTTAATTTTATTGGTTATTCGTAATATAAAATGAAATCGTAAGCTTGGCATGTAGTTTTGGCGAATTTGATGTTTCCCCATTCAAACAGAATGCCGAGTGAAATGACTTGCCTTAAAGGGACCTTCACGGAGGTAAGCGGTCAGCTGCTAGCACGTAAAGGAATGGCATCATACCGCCCTGTAGCATTCGTTTAAAAAATGATACGTACCTCTGGCTACATAATTCGCGGTTTCCAGAAACGTATATAGGGCTACGTTTTTAGAATGAGCCTATGTTGCTGAAATGGTTTGTTCCAGGATCTGGCTCATTTTTCATTCAAATATCATATTACTAACCCTTTACTTGTTCAAAACCTGTTTGAGTTTCTTTTTCCCCTCTTGAACACAAATAAAAAAATACATATTTAAAAAAATGCTTGTTGCTAAGACCCATTGACTTCTACAGTGTTTTTCCTATTATGGAGGTCGATGGCAATCAGCATTTTTAAAAAATATTTTATTTTTGTGTTCAAAAGAAAAAAAAAAAAAACTCATAAAGGGTTTAAAACCACACAAGAGAGAGTAAATGATGAAGGGATTTTCAGTTTTGGGTAAATTAACCTATTAAATACTGATTTCTGATAGCCTACTGTACACTACCTGACAAAAGTCTTGTCGTCAATCCCAATTGTACGAGCAACAAATAATAACTTGACTTCTAGTAGATCATTTGGATAAGTGGCAAAAGGTACATTTTTCTGACGAATCATCTGTTGAACTGCATTCCAGTCATCACAAATACTGCAGAAGACCCACGATTCTCACAGAAATCAGTCAAGTTTGGTGAAACTAAAGTCATGGTTTGGGGTTACATTCAGTATGGGGGTGTGCGAGAGATCTGCAGAGTGGATAGCAACATCAACAGCCTGAGGTATCAAGACATTTGTGCTGCCCATTACATTACAAATCACATAAGAAGGCAGATTCTTCAGCAGGATAGCGTTTCATACTTCAGCCTCCACATCAAAGTTCCTGAAAGTAAAGGAGGTCAAGGTGCTCCAGGATTGGCCAGCCCAGTCACCAGACATGAACACTGAGCATGTCTGGGGTAAGATGAAGGAAATCCTGATAAGCTCTGGGAGTCCTGCAAAAACGCTTTCTTTGTCCTCCAAGCTCATGGGAGTCATACACAATATTATTTCTTTTTCCACTGCACCATGACTTTATATTCTATACTGTACATTATTTCTGTTAAGTGACAAGACTTGCAAAGTTAGACCTTAATGTCCTAATTAAATAATTAAAAATCAAGGCATGATCATATTTTATTTTGGCAAAATAAACGTAATCTAGAGGTCTTTGCCTTTCATATAAGCCACTTCTGATACCAAATGATCAAATAAAAGTCACGTTATTTTTGTTGTTCCTAAAACTTGGATAGGCAAGAAGACTTTTACCAGATAGTGTACTTTAATTGGTTGGATGATTAGTCTGTTGTAAGTGGTCTAAGGCTTTATTTAGGCACTTTATTTATGAATGGCTTTCTCTGCAATTGTAAACAAAGATATACAAACAGTAATGCATCAGTTTGATCATATCAATTCAAGCCAGGGTCCTACAATTCTCAAGTGCAATTTGCTTGCAGTGCAGAATTATTTTCATCTTATCGACATGCTTACAACATAAACCAAAGTTTCTAGGGTTCAGATACAACTACAGTCTTTTAAAGTCAATGTATTGTCCATGGGCAGCCACTAAAAACTATAAATTGGCATTATCTGAACAAGTTGATGTTGAAACAAACATACATAAGCTTGATTTAGGCAGTTCTGAATCAGATCTTTCTTTTGAGACACATACATCCATTTGTTTGCACTTTCTGTGATTCGTTTTTACATTCACAAACAGCTAATATCTGACAAAAGCACACTGGCACAACCTTTAAAACAAGAATTGGCACAAGTTCTGTTACTGAATCTATTTTCCCCTGGCTTTACTGATCATAGCTTGATCCCATTTCTCAGTTTGGATTCAAATTAAGGTCAAATAACTACTAGATAGGTTGTAAAGTTCACTCTAAAAAAGAAGCTCAAACTGGGCCATTAATTTCATAGCTGATACTGCACAATATTAAAATAGCAATAAATCACACGAGGATGACTATAATAAGATTATAGAATATAATAAGGGATAAGAGTGTTTTAGGCATAAGTGCAGTGTTTATAAAAATTACTGACAGAAATATAACTACTTTTTAAAAATGTCACAGTAATAATAATAATCAGAATATTTCTAATAACACAATATAGTTAATTAGGCTGTGTATGATGGCCAAACATAGAACCAACATAGGCTCATTCTAAAAACGTGGCCCTATATACATTTCTGGAGGTCGTGAATTATGTAGCCAGAAATACGTATGGCTGCATTTTGTCTTTAAAACCAATGCTACAGGGCGGTATTACGCCGTTCCTTTTTGCGCTTACCAGCTGACTGCTTACCTCCATATGGACAGCTTTCCTGCTGTTACCAGTTTGTCCAGTTAGCTTCCCATGTACGTCGGTGGACTTGAGATGCAGAGAGGAGATGACCACAACAACGAGGTTTGAGTCCGGTGAAGAACGGTTCCAGAAAGCAGGTAAGACAAAAACAGAAGCCAAAAAATTAAATAAACAAGTAAATAACAGGGTGAGAATGTTGTAAAACGTGGTAAAAATCAGGTGAGGGCATTTCTTTTTTTGGATTGCTTTTTAAATTTGTCGGTTGGGTTTAGGGAAGTGAATGGGCAGGTCAAATTGGTGCTTTTTAAAATACAATCGGTTGGGTTTAGGGAAGGGGAATGGTGGGTCAGTCGATCGGTCAGTCAGTCAGTCAAGCAGTCAGTCGACAGCAGCCTCTGGTGGATTTACGAGAGAACAGCAAGTGCAAATGGCACTTGCGAGAGAAATCTGAAATCTCAAAAAGCATACACAGCAGCCTCTGGTGGATTCGCAAAAACAAAAACTGCAAAAAAAACTTAGCTCCCGGGACATATTTGACGGTCTCCAGAAATGTATATAGAGGTAAGTTTTCAGAATGAGACTGGGTTGCAACGAACATATGTATACTAAGAGAGCATATGGTTTCAAATTCAGCTCATCAAAAGAGAACTTAGATCTCTCATTAGATTTCTCACCAAAGAAAGCAAAAACAAGACTAAAAATATGTAAATATCTTGACAAAATATAAATTTACTAAAAAAATAAACTGCGGAAGACATTAAGACTTGTTTTATTAGATTGTATCTTGAATATGAACGATTCTGTCCTACTCCACTGGCAGATTGTTTTTTCCTCACTTGTTTTAACTTTAACCACATTTATACATTTATTTTGAAGTTTAAAATTAATGTATTTGTGTAAGTCAGTTTATTAGGAAAATAAAACCACTACCTAAAGAATTTGCAGTGCCATTTATAAGTCGTAAAACAACATCCATGTCTGGTAATCTTATTTGAGTTATATTAGGATATGTGAAAATGTTTGCAGGGTATGAAATCTCGACTGCGTGCTCTGAGCTTCACCCAATTGGCAAAGCTTTATCATACTTCTATCTTTACTGGAAGAAAAGTCATTTTCATAGCAGACCTATTAATATTACTCCTATTTGGACTTCAGACATTAAAATATGCTTACTAGACTACACTGTAAAAATATCCATAAATTAGCAGTGATAAATTTGTGATTCATATTTTTATATGTTTATTTATGATTTAGAATTGCATTATGAGGCCTTGATCTTTCTTCTGACAACTTTTAACCTTAAAAAGTTGAAAAAAGTGACTTTTATTTACATTTTTAATAGTTTAAAGTGATATATTGTCTGGGCTGGTGTTGTATATTGCGGTACATGAACCTTGTAATAAACTGCCAGTACATTTTCTGTTATTTTACATATTTATATATCATTTCTTATACATTATATTATTTCAGACTACTAAAATGTCAATTAAAGTCACTTTGGTAAAGTGCAGAGTTGAATTTTCAACGTCAAAAGTTGACAGAGCAGAGATCAAGGTCCCAACAATACAATTCACAACCGTAAATAAACGGAAAATACAGAAACTTAATTAACAGATATTGTTTACAATGTAGACTTACTAGCCAGCTGACTCGTTCATTTCTGCGCACACTTCCAGAGTCTTTCACAACATCAAGAGAGCATCTCAAGGGTTTGCTTTTTCAGCTTCTAGACCCAATAGAACAGACTTTTCATCTGTCTATCTGCTTCCCTTCTAACACACACATACACCATCTTACAGTTCAACATACACAAGCAGGTGTGAGAAATATGAAATTATTTTCTTCTGCAAATTGTGAAATCCACTTAAACAGACTGTTTTCACAGCTGTGTGATAGGCGCCAGTGCTAAGAGCCAGACGAAGCAGTGCATTTAAAAAAAAAAAAATCAAGCCTTAGGGAAAGATACACTTTTGAAGAATGTTTTATACTGCAAAGTTTCATTTTGGTGGTTGAGACAGCAACCAGCACGGAAGTGGTATGTTTGTGGTTGGTGCACATGCATTATTTCCATCTAGTTGTTCATACACTTAGCTCTTGTATACTTTTTATGAAAGTAACTAAACATGTAAATACGTTTAAAAGAAGATTGGGTCACAATGAACTGGCTGACCTTACATTCTACTGTTAATGCATTATACATCATAAAATGTGGTTAGTATCTTTTCATAAAAAAGTGAGTAAACACATTGCCTTAAAACCCACATACTGTAGGCTCATTCTGAAAATGGTGCCCTAAATACATTTCTGGAAATCGCGAATTATGTAGCCAGAAGTGGTGATGGCTACATTTAGTTTTTAAAACGAACGGTACGAGGCGGTATGATGTCGTTCCTTTAATGCTTACCAGCTGACCACTTACCTTCATATGCTTTTCCGCTGTTACCAGTTTGCTCAGTAGCTCGCCATGTACGTCGGTGGACTTCGCAGACAGGAGTTAACCATGACGACAGGGTTCGAGTCTGGTGAAAAACGGTTTTTAGAAAGTGGGTAAGACAAAAACAGAAGCCAAAAAATAAAATAAATAAGTGAATAAAAGGTTGAATTTGTGGTAAAATCTGAAAACATGGTAAAAATCAGCTTTTCTTTTTCTGGATTGCTTTTTAAAACTGTCGATTGGGTTTAGGGAAGTGAGTGGGCGGGTCAATCGGTGCTTTTGAAAACACTATTGGTTGTGTTTATGGATGGAGGAGGGTGGGTCAGTCGATCGGTCAGTCAGTCAGTCAGTGAGACGACAGCGGCCTCTGGTGGATTTACGTGAAAACAGCAGGTGCGAATGGCACTCGCGAGAGAAATTTAAGATCTGAAAAAGCGTACACAGCAGCCTCTGGTGGATTCGCCAAAACAAAAACTGCAAAAAAAACAAAAAAAAGCTCCTGGGACGTATTTGGTGCTCTCCAGAAATGTATATATAGGGGTAAGTTTTCAGAAGGAGCCTGGGTTGCTTTAAATCCGTCAAATTGACTTTACTTAAAAAAATGTGAGTAGACCCATTGTAACTAGGAACTGTTAAGGTAATTCTTCTAATTATATTTACAATTAATTTACGACAATGGGTTTATTCACTTTTTAAAGTTAGCTAATACAGGGTGTCTGCATGTTTAATCAAGTCAAATTTACGACTTTTTAAGACCATTTTAAGACCATTATGAATTAAATTTTAGACTTAAACAGGGCTAAACATTATTAATTATTTCTATGGCCCGGTCGGTTGCCACAAAAAAAAAAATATATATATTTCTTAGCGACATATTTTAATGTCAAAACAAGAAAACTCTAGTTGTATACTCTTTTTTCGACATATTTCTTTTTTTTTTAAATGACAAGTTAAACATTTAAGACCTACAAGACAATATTTCAGTGAATTTAAGACTTTTTAAGAGCCCGCGGGGACCCTGTAATAGCTTTTTACAGTGTACTCACCAAATATAAATTAATTATGTTTGCACATTAAAATGTTGATTTTCTGTATATTGGACATTAAAATGTTGTTATATTGAAATGTTTAATATCACAGTTATAAGAGGACTCAAAGGTATTGTTGTGAATTTCTAAGACGAGCCAAAAAACCAGGGAGAACTTTCAGGTATCTTCAAAGCAGAATCCTTTAATAAGAGGAACTGTTACAGCAGACACTCAGTTTTAAATACATTTTACAGACAATGATACATATATAGTAACTAAAGCATGCAAATGAAGGTTTGTTGTCAGCAGGGTAAAATGCCTTTTCCCAAGCTCCAATCTCATCAGCATATAAATTCCCATTCAAGATTCATTTTAAAACAAAGTGAGCAAATAACGTACTAGGGTCGTACTAGGGCCAGTTGACCCCTCTTGACAGTGTTATCTTATCATTGGTTAGACAATAGACACAACTGTGCTTTGAAAACTGACCATTTGCATTACTTTGGAGACATAGGACCTCACCTCAGAATGTATTTTATAATGAAATATATATCTTTAAAGAAATGTGTAATCTTTCAGTATTATCATCATGGATTTGGCATGAAGTTATGCATTTTGAGTGAAATGTGGATTTGTGTTTATTTTATAAACCTCTTATAATGTGTCTTCAAAATTTCAAAATAAGAGCATTGTGATTCTGAGAATTTGTATGACAATAGGTCAATGATAATTATTTCAGCCCTTAAATACTGAACAAAATTAACTAAGGCTACAGTTTCCACAAGCATAAGTCTTGATTTCTGCTGCTTGATTTGATTAGCACCAGTTCTGTCTGTTACTGAATCCAGTATCCAGTAAAATTCTTGTAATTTGCTGCATAATCCATGTTCACTAATCTACTGTACATTTTACTGCACTGTAACAATATTCTATATGCTTATTTCACGTGGCCGCCGTTTTTAAAAAACAAAAGTGAGGCTGCAGTGGGAAGAAACCCGGAATATTGCAACAACACGCTGTTGCCATGATTTCAAATGCATATCTGGTGTAAACATCACTTTAATATAATTCAGTTAAGTTTAATTTAAACAATTAAAAACATATTAGGCATAAACAAAATCATAACCTCTTTAAGAGTAATAAGCTTAAGTGTCCTCCTAGACCAGGGATGGGCAAACTTGATCCTGGAGGGCCGGTGTCCCTGCAGACTTTTGCTCCAACACTAATTAAACACACCTGAACACGCTAATCAGTGTCTTCAAGATCACTAGAAAGCTACAGGCAGGTGTGTTTGATTAGGGTTGGAGCAAAACTATGCAGGACACCGGCCCTCCAGGATCAAGTTTCCCCATCCCTGTCCTAGACACTGTGAGGATGCTTCCCTGCTTCAGCCTGTGTAACCCAGTGAGAGATAAAATAATGCAGTCCTCTGTAGCACACCCTCGCGTTGTCTGTAATAGTGTTGTCCTGGTACTGAAATTTAAAAAATGTCCATTTCCTGCTTAATGCTGTTCGTTCTTAAACTCCCTTGATTTGCAATAGTATTCACCAGTGCTCAACAGAAATGACTGTGATTGGTCGCGAAGATCGTCAGTTTACAACTTTTCACCAAGTGCAAATACAGATATACGGACACTGGAGCGATTTAAAGCCGCAAAGATCAGGCGATTCATCAGCGGATTGCTCGGCTGTTTTTGCACTTGGTAAACATCAGTAAAGTGCAGTGAACTGACGCCCTCCACAGCCAATCACAGTCATTTCAGTTGAGCACTGGTGAACACAATGGCAAATCAGCTGTGTTTAAAAACGCGCTCAACAGCGTTAAAATGTTAGAGGTATTTCAGTAACAAAATTCAGTATCATGACAAGTCTAATATTGAAAAAATCAGTTCAATAACTTGAGTTTGATATATGGCATTTAAAGGGTCACGAAACACCAAAACACATTTTTTGAGCTGTTGACAGTCATATATGTGTCCCACGCTGCTATAAACATTATTAGGACACATATATTGCACTAAAAAGTGAAAATTGGTTGTTTTTGCGTTATTTTGAGCAAATTCGTTCTTCCGGTTTGAAACAAATTTTTGAAGCTGCGTCACGACCATGTGATACTTGCGTGTAAATCCAGCTGTAGAGTGGCTGTCTGTCTTTTCTAGGACGTTCTTACGTATCTGAGTGTGCGGCATTAATTCATGAGAAAGACGTGCTTCAAACCAATTAGCGCGCTCTATTGTGTATGACGTGAAACTTCATTAATATGCATGATAGCTCCGGAGACTGTTTACCAGTTTACACTGTACAGACGGCAGAGAGACGCCACGTTGTGTTGCCAAAACAAGTGAAAGAACAAGAATTTCAAGACAAAATCGTAGGTGTTATTAGTGTGTTGCAACGAAGGTTTTGTTTTCATTTTCCCTTTATGAGAGAGCAGCTGGACTCACGTGTGGATTACAGTGCACGCGACACGCGACAGAAACGCGTTTGTAAGGAACATTTTTACCCGAGAGCTTTTCTCATCTGGAAATGGTGAAATCCGGATCGATGCCGCTCGTCTACTTTTAATAAAAAGACACAGCTCCAGTTTGATTGTCTGTCTACAGATTTGGTAAGTGTTTGCAGTGGACTGCCCTTTGTTTAAATGCTGCTCTCCGAGTGTAAACATGTAAACACAAACTATTCCCGTCGTGCAGGATTTTCGCTGCAATTTGTGACAGGATAGGCTAGACACACACAGCTTTCTGACGCTACCTACCGAGTACATAAGTTACAGAGAAATGCGGAGGATTTTTTTTCTCTTATTCGCCGTATCAAATCAGCCTCTGTGTGTTTGTTTTTCCTGTCAAACTTAGCGCGTGCCCAAATGTTAACTCCCTTCTATGCAAAATCTTATCCTCTTTCCCTCCCCCGACACTCCCACACTCCCAGAGCTGGACACGCCCAACTTTCCTGACTTTTTTCAAAACAGAGGTGTGAAAACACCCTGCTGAGACAGGGGGTTTCGTGGCCCTTTAAAACGTGTGTTTAGGAAAGAAAACATTAGCTAACTAGTGCCATTTGCCTTAACTGAAAATGAAGTCCAATATCCCTTTTTATTTTCACTATGCATTCAGAATGGACCTTCGGGTCACTTGGAAGGCGGTGAAATTATAAATTTGTGTCATTTTTTTTTCGCTGATAAGATATATAGCCAGGTACACAACAATACGCCATCGCAGACGCCATTCCTCTGTGACTCCAGGCAATTCTTTTAAGTTGCTTCACAATGCAACCTCGCTTTCACTTTTAAAATGGCGGCTGTCTGAAATCAGTCTATATCAGACAGTTTCTCGAATTGCTCTTTGTAATAATTAACAGCACACAGAGCAAACACTGAAGAAAAGAAAATCTTTTTATACAGTACCACTCAAGATGAAGGGACTGACTCACTTTCTCATTCACTCTGTGTCTGCTTGTAGTTCAGTCAACATGTCAGCGATGTCCAGGTTTACCGGCTGATGTAAGTCACAGTGTGGTCTGGCCCTGCTGACTCAGAGCGACAAAAGAGAAATAAATCATTAAAGCCACATCTTAACACTGCTGCCCACCCAGGGTTCAGAGTAACAAAACAAAGATCTACAGACACACACACATACACACACACTGCCACAGCACTCATATCCCATGAGTCTCAGTGCGTTGGGCTGGGCAAAACCAATGTTTGGAATGAAAAATTGGTTGGTGAGTCAAATACCTTTCCCTTGGTTTGGATAGGGTTGAACTCTTTCTGTGTTTATTATATTCAGAAATGTTGTAAAGTGGAAGAAATGTTTATGTTTTACATGCGGTTTGTTTTCCAATGCCACACACACAAAATATGATAAATAGAAAAACTGTTTATTTAAAATAGTTCAGTCAGTCTGTCATTAATATTTCAAAATTCTGTACATGTCAAAAAGAGGATTATTTGATGAACATGACCCGATGTCCAACATGATTCTTTTTATTAAATACTGTAGCTGTGCCGTGGTTAGAAAATAAATACATACTGAATAAAGGTTACATACTCATCAGAGCTATATGCTAAATCATTCATTTTCTTTTCTGCTTAGTCCCTTTATTAATCTGGGATCGACACAGCGGAATGAACTGCCAATTTATTCAGCATATGTTTTTTGCAGCGAATGTCTTTCCAGCTGCAACCCATCACTGGGAAACACCCATACACTCTCATTCACACACATACACTACGGACAATTTGGCTTACCCAATTCACCTATAGCACATGTCTTTGAACTTGTGGGGGAAACCGGAGCACCCGGAGGAAATATATGCTAAATAAATGTTTAAATTCAATTAATCTTTATTTCTATAGCGCTTTTACAATGTAGATTGTGTCAAAGCAGCTAGAAGTTCTAGTAAATTGAAACTGTGTCAGTCCAGATTTCGGAGTTGAAGTTCAGTTTAGTTCAGTTTAATGTGGTTTAATTTTCACAGCTGAAAATGCAAACACTGAAGAGCAAATCCATCGATGCGCAGCTCCACAAGTCCTAAACCGAGCAAGCCAGAGCTTATTTTTGTGCGGAATTATTGTATGTGGTTCAAAGATTAGACACCCCATTTTGCTGTCTGCATTAAATTAACTTCACAAAATCAATTTAATACAAAATGGAAAGCATATTAAATGTTAAGTACTGTATATACTTTTACATTAAATCAACATTTGGTTAAAATAATGCTCTGTCATCATTCAGTTGTAACCATTATTTTTGTTAAAACCAATCAGAATATTATAATCAAGAATAAAAGATCATGCAGAATTGTATTATGATTTAAATGATTAAAAACATTGTCAAATATAATTGTTTGACGGGTAGTGGAACAAAGTATGAAGATAAAAATGACTTTCTGGGGGCCAGATACAGTATGATAAATAATTATTTAAAAAATATATAAATGCTATCAAATGATTCTTGTTTTAATTAATTAATCCCGCGGTTTCAGACTCGATCAGAATCGGACGTTACCTCCTGATCAGGACTTGAATATATACAGTTAAAGTCAGAATTATTAGCCCCCCTTTCAATTTTTTTTTTCTTTTTTTAAATATTTCCAAAATGATGTTTAACAGAGCAAGGAAATTTTCACAGTATCTCTGATAATATTTTTCTTCTGGAGAAAGTCTTATTTGTTTTATTTCAGCTAGAATAAAAGCAGTTTTTATTTTTTTTAAAACCATTTTAAGGTCAAAATTATTAGCCTCTTTAAGCTAGCTATATATATTTTTTTCGATAGTCTAGAAAACAAACCATCCTTATACAATAACTTGTCTAATTACCCTAACCTGCCTAGTAAACCTAATACACCTAGTTAAGCCTTTAAATGTCGCTTTAAGCTGTATAGAAGTGTCTTGAAAAATATCTAGTAAAATATTATTTACTGTCATCATGGCAAAGATAAAATAAATCAAGTATTAGAAATGAGTTACTAAAACTATTATGTTTAGAAATGTGCCAGGGAGGCTAATAATTCTGACTTCAAATGTGTATATATATATATTCTCATTATTTTATAACACATCTACTGTATAGTTATACGTTGGCACAGAGTGCTTCATGACATCACTTTGTTGCAGAGACGCTATTGGTTAAATGCCGGCAAAGTAGAACATGGAAGCACCTTGAAGCGAGCATGTCTGCGGTCAACATTGCCATAGCAAACTGTAAGATATGTAAACGGGATTGCCTGCCGGGTATTTTAAGTTGAGGTGCTATTTGTTTTTGTATTAGGTTTTTTTTATATTTACTGCTGCATTAAAGTGCAAAAGTGAAGAATTGATGTTATCTATCACTTGATTGTTCAAGCTACCTCACAGAAGTGCTCTGTTTGTTAACAGAGTTGTTAAATGTTAAAATAAGGTGAATGAAATAAAAAATAAGGAACATTCGCTATTTTTTATGTGTTATAGAAGTATCGGATCGGGTTTCGTGTTGGTAGATACTCAAAGTCAAATGACTAGGACTCGAGGGCAAAAAAACCTGACCAGGACATCCCTAATGTAAAGTATTTAATGTTAATTTAAATTACATTTTAGTGTGTGTCTTCTTCTGTAAATCATATAGGGAAAAATGTATGATGTAACGGTTTTTGCTGCTGTGTAAAAAAAGCCTCATTGTAAATGTCCAAAAACATTAAAGCATATTAAACTTTAAAGTTAAAAAAAATGTAAGTTTTGTTTAGACCCATTTACATCTGTAGAAAATCTGCCTTTTTATTTTTGTAACCAACATTTTGGTCTTTTTCTGTAACCACTTTTACTTCATTTAATCAATAGAAGTTTTTTTTAAACCATCTGTTGTTGCAGTTCAGCTGGTTGAGCTCACTGTCATTAAACCGGACAGAAAGTCTCTCATTGCAAATTATGTTTTTTCAAACTTTGTTTTCTTTCCTCTACCACTATTTTATTTGGTAACATTGATTCATAAATTCAAAGGAAACTTTTCGAAACTCCAAATGAGGAGTATATTATTACTTAAACAAATATGGAAATGTTTATTAATAATCAAAGTCTATCTATCCATCAGTGTTTTGTACTGTATGTTCTAGTTGTGACACGCATCTGAGACTGAGATCAGATGAAATGTAACAGAACTATTATAGGCTCCGCTTTATTAAACTCAGACCGTACCCAAGCTTTATGAGGCTGACATCAAAATTTACACATTCGCAAACCTGACAAAGACTTTTCCATTGTCAGCACAGATCAGTGGAGTCTGGAGTTGATATAACAGGATGACATAATGGAAGCTATCCATGAAGGGCGAAAAGATCACTGAAAGCCTCTGGTTCTGCATATAGAAGTGGTGTGACAAGGGTTTTAAAAGAAATAAACGCCCATGAACATAAGTTTATGAAAGGCTGGATTCTTTCGTTTTTTAATAAAACATCTGAGAGAGAACAGCTCCTCCAGATGCACCGATGTTATACTGAGCTCTCAGGCCTAAAAAGTACATAAACCATTAGAATTACTCTGCAATTTAAAGGAAATGATCGTGCTTAACAACACTTCATAAGAGAAACTAGCTGAAATGTCTGCAGTTACCCTGAGAAAGACCATTTGTGTCCTGGATGAACTGGCAAATGCTAACAAGATTTCCCTCAATTTGGAGAAAATAACTCTTAAGTGCTTTTTGAAAGCCCTTCAAAGGTCCGCGTTAGTTAGGCGATGTAAATAATAGATCCCAATTCTGAACTCTTTTTGGGCTTCTTAGAAGGAAATTATGAAGGTTGAAATGGCCAACTTCTTGAGGGACTGAAGTTTGTTATTCTTTCTTAGCTCAAATAAACGGAGGGTGTATTAATCACTTTATCCCTGCATTGGTTTTCATCTTTAAAACATGCCCTAAATACGTTAGATTTAAACACACTAAATTAAAATTAAACACACAAGAAGCAGGCATCGATTGGTATGCATGAAACAAAGAGCTCCTGTTTAACGTATGCAAGATTAACTCAAAAATTAAACTTATAAAAGAGAGTTTTCACAACAATCAGTACCATTTAAGCATGCTAGGCATGTGTTGTTGTGGAAAACCTAAAATGTTTGATGACAAAAAGTCAAGACAACAAATATTTTTTTTATGCTGCTTTAACCTATTTTAACAAAGTTTATATTTTATACAAAGTTTATTTGTGCAACATTTTTAGTCAGTTTGATTAATGTAAGTTGAGAAGACTAGAAAAGTTAATTAGATACAACAAAAAATTATAAGTCATCAATAATTTTTGCAAATCAGGCTCATTGTGGATACGTACCCAGAGATACATCTGCTTGCAGTTTTTGTTTTTGCAAATCCACCAGAGGTCACTGTGTGCACGTTTGATGCTCTCAAATTTCTCTCGTATGTGCCGTTTGTGCGTCCTCTTCTCGCGTAAATCTACCAGAGGCCACAATATGAATTTCAGCTGATCAGCTTGCTGTCGACCGAGTGACTGACCCTCCCACCCCTTCCCTAAACCGAACCAATAGTGTTTTCAACAGCAATCCAGACAAGAAAAACTGTCAGGGCCACATATTTTAACCACGTTTTCGGATTTTACCAGGTTTTCAACCTGTTATTTATTTGGTCACACTTTATTTTGACGGTCCGTTTGTTGAATTTAAGTTACATTGCAACTAATTATTATTAGATTATAAGTAGACTGTTAGGTTGGGGTTAGGGTTGGGGTTGGGGTTAGGGTTATTGTAAGTTGACATGTACTTGCAAAGTTTCTTATAGTCAGTTAAATGTCTGTTGAAGGACTGTTAAATGTCAGTGTCAACAGATATTAAGCAGACAGTCTACTAATACTCAAATGGACCATCAAAATAAAGTGTTACCATTTATTTTTTTTTGCTTCACCTACTTTCTGTACTGTTTTCCACCAGACTCACGATTCACTAGCTCCACATCCCAAGTCCATCGGTGTACATGGCGAGCTACTTAACAAACTGGTAACACCAGACGTACGATACAAACCACATGGGTATAAGCCATCATAGTGGTCAGCGGTAATGCAAAAACTAGCATAAGCTGTCCAATAAATGCCCATTAATAGATATATAATTTCATAGATAAAATACAGCCAGACGTACCTTTGGGTACATATTTTGTGATCTCCAGAAATGTAGACCTGGGTATATATCCACAATGAGCCTGTGTTGCATTTCTTACAGTGTATTGGGTAGTTGGTTTTCACTGTAGTTCATAAAATTACCACAACATGTTAATTGAAATACTTTACTTTAGTGTTGTTTAAAAAAATGATGTACTACAAAGGGCGAACAAAAAGTCTAGAAACAGCACTTGGCAACAATGCCATAGAAGATCCATATTTGGTTTCCCCCAAATAATTTTCAACCAACAATTCTTAAAACACATAGAAATAACATTTTCATAATCTAATGCACTGTAAAAAAATAAGTTAACTCAACTTAAAATTGTAAGACAACTTTCTGCAGAGCTTTTTAGTAGATAACTTAAATCGAGTCAAAAGTTGAAAGTTGAGTCAACTAAAAAAAACCTGTTCAGCAGGTTGCCTTACAATATTAAATTGAGTCAACTTTTATTACAGTGTGGGAATGCTAGCAAAATGTTCTTACAACATACACTATTTGCTAGCAGGAAAGAAATGTGTTTTGTTGCCTTAAGCAATTCCACATGTCTGATAACACTGAAAACATTTTCTCTTCTAAACAAAGTCATATTAAGATTTGCGCAACACAGAAATGGTACAAATCTTGCTTGACATCTCTGGCAATCAACTGATTCAGAAAATGCAGCAGTTGTGCGATACAGAATGGTGGGATTATTAGTGATCCCTCTATTTTTAACTTAATTACCCCGAGCTTTTATCCACTTAGTGGCATCTTCCATTTTACACTCATCATTGGCACAGCGAGAGTATCTATTTCCAGCAAATTAGACATACATCAAGACAAACTTTAAGCGAGATCCATCTTTATTTGATATTTACAGCAGGACGCCAATCTAAATCCAATTAGCATCATATGAAAGCAGCTGGTGAAACATGAGTGAAGTGAAAGCTTTTTTTTTCCTCCACACTTGACTGCATTTCTTGTATCCTGGGGTTGAACTCGTACACCTCTGTCCCACCAGCCTGCTTACACTCCCCAGACTCAGCAGGCTCCTGATAGCAGAACATTCATCTTCATTAAAAAAAACTATTCCACTCTGCAACACAGATCGGTACCCTTTAGGACCATCAGAGAGCCCATCAGAACTAAACAGAGACTAGGAAGTCTACTTCTATTCATTTTAAGAATGGATAACAATTGAAGGTTATCTATTCTCACCAGTTAAAATACAAATATTGTCAATCATTTCATTTCTTCATTCATTCATTTTCCTTTGGCTAAGTACCTTTATTCATCAGGGGTCACCACAGTGGAATGAACTGCCAACTTATTCAGCATATGTTTTGAGCAGCGGATGCCCTTCCAGCTGCAACCCTGTACTGGGAAACACCTATAGACTCTCACATTCACACACATATACTACGGTTTACTCAATTTACCTATAGCGCATGTCTTTGGACTGTGGGGGAAACCGGAGCACCCAGAGGAAACCCACGCAAACACGGTGAGAACAAGCAAACTCCACACAGAAATGCCAACTGACCCAGCCGGGACACGAACCAGTGACCTTTTTGCTGTGAGGCACCTTGCCACCCTATTTTTTTTCTTCAGAAATTATAAAATGACTTTATCAAAAAGTCAAATTACCCTTTATGTGAACTGTCCTTAAATATAATAATAATAATAAAAATAATAATAATAATAAATGTAAAAACTGCTTTTATTACAACCAAACTAAATTAAATAACATCTCCAAAAGAATAAATAAATATTATAGAAAAAAAACTGAAAATGTCCTTGCTCCTTTAAACATCACTTGTGAAATATTTGAAAAAAAAAATCTAAATTTCACAGGAGGGCTAAAAAAATTTGCCTTCAACTACATATATGAAAAAAATCTGACAATATTTTTATTTAAATTTATTTTTAATACAAATAAAAATGTGTAAAGCATAATAGTTAATATAATGCAAATAATAATTATTAATGTAATAATTTATGCAAAATGTCTATAAAAGTTGCAACTGCTATATACATTTCGGTATCACTTTATTTTGATGGTCCCTTTAACGCATTCTGTTGAATGTAAGTGAAGTTTTAACTAACTCTCAATAGATTATAAGTATATTGTTAGGTTGGGGTTGGGGTTAGAGTAAGTTGACATGTACAGTACTTGCAAAGTTTCTTAAAGTCAGTTAAATGTGTTGAAGGAGCAGTATCAACAGATATTAAGCAGACAGTCCACAAATACTCAAATGAGAAATAATTGGCATGTAGTTGCAATGCAACTTTTAGTCAACAAAATGTGCAATAGGGACCATCAAAATAAAGTGTTACCTACATTTCTGGAGAGCGCCAAATACGTCCCTGGAGGTAGTTTTTTTTTTGCAGTTTTTGTTTTTGCGAATCCACCAGAGAGCGCTGTATACGCTTTTTCAGATCTCAAATTTCTCTCGCGAGTGCCATTCTCGCCTGTTGTTCTCGCGTAAATCCACCAGAGGTCGCTGTCTAACTGACTGACTGATCTACCCTCCTTCTTCCCTAAACCCAACCAATAGTGTTTTCAAAAGCACTGATTGATCTATCCACAGACTTCCCTAAATCCAACGACAGTGTTTTGCAGTGTTGCCAACTTAGCGACTTTGTCGCTATATTTAGCAACTTTTCAGACCCCCTTAGCGACAAATTTTCAAAAAAGCGTCTAGCAACAAATCTGGCGACTTTTTTGTGTGTTACTGGAGATTTTTATAGACTCTCATGTGTCTGTACTATACTGTCCCTACTCTTCTCAATGAGCTGCGGGTGATGCCGTCGGCCCCTTCCCCGCCTCAGAGCACTGACAGGCAGCCCAGTCCTCGTACAGCAGTCTCTCCCACCTGCAGCCTGAGAGCAGATCACCGCTCTGTGTACAATGAGGCAAATGAGTTAGCACAGGTGGCAGTGTGAGGTATTTCCATTGTACAGTCAAACCGATCTGCTTCTCCTTTATTTTAACAGTTTAATTTGATCATTTATTCTTTTCTTGTTCACAATCACAGATATTTTAGTGACAGTTTCGGAACTTGTCTGAGTTTATTACGAATGTCTGAGAGATTACTGCAAATTCACTACACATCTATACTGATATACTGTATTCAAACAGCAATACATTTAGTTAAATTGACATGCATACATAAAGCGTAGTGCAAATATAAACACCCCTTTATTAACCATAGGCTGATAAACAAACAGACACGGTAGAACGTGATGACGTCAGTAATATGCAAATTGACGTATGATGTAATCTAACGACTTTTAGCGACTTTTCGGGCAGAGCTTAGTGCCTTTTCATTAAAAAAGTTGGCAACAGTGGTGTTTTGAAAAGCAATCCAGAAAAAGAAAAGCCCTCGCCTGATTTTCACCCCATTTTCAGGTTTTACCACATTCTCACCCAGTTATTTACTTGTTTATTTTATTTGGCTTCTGTTTTTTTCTCTTACCCACCTTCTGAAACCATTCTTCACTGGACTCGAACACTGTCGTTGTGGTCAACTCCTCTATGTGTCTCACCGCCGACATACATAGCGAGCTAACTGGACAAACTGGCCGTCCATACGGAGATATCGGTCAGATGGTAAGTGCTAAAAGGAATGGCGTCATACCACCCAATAGCGTTCGTTTTAAAGATGAAATGCAGCCATAGGTACTTCTGGCTAAATAATTTGTGATCTCCAGAAATGTATATAGGGGTACGTTTTCAGAATGAGCCTATGTTGCACAAAAAATGAAAAACCTATTTAACTAAAATGTAGTCAAACAAACAGCGAAAACTGTAAATAAACTAGCTACATTTTTACATTGGTAAGTAAACTAGTCACAATAGAGTGTTTCTTTTTCTCTCAGAACATTCATGTATTTTCTAAAAATGTGCTTGAAAATCAGAGTAGATGATTCATAGCACTATCACAGACATCAGATGATCAACACGATTCAATATTTTGACTTGATAATTATCGTCAAGTTATAGCTCAGTGCTGAATGTCAGAAATGGAGCTAAATATACTAGCTGTAAAGTTAAACTGCTTTTTTTCCTACATTTTATTTGCGCCATAATTCTGTGCAACACATATGTCACCTCCTCACACATTCTCACACATTATGCACACATTCCCGTGACTTAGTGAGACTTACGGCTATGCGGTATTTCAGAACCCGGGAAGACCTCTATTTTCAGCTGGAAGACTACAGCGGAGATGGTTTCTGGTTTATGTTGAACACTTGTTAAAGTTGCTCATATTCGGATTTTCCCCAGACCTTTTCAGGAGGTGTTTGATTACAGTGTCACTGCGCAGGACAGTTTGATTTCATACGAGCAAACAGAGCTCATCTCAGTGGAATGTATCACCTCGTGTGTTTTATTGAGTGTGATGAATCTGACCTGTTCGTTCCCACAGAAGAAAATCCATAGAAAGAGCACAGCTTCAAGCTAGGGATCCAGGTAAATCTGGTTTTACTCATCGCCTCGCCATGAAAAGAGTAGGAAGGGTTGCCAGATATGACAGTTAATTACCTGTTAATTCAAATAAAAATTAAAAAACAGCAACACTTTAGTTTAAGCAAAGAGCTTAGGATCACCAAGAGGCAACACTCAATAGAACGTAACGCTTATATTTTAACCATATATAATTTCTTGGAACTCTCTCTTTCAGGTGAAATTACTTTAATTTACTTTCATTTACTAGTTTATGCACTGGCATAATATAAATTAATACTGACATGTTAAATTAACATGACTTTCAAAATGTTTATAACAGACTGACAGTACACTTTTTGTTGCAGTATTATATGTTGTAATATTTTTTTCCAGTGTTGTCTGTTAAGAAAAATCATTTTATGTAAAATGATTAGAAGTAAAGACTAACCTTTTATGTAAAAAGCCACTTTCTCCAAAATGATTGAATTCTGACATAAATTCATCACACACACACGCACACACGCACGCACGCACACACACACATTTATGTTAATATATTATATTATTAGAAATATGTCTTCTGATTGGAATCCAAGTGAACACATATGGGGAATTCTGCAGAGAAATTAAGTTGAGCATCTCTCTCGCAACTCTAAAAGGGGTTATTTTTAAAGAATGGAGTCTTGGTGCTGTCATTGAAAATCACGGAGGCCATACAAACTAGATAAAGTAGCTTTTGATGTAGGGTATACTCATTTTGCATCACCCTAATTTAAGTAAAACTAAAAAAAAATTGTAATTTGACTTATTTTGTTAACCTTATTTCAAGTTAAACATTTAACTTGTCAACATTTTGAAAATTGTTTTTCTATTTATTGAGATATTGTTTAAAATGTTGCTTTTCAATGGGGGTGTATGAATATATAATATTTTAACTCATATTTAACTCAATATTTAAATTAATTCTGTCTAACGTTAGTTATCCTTGCTGCTGTTCTGTTGGAATTTTCATTCCAAAATGGCTGCCGCGTGACACTAGCGACATCAAGTGGCTGTTTCCCAAACAGCAACAGATTGTCGCCTCCTGGTGATTCTAAGCTCTTTGTTTTAAATACCAATTCCCACTATTAACTACTGGTTTATTACCTGCATATTATTAAGTTAATAGCTGTTCATTGGTACTTATAAAATATGGACTTATTCTACATCCATAATAGTACCCAACTATTACATCACTAACTATTAATAAGAAGCCAATTAGCAGGAGTTCAATGCTGAATACACTGGTCAAGCTGCACCTGTATTTACCTTGATTTGACAGTGACAGCATGTACAATTAAAAAAAAACCCTGATTCATTTACATTTATTTGAAATGTTTCATTTTAGTTTGCTTTTTGTAGTTGAACAAACAAAAGGTTACGTTAAAATAGAAATGAAATCTCTGTTTAATGCCAAATCCAATACAGGCTCATTGTGAATACGTAGCCCTGAATACGTTTCTGGAGAGAGCGAATTATGTAGCAAGAGGTACTTATGGCTGCATTTTGTCTTTAAAATGAACGCAATGGGGTGGTATGACGCAGCCGATGGCTTCTGTTTCTTTTCATGTATTTAAGTAAGTAATGTTCATTTATATATAACGCATTTACTGTGTATGGCCATACACCCAAAGCGCTTCACAATCATGGGTGAGGGGGGGTCTCTCCACACTACCACCAGTGTGCTGCATCCACTTGAATGGTGCAACGGCAGCCACAGGACAACGGCGCTCACCACACACCAGCTATTGGTGGAGGGGAGAGACAGTGATAGAGCCAATTCGGTAAATGGGAATGATTGGGAGGCCATGATTGGTAAGGGCCAATGGAGGGAATTTGCCCAGGACACAAGGGTTACACCCCTACTCTTTTACGAGAAGTGCCATGGGATTTTTTAATGACCACTAAGAGTCAGGACCTCAGTTTAACATCTCATCTAAAAGACAGATGCTACCAGCTGACTGCTTACCTCCATGTAGACAGCTTTTCTGCTGTCACCAGTTTGCCCAGTGGCTCACCGTGCGTCAGAGGATTTGAACTGCAGAGCCGAGTCGATAGAGACAATGGGGTTCGGGTCCAGCAAAGAAACTCCTGAAAGTAAGCTAAATAAAAACAAAGGCAAAACAATTAAATAAACATGTAAATAACAGGGTGAGAACGTGATAAGATCTTAAAATGTAGTGAAAATGATGCGACCAAAAAAAATTACCATTGGCTAGAATGACTGGGTGTTTTTGACTTAGCTCGCCTGACCGCAGTAAGATCACCCCTCAATGGTAAATCTTTTCTATACATATAATAATAATAATCCAGATGAGAATTTCTTTAACAGAAATCAGCTAAAGCTAATAAACCATCCACAAACCATCTAAAAAACACTTTCAGATTGCCCTGACATTTTAGTCGCTTCGCTGATCTTTAAACTCCCGCTAAAATGAGCCATGGTTTTTTCTCGGTCCAATGACAGTGCCCGTTTCACTTACAAGCGAGAGAGGGTTTAGCTTGACTTGAGGCAAAGTTGATTGGTTGCTCCCAAAATAACAATGCCAGTGACTTGCGACCTCCAATATCCTATGAGGTGGTTAAAAATATATAAACCTTGCACACAACTGCACAAACATACCAATAGGCCCAAGTCTATTCATCATCTAATTTTGAAGAACGCCACTCAGAGATCATCCTCCATGTTCAGTTGTGGCCTGCATTTATTTTTGATGCATGTGAATGCTGTACAGGTGTCAGAAAGTCTAACCTGGGCCATAAAATCAATGTTCTGTGTCAATGTTCAATATAATGTAATCACCCAAGGGGACGCAAAAAAAATTGAAAGGCTGATGGCTTTTTTTTTGCAAATTGTTTTTTAATGTAGCTAGTAACTACTATTTTTTTCTTCTGCAGGTTATGATTAAATATGGTAATTGTAAAAGTTTCAGTGCTTTCCACACATAGACTTTACTTGGGCGGGCCGCCCAGGTATATTAACGGCCGCCCAAGTATATTTAGTGACACATTTTTTTTACTATTATTATCATCATCCTGTTACACTTCTTTTGTATCTGCCCAATATAACCAAACATTCGCAAGCAATTAACCATTGGAAAATCTTCTCTCGTTAACCGGTTTCATACTGCTCAGTCTCAGACAGTCTCACGTGCTCTGCAGACCCACAGAGACTCGCACCTTTTTGCTTATCTGCCATAATGTCCGGGATTTGGTTTTGCTTTCGCTTTCTTGTGCACAGCTGCAAGAGAAACAATAATTAATTATTTAATCTAAATGACTCAGAAAGATTTACTAAATACTCGTGGAGGACGAAATTACATCTAAATTGGCTGCAGAATATTGGTACATTTATAACAAATGGGTAATCAACTCTTTTGTCTAGTTTAAATAATCTACATGTTTTATTTTTGCAATAATTACAATTTTTTTACAGATATTTTCTGTTTTATTCCTTTTCTCTGTCATTTATTTCTCATTTGCTGTATATTTTATCACTTTGGTGGTCAATATATTACATATTTTTTACATCTAACATGCTTTGGCTATACTGTACAAAATATAATGCCAATAAAGCAACCTGAACTTGAATGAGATAGAGAGGAGCAGATTTCACTTGTCAGTAGGTGCACATGGCCCCTGAATGGCATAAAAGACAAATAGTGGATTTTTTTATTTATTTCAACAATTTTTATTTTTTATTTTAACCCATTAAAAAGAAAAAGTTTAAAACAGATAATAATAAAAATATTGTTAAAAATCAAATCATGTTTTGTTTGTTGCATATAGTTAAGTCGGCTATTTATGTGCTGTGGATAAAAGGTGTGTTTCAGTCCGGCCACCACTGCAAGTATATTTCAAACCTGTGGGAAGCACTGAGTTTAATAAATTGAATTAGATTTTTGGACGTCACCAATCGACCCTCATTGTCCCGCAACCCCCACTTTGGGGGATTAAACCCTCACTTTAATCTTTTTAAAAGGTACTATACCAGTTACTACTTTTGTACCTTTATTTCTGAGATATTGTGATTTTTTAAGTGTTTTTGGACCCTGGGTGGATTTAAACCAATGTAGGAAACCTCCAACGTTAAATTAGAAAACTTTAAAAAGAATATTTGGGGCACTTTAAGCAACACTTATCTAGTATATCACTGATGGAAAATGCTGTTTGACGTTGGAACAAGCAAAAATGTAGTTTCTTCATGTGAAAGGTAGCCCAACTGGCATAAAATTTAAAGTAAGGATCAAGTTATTAAGCTAACGCTTCCCACATTTTGTCTTTTGCATGTTTCACGTTACATCTTGCTAATACGCTGCCTAAATTGTAGATTTACAGTCTATATATATGCTGTGCCAAGACTCAGCATGTTTTTTCCCTCTTAAAATTCCCCAACCTTTTTGTTTTCAGAGTGTTTATGAGGTATGGAAAAGCATATACAGCAGTGGGGGACAAACATCTGTTGCAGCTGAACATCCCACTGGAGACGTTTCATTTTGCCATGAATGGAGGTGGTTGGCAGAAAATTATAGCTTCTTATAGGGACATGAACAAAATACCAATTTCCAATTTCCATCCAAGCCACAGGCTGACAAGAAAAATACAGTAAACTCTGTGAATTTATAACTTTTAATGAGAGAGTTGCAGATGGGTATACAGATATAGAATGGGCTTAATGAAAGCATTAGTATTGGCTTTGAGTTACACATTGTCCATTTATCATACCAGGTCAATGGGGTTTGCATATCGACGCTCATCATATGCGTGAAACATTGCCCTGTCTGTCTCCGCTCTCTCTGTCTTTTTTTCACTCTCTACACATCCAGCACAGCAGCTGTTTGTTCTGTGATGCCATCTGGACTTTGTCAAGGTGGAACGATAGAGAAACAAATATAAAGACAACGGCCAGAAGCCCAGGGAGCCAAAGTACTATATCAAACTGTGCATGCCTTTATATTTAGAGTAAACAGAGTGTTCATAAGGATTAATGATCTGTGATGTTAGATTGTGTCCATATTCTCACAATGCATTCTTTAAAAAGAAGGTCAGCACTGTTCTACCTATAATACTAGAAAAAAGCACAACGGCAGCAGATATTAAAGTGGCCCTTATTAAGATAAATTATTATTGTTATCATTTTGATTCTCTCATTAAACACTGTAGTTGTGATCGAGTGTCACAGGTCACTCACTCCACAAACGCACAGATCGCAGGAGCAAAAAACACATATTTATTTACAATATTAACACTCACAACAGGAGCTGGAACAGGAACCATCAAATGCAGGACAGGGAGTGTGGCAACACAATACCGGACAAAGACTAAACAGAATATAGGAGTTTAAATACACAAGGCATAAATAAACTGAATACAAACAGAGACACAGGTGGAAATGCTAAACACTAATACACTGCAGAACAAAGGAATCACATGACGCAAACATAAGCACATGGATGACAAATCACAACACAGACACTGGGGGCTGTTAATGTCCAATTTTTAACTAATTTAATTGAATTAACAAATCATCAAATATGACTTTTAGCTCAATAAACTCCCAATTTGCTGCTTATTAATAGTAATTAAGGTAGTGGTTGGATTTAGAATAAAGGGTGTAGAATAAGATGATGCAAAATATGTACTTTATAAGTACTAATAAACAGCCAATATCTAAATAATAGGGAGGTCATAAGCACTTATTTATGATGAGAATTGATCTGCTACTAAATAGTGTTGTAAGAGCCAGTTATGCATAATTCATTTGTGTTGATAATTTAGTTAAAAAGGTTAAAACATTGTGAAAATTTATATAGAAATATAATAAGAATTCATAGTGATTGTATTATCTAAAATGCATAATTTAATAATTATTGCAATTCAAAAACTTTTACTCTGGTATTTTTTGGCTTCTGACAGTAATACGTCATGATGTCATTAGTTTGTACGTTTAGGTCAGATTGCAGTTATGGATGTTGGAAGCAACACAGATTTTGACTGCGGTATCGAGTCTATAGTACCTTTGTATTTTTGTTTTTAATTTCTTCAGTAAACCCATTTTAAAAAGAAGATTTGGTCTTACTCGCGTTTTTTTCAAGTACTGGTTGTTGGACTAGCTGCAAAAGGTGGTACATAAGGATGTGCACGAAAGGTGTGCCACTACATTAGTTAAAAAACTCGCTAAGAATATTGGATATCAATGGAGTCTCCATGGATTGCTTTATAGCACAGTTCGACAAACTGAACGCTGAACTGATAATTCATTACAGCTTTCTCCAGGAAAGAGTATTGGAAAGTACTTTAAATTTTGAGTTTTGTGAGGAGGAGAAGTACATGGATGTGTGAAGAATTCCCACGTTCGGAAGAAAACGATAGTGAAAGGTGTCCCAACCATTCATGTTTTTATTTTTATTATATATATATATATATATATATATATATATATATATATATATATATATATATATATATATATATATATAAATGCTCTATAGACTACCGGGAAAAAATAGAGCTTAAAGGGGCTAATAATTTTGTCCTTAAAATGTTTTTAAAAAATTAAAAACTGCTTTTATTCTAGCCGAAATAAAACAAATAAGACTTTCCCTATATGAAAAAATATTATCAGACATACATTTCCTTGCTCTGTTAAGCATCATTTGGGAAATATTTAAAAAAGAAAAAAAAAAATTTAAAGGGGGGTAATAATTCTGACTTCAACTATGTATACACGTATATAATTTTATATATATATATATATATATATATATATATATATATATATATATATATATATATATATATATATATATATATATATATATATATATATATATATATATAATTTTTTTTTACCTTAGAGGTGTAGGAGACTTTCAAAAACAAAATCATGAACCATTATAATAACATTTTAGGGGCAGTTTAAGCAACATAGGCTTATTATGAAAATGTAGCCCTATATACATTTCTAGAGATCGCAAATTATGTAGCCAGAAGTACATATGGCTGCATTTCATCTTTGAAACGAATGCTATGGGGCGGTATGGCGCTGCTCCTTTTCACACTTACCAGCTGACCACTTACTTCAGTGTGGACGGCTTTTCCGCTTTTACCAGTTTGTCCAGTGGCTCGCTGCTCATGTCGGCGGACTTGTGACGTGGAGCGGAGTTGACCACTACAACGGTGTTCAAGTCTGGCGAAGAACGGCTCCAGAAAATGGGTAAGACAAAAACAGGAGTCAAAGATTAAAATATACAAGTAAATAACAGAGTGAGAATGTGGTAAAATCTGAAAACATGGTTAAAATCAGGTGGCTAAAAGGACTTTTCTTTTTCTGGATTTCTTTTGAAAGCACTGTCGGTTGGGTTTAGGGAAGGGGTGATCGGGTTAATCTGTGCTTTTGAAAACACTATTGGTTGGGTTTAGGGAAGGAGGAAGGGGAGTGGGGGGATCTCTCGGTTAGGCAGTCAGTCAGTCAACAACGGCCTCTGGTGGATTTATGCTAGAAGAGCAGGTGTGAATGGCACTCGCCAAAAGCATACACAGTGGCCTCTGGTGGATCAGTGAAAATAAAAAAAACTCTAAAAAACTTTGCTCCTGGGAGGTATTTGCCGCTCTCCAGAAATGTATATAGCAGACATATTCAGAATGAGCCTGAGTTGCATTTAATTGCGCAAATGTCATTTTCTTCCTAAAAATGTTCTAAAAGCCTCCTGGTGTAGGAGGTCATTTCATTTTCTTACCTTAAAACACTTCTACAAAGTAAACAAAACCATCACAGAAGTGCTTTTTTGTTTGTTTAAAGTTTACAGTAAGTAAAGAGGTCAACATAGCAACCACGACATAATAAAAAGCATTAATGCATAATTTGTGCGATTTCTAGTCACTTTTTTGTTTAAAACATTTAAATACCAAACACATTCGTACCCTATTGTGTGTTCGAATTTTGCAAATGCTCTGAGCTCTTAGTGGAAAGCAGTTTTATTTTACTACATGCTGTTTTATGTGAGAGATTATACCAGCAGGGTGGTTGACATTTCAAGATTGCACAGCCACAGGGCTTTACAAATGTTTTAGACAAAGGCCTTTTTTTCTTCTAGCTGTCGAAAATCTCCACCATTAGAGATGGGGACAACTGTAATTACAGTCACATTATGTAATGCTCTGTTCCATATTATTAACTGAATGAAATTGAACTATATTGCGTTTCCAGCCTCCGTGACAGCACTCTGTCACACGTTCAGCATGACAGGATAACATACATTTAGGAACATCATGTGAAATCCAAATCATGATAAAATAATTGCACAGTCTTCTTGCTTTATTGATTTTATGCCTCAAAAATGTGCTTTTCGCATGCTCCAATAGCATCAGAAGATCATGAAAGCATGGAGCACTGAAAAATCGCTTATACAATGCTATGCTGGCTTCCCATCTGTAATAGCTCTTTGTTTTATGCCATTAAACAGTATCACAAAGGTCAAACTAATAAATTTAACGACAAAACAAAAACAGATTAAAAGCAGACAGAGAACTGCCAGCGAAACATGCAATCATTCATAAGATCTGATTGGATATCTTAAGAAACAGTGAGCACAACTCAGCGGTGCATCTCTGCGAGAGTCTGCTGGCTGGTGTGTTATAAATATAATAAATTATGGATCAGAGAGCTTTTGCTTCAGTCTGGAATACTGAATTTAGAGAGAGAAGGATGGAGCAGCAACCTGGAGTGAATTATTTTTTGGGCCACCCAACTAATAAAACACATAATTATATTTACAAAATGGGATTAAACCGTTGATATGTCAATAGAGTGCAAAAATGTGTCTCAATTTTTCAAGCAGCACTACATTTGCATATGTTCTCATTCATTTTTTTTTAAATAAAAAGGGAATTTAAAAAGTAACTTCATTAAAGTGTTATAAGCCATGAGCCAAACCAATGAGTTATGAGGAGAATTAAACTTTCAAACATTGATTTTAAGAAGTAAATGGATTACAGATAAAAAGACTAAGGTACAAGACAAAACACATACAGTATACTTAAGGGCTTTAAATAGATAGTTCACTCGAAAATTAAAGCTTACTCTCAAGTGGTTCTAAACCTCTAAGAGATTCTTTTACCCTCATTAGCTCAGTTTTATTAGTGGAATTGTTTGTACAGCATTATGAGTCATGTAACTTTTCTGTATGAACTTCACATTTAAACAGGGGCTGTTTCTCAATTCCAAGAACGCAGAGAGCGGACTTGCGCTCTTGTGGAGACCGGTCTTGTCAGGTGTCCTCGGAAGAACGCACTCGGGAGACCACAAGGACAGAGAACGCGTCCTGTAAGAAATGAGATGCTGCGTATTTCCTGATGGTCATGTGACCTTCGCACGTTTTAAATGGAAAATGATTGAAACAATGATTTTCCCCTTTTCAAAATATATACTATGCATAAAAACATTATAAAAACGTTGCACAGTATAAATAAAACCGATTTTATTATGAATTTCAGCAAACAAATTACCCTTAATGTGTTTATTCCTTTATTAATATGTCCATGGTAATGTTTATATTCACCGTTTCATTTAGGGAAACTCCTGAGGTAAATAAGTTATATCTCTGAACTTTAATAATAAATCTAAATAAAATGTTGCACTTCCCACCTCCATTCCCAATGACTTCTGGGACTTCTAGAGAGAGATCAGTGCTCAAGTCTGCATCGGTGCATCCTCGATATCAAGAACACATCCAGGAAGTTTCACGTGTCCTCTGTTCTTGCGGTCTTGAGTATTGGAACTGAACTTTGGCAGCTGATGATGACGTTACACGAGGACGTAAGACCACTGAAGAACGCATATTGAGAAACAGCCATGGTTTTGAATTATTGAACACAAGAGTTGAATTAATGCGAAAAAGATGAGTTCACCAAAAGAATATAGAATCAATTGACAACCTCAGAGTTCAAAGAAGGTGTTTCAAGGTTTATCAGTTTTTGCTAAAAATCAATTTCTCTATGAAGAATCTGAACCCAACAGAGTTCTACACAACCCAGGCTCATTCTGAAAACGTACCGCTATATACATTTCTGGAGAGCGCCAAATACGTCCCAGGAGCTGCGTTTTTAATTTTTTGCAGTTTTTGTTTTCGCGAATCTATCTTTTTGAGATCTCAAATTTCTCTCACGAGTGCCATTCCACCTGTTGTTCTCGCATAAAACAATGAAAAAACAAAGAAATAATGCCAAGGTATCCATAATCCTGAACCAGGCCATATCCTGAGCTGATGTTGTGGTGGTCATAGAGGAGTGGAATGCATGAGACTGATTCCTGAAAGACCAGTGACAGAGAACCTCTGCATTGATCCTGTGGGCCAGCCTGAACACCCGCCGGTGACCTACTCACACCTGCAGTTTTCCACGATGGACGTCCAGCGTTCTCCAAGTTTGGCCAGAGGAATGGTCGTGCCCAACAGAGCCTGGTTTCTCTCTAGGTTTTTTTTCCTTTACTTCGTCAATTGGTGAAGATTTTATTTCTTTTCCACTGGCTTGCTTGGATTGGGACTTGTGGAGCTGCGCATCGATGGATTTACTGTTCAGTGTTTGAACTTTCAGCAGTGAAATTTAAATCACACTGAACTGAACTAAACTGAACTTCAACTCTGAAATCTGGACTTTACTAAAACTTCTATGTTAAGCGGCTTTGACACAATCTATATTGTAAAAGCGCTATAGAAATAAACATGAATTGAATTGAATAAATCCACCAGAGGCCACTGTCAACTGATTGACTGACTGACTGACCGATCGACTGACCCACCCTTCTTCTTCCCTAAACCCAACCAATAGTGTTTTCAAAAGCACCGATTGACCCACCCACTCACTTCCCTAATCCCAGCTGAAAGTTTTACAAAGCAATTCAGAAAAAGAAAAGCCATCGCCTGGTTTTTACCACATTTTCAGATTTTACCACATTCTCACCCAGTTATTTACCCATTTATTTTATTTTTTGGATTCTGTATTTGTCTTGCCCGCTTTCTGGAACCATTCTTTATTGGACTCGAACCCCGTCGTGGTCAGTTCCTCTCTGCTTCTCAGGTCTGCAAACGTACATGGCGAGCCACTGGACAAACTGGTAACAGCGGAAAAGCCAGCTGGTAAGCATAAAAAAAAGAAGCGACGTCTTACCACCCCAAAGCGTTCGTTTTAAAAACAAAATGCAGCCATACGTACTTCTGGATACATAATTTGCAATCTCCAGAAATGTATATAGGGCTACGTTTTCAGAATGAGCCTGTATCGGTTCTTCAAGGTTTGATTTGCATACAGCTAAAGTAGAGAAAAATTAAGCATAATGAAGAGAAAATTAGGCAAAATCCGGCGACGCAGTGGGTAGCACCATAGTCTCACAGCAAGAAGATCGCTGGTTCGAGCCTCGGCTGGGTCAGTTGGCATTTCTTTGTGGAGTTTGCATGTTCTACCCATGTTCGCGTGGGTTTTCTCCGGGTGCTCTGCTTTCCCTTACAAGTCCAAAGACAAACGGTACAGGTGAATTGGGTGTGCTAAAAACTGACTGTAGTGTATGTGTGTGAATGAGTGTGTATGGATGTTTCCCAGTGATGGGTTGCAGCTGGAAGGGCATCCGCTGCGTAAAACATATGCTGGATAAGTTGGCGGTTCATTCCACTGTGGAGACCCCAGATTAATAAAGGGACTAAGACGAAAAGAAAATGAATGAATGAATGAAGCAAAATCCTTTTAATGTTGCACTACTCCCTTTGAAAAGAAATAAATGACACAAATAATTGACATCACTTTAAACTATGTTGTGTATACCTATTTTAATCAACAATGAGGCATGTAAATTTTTTTAAAAAACTATCATTGAGAGTTTATGTGTAGAAAAAAAGAATGGCCTGTAAACACTTCATTTGTAAAAACAATCACAATTTTAATCAGAATAATGAAAGTTGCATGTAAATGTGAGTGAAGAGGATTGCTAGAGTCATGTAAGATGTGATGGAGCTAGTGACATTACTAGGGTTAGATGAGCCCATTGAAAAGAATTGCATGCAGTAAAGATTGCAACCATACCTGCCAACACTCGTTTTTCCCAGGAGTCTCCCGTTTTTCAGACCCATGTCCCGTTTTGTTCTGTCTCCCGGAAAACTCTCAGAATCCCTAACCCCCCCACCCCCACCCCCCACATCCGGTCCTCAACTTTTTGGTACAGTCCCCGCATCGCCGACCCACCTTGGTAGTACAAACCAGAGACCCCACTCTTCAGTTTGCGTGAACCACCAACGCCCAATAAACCCCCCACCCCCCGCCACAGGTCTGCGCACACACACTGACTGATTTTGGGAGACAGGCTTTAAATGGAAATCTGTATTTGCATTAATTTACACTGCAAAAATAAAACCTTAAAACACATTAAAAAGTGTATTTATGTAAAGTAGTTAGTTGCCAGGTATTTACAACAAAAGTAGCCCAATGGCCTATTAAACTTGCCCAAAACAAGCCCAATTCATACACTCAAAATATGACATTCAAATAAATATTAATATACTGTTTGAGATATTATATTGCAAAAATTCCAGAGTCTGAGTGTCCTGCTAACTGAAGTGCACACATACACAAACTCAGTCTATCATCTTTTTACAGTAGCAGTACTGCTTTTACTTACAGTAGAATACTGCAAATTCCCAATATACAGTAAGTTACTTTAAAAGTAGTAAAAATACCCATAACGCAGTGCACAGAACAGTAGTGTACTGTACAGAATGTAAGTGGTATTTTACTGGGCGTTTTTGCAGTAAGATACTGTAAAATTGTGGCAAAGCCTAACACTATACTCTGATTTAATTCTTACCTTCATTCATTCATTTTCCTTTGGTTTAATCCCTCATTCAACAGGGGTCACCACAGTGGAATGAACTTCCAACTACTCTGGCATATGTTTTACACAGCGGATGCCCTTTCAGCTGCAACCCAGCACTGGGAAACACCCTTATACTCTCTCATATTCTCACTCATACAGCACAGCCAGTTTAGCACGTCTTTGAACCAGCAGGAAACCCACGCAAACACAGGGAGAACATGCAAACTCCACACAGAAATGTCAACTGCCAACTGCGGCTATGTTAACCATAAGTTAACATGAACTAATAATGAACAACTTTATTTCCATTATCTAACATTAATGAACATGATCAAATACTGTTATAAATATTGTTCATTGCTTACATTAACTAATACAACCTTATTGTAAAGTGTTACCATGTTTATTCTTTGTTTGTATGTTCTTTTTGTTCACACATGAAGCTGAACATGAACAAATGACTTGTACACTGTAAAAAACATTGAACTTCTATTATGTTAAACTGACTTAAAACAGCTTGCGTAACTTATAAAATTAAGTTAAAATATGATTAACTTAGTTTAATAAGTTACAATGACCTAAAAACATATGTTGTCAGGACTAACTGATCATACAATTTTTTACAGTGTAGTCATGGAATTTCCAATGTCTTGTAGATTAACATGAAAATGTTAATGTTTGAAAATAAATCGCCTATTAAGTCTTCAGTTATTTGGTGCTATGATTAATAACCACATACAATACAACAAACTGAATATTCTTAAAAGACACTAAAAGTTTTGATAAAATAAATAAAAATAATTATTTCTTACGTATTTTGAAGTGCCCCTGATATCAATATTGTGCTTGTTCATTATGCCACTGTATTGAATATCATGTGACTTAATCCCTGTCCACCTCACATCTGTCAACAATTGAGAACTGCTGAGGTAAAATCCACTCTACTTTCAATAAACTACCGTCTCACCATGTGAACTATCCAGACCGAATGAAACACAGGCTGTTTACCCCAACCGCTGAGCATTTGCAAAAAGGGCAAGGCCAAAGGACACACACTATAGTCTCCTGTAGAATTAACTATATTTATATCCTCCTTCAGGGTAACATTCCCATTTCCCATTACTTTTCCACCACACTGAGTAGAAACATGTTGGAGGAATTTTCCACATTCTTGTTCGCATCCCAGTTTCTTTGGTCAAAACCCGCAAATATTCTCATTTCGCCAGAAGGTTGTCTAGTCCTGTTTGAGCTTCATCCATATTTCTGTTTTGTTCGCTCTTAAATTAAACGACTGTACACTTAAAGGGACTGCGGTTGGAGGCTATGTATTCGTCACGTTTGGTTTCCCAAATTAAATCCTTTGTGATGTTGTGTATATTAAGATGACACTACAGTGATTTATTGAGAAGAAGCGTCATGTAGTCGGCGGGAAAAGCAAGCCAAATGAAGGCGACTATGCTTGGGTGGGTTGCATAATTGAAAACAGGCATCTCAGTGGCATGCCGGAGACTTAAAATGGCCCTTTTTCAACAGTTTGGTCTCTAGTCTTTTGTTCTGACACTTTGGATCGGAGTTTCAGGCAAGATTTACGGTAGCATTCAGCACTGCATGTTTGAAAACCTCAATCAGAAAAACCCTTTACCCATTCAAATTCAAGGGGAAAAAATCTAAAATAATACATAAACTATTACAATTTTTTTTTTATTTTAATGTTATTTATTTATTTTTTATTATTATTTAATAAATATTATTGTTTTTATGTTATTTATCATTAATAACAACAATAATAATCAATATCATGAGGCTATAAAGGTTTGCATTTTTTATTTAAATACAGCACATTTCTGTCCTTCTCCATTGTCTATACTATAACAGCTACATTTAAAATCATCCATAAAAACATAATCTGATATCAGATAATTTATAAAATCATAACACGAGATTGATTCTACCAACCCCCTTTCACCGATAACTCAAAATGTAACCAAATTGTTGCATATTTAAAAAATGTGAAAGGTAAAAAGTCCCTGCATAATAATAATGATAATAATAATAATAACAATTGACCGTAATTTTGTTCTTGATATAAATTTGAAATATTAATAATAATATGAATAAAAATTCATTCTTTTTTTTTTTTGGCTTAGTCCCTTTATTTCATCTGGGGTCGCCACAGCAACCCTTTCAGCTGCAACCCATCACTGGGAAACACTCATACACTCTCCTCACACACATACACTACGGACAATTTAGCTCACCCAATTCACCTGTACCGCATGTCTTTGGACTTGTGGGGGAAACCGGAACACCCGGAGAAAACCCACGCAAATGCTGGGAGAACATGCAAACTCCACACAGAAATGCCAACTGACCCAGCCGAGGCTCGAACCAGCAACTTTCCTGCTGTGAGGCGACAGCACTACCTATTGCACCACCGCAACGCCTGATATAAATTTGAAAAAATAAATAATAATAATTGATCTTGATTTTATTTTTAATATAAATTTAAAATAATAATAATAATTAAAATAAAATAATAAAAATAAAATAATAAATATAATTATATATAACATTTGAATCAAAAACTAAATCAAGATTATATCAATAATGTTATGCTTTATTGCAAAAATAATAAAATATATTTGAATTTACTCAAAACTGAAACAAATAATCTAAATATCAAATTATATTCCTTTTTTTATTAAGCTAACATTTTTACTTTTACTTTTTAATTTTTTTAAACTATTTTTTAAAGCTTCTATCACCTAAGCCTGGTTGATTCTGATTCACTTTTGAGGATGAAATTGTATTTTAATTTTATATTATACACATACTTCATGAAAACTGACTCAAAAACCAGGCCCAGGTGTTAGGAGTTAACTTCTAGAACTTATATCACAAGCACATTTGGTTCTATATCTGGACTGCCCGCAGTGAAATGCTCCTTTGCCAGGATAGATACATCTGGCAGCAAAAAACTGCACTGGATTAAAAGTTCAAAAGACTTACTGGCCTTATCCAGCTGCCTTTGCGGCCTTGTACAGAGAGTAAGCTCAGTCAAAACACATTGTTTCCATGATAAGGTAACTGACAGCAAGGTCAGACCATGATAAATCTTGGCTGAGAAAACCTGGCGTAAACCTTTTGACTTGGCCTACTGTGTTGCCCTATCAGCTTCATGGTATCTGCTTCTCATGTGGTGCAGTCACAGCTCAAAAACACATGACATTGAACCAAGTTGAACAAGAGGTAAGCGATTAAATATGTGAAATTATGTTCACGCTACTGAATGAAAGACTTCTTTTCAGACAGGGTTGTTTTTCATGAAACTAATGAGACTATTATTATTATTAATTTTATTATTATTATTATTATCATTTTATTAACAACAACAACAACAACAACTATTATTATTATAAACAACAAGTATTATTATTATAATTAATATTACTATTATTATTATTATTATTATTCTTAACAACAACTATTATTATCATTAACAACAACAACAATTCTTCTTCTTATTATTATTATTATTAATAACAACTAATATTATTATTGTTATAATTAAAAACAACAACAAAAATATTATTATTATTAACAACAAATATTTTATTATTAATATTATTATTATTAACAACAACAACAACAACAACAACAACTATTATTATTATTATTATTGACAACAATTATTATTATTTTTATTATTAACACCAAAAATTATTAATATTATTAACAACAACAACAACAACAACAACAACCATTATTATTATTATAATAAACAATAACTATTATTATTATTATTCATTCATTCATTCATTTTCTTTTCGGCTTAGTCACTTTATTAATCTGGGGTCGCCACAGCGGAATGAACCACCAACTTATCCAGCACATGTTTTACGCAGCGGATGCCCTTCCAGCTGCAACCCATCATGCAACATGTAAACTCCACACAGAAACGTCAACTGACCCAGCCGAGGCTCGAACAAGCAACCTTTTTGCTGTCTGGCGACAGCGCTACCCACTGTGCCACCGTGCTGCCACTATTATTATTATTATTATCATCATTATTATTAACAACAAAAAATATTATTATTATTATTATTAACAACAACAACGACTATTAATATTATTATTATTATTCATCTTTCTTTTCGGCTTAGTCCCTTTATTAATCTGGGGTTGCCACAGCGGAATGAACCGCCAACTTATCCAGCATATGTTTTACGCAGCGGATATCCTTCCAGCTTCAACCCATCTCTGGGAAACATCCATACACACTCAGTCACACACATACACTACGGACAATTTAGCCTAACCAATTCACCTGTACCGCATGTCTTTGGACTTGTGGGGGAAACCTTCTTGCTGTGAGGCAAACAGGCTACCCACTGCGCCATGGTGCAGCCTATTATTATTATTATTATTATTATTATTATTATTATTATTATTATTATTAACAACAACAACTATTATTATTATTATTATTATTATTATTAACAACAACAACAACAACAACAACAACAACAACAACAACAACTATTATTAACAACAAAAATTATTATTATTAACAACAACTATTATTAACAACAAAAATTATTATTTTTATTATTATTAACAACAACAAATATAATAATAAAAATTATTGTTTTTAACAACAACAACAACTATTATTATAATTATTGTTATTAACAACAACAACAACAACAACTATTATTATTATTAACAACAACAAATATAATAATAATAATAATAATAATAATAAAATAATAATAATAATAATAATAATAATAATAATAATAATAATAATATTTATTATTATTATTATTATTATTATTAACAGCAACAACAATTATTATTATTATTAAATTTATTAAAAACATCATTAATTTAAAAATTAAGTAATCAGAATTTCCATGGAGCCCTTTATACAATGTTTAAATGTATACTTTATCACACCCAAATTTCTCCAACATATTTTATTGGACCTCACCATTGATATCATTATGTACATAAATTCGCAAAGACTTTTACGTAAACCACACTGGAATAATAAACTGGTCCATAAACAACTGTTATCACTGAGCAAAGCCTCAAATCATTGAACAGAACCAAACAGGAAACTTTATAGGAGTTTTATAGGACTGTAAACAATTTAACTTGGGAGTTTAAAATATGCTTTGCAGTGTGAAATCCCTCTAGATTACACAATTATGTAACAAAATGTGTTTGCATTCTGCGGTAACCAAGAAACTTGCATCATAAATGTCATTTAATTGCAGGGTAAGCATTTTTCTTAGAGATTTGATATAATTTAGGAGTCAGGTTCTTTCCAGAAAGATGTGTATAAAAAAAGTCAATTTAAAGTAAACTAAAAAAGAGAAAACAGCCAAAACCAAAGCAACACAAGCAAGCCTGGTGAATCTAAATAATGAAGCAAACACAGCAAAATATAGGAGGGTGGGACAAAATGTTAGACCTACCATGACCAGTGTGCACCTAGTGGAGCTCATGGGGTCTAGGTGAGGGCAAGCACTAAGGGGCCAACACATTCGGAAATGAGTAAACTCTCAAGGGCTCTGGGCTTGCAGACCACTAGGGGCCCTTAGGCTAGCCCTAAGTGGACCCTTAAATACCAACACAGGCAACCTGCTCTGGGTTAATGTGTGCTGTCCTTAGTGCTCACAAAAAGCCAGTATGGGCTGTGGGCAAGACATGAGTTAGCCCACACTGGGCCGATTTATAATTGGTGTGGGTTAATTATAGTCCACTGTGCCCATAATAAGCTAGCATGAGCTCTGCACAAGCATTTTTGGTAGGAAGTTTAAAACTTAAGAGTCTCTGAACACGCAACACATCTAACCTTGAAGCAGATAAGCTACAACAGCAGAAGGCCACACCAATGAAAAATTATGCTACAGTTTACACAAAATTGTACAACAGAATATTGGCACAGTTCCCACTACAACACGAAAAGTGGATTTACAAAATCCTCCACTCTAAAAAGGACATTTAAAGTCATTAAAATGATGATGATGATCCAGGATCAACAATAGTGAATGTACACTTCAAATGATGATGATGGTCCAGGATCAACAATAGTGAATGTACACTTTAAATGATGATGATGGTCCAGGACCAACAATAGTGAATTTACACTGTATTTAAATGATGATGATGATGGTCCAGGATCAACATTAGTGAATTTACACCTTAAATGATAATGATGGTCCAGGATCAACATTAGTGAATTTACACTTTAAATGAGGATGATGTTCCAGAATCAACATTAGTGAATTTACACTTTAAATGATGATGATGGTCCAGGATCAACAATAGTGAATTTACACTTTAAAAATGACGATGATGGTCCAGGATCAACATTAGTGAATTTACACTGTATTTAAATGATGATGATTATGGTCCAGGATCAACATTAGTGAATTTACACCTTAAATGATAATGATGGTCCAGAATCAACATTAGTGAACTTGCACTGTATTTAAATCATAATGATGGTTCAGGATCAACATTAGTGAACTTGCACTGTATTTAAATGATGATGATGGTCCAGGATCAACATTAGTGAATTTACACTTTAAATGATAATGATGGTCCAGGATCAACATTAGTGAATTTACACTTTAATGATGATGATGGTCCAGGATCAACAATAGTGAATTTACACTTTAAATGATGATGATGGTGCAGGATCAACATTAGTGAATTTACACCTTAAATGATGATGATGGTCCAGGATCAACATTAGTGAACTTACACCTTAAATGATGATGATGGTCCAGGATCCACATTAGTGAACTTGCACTGTATTTAAATCATGATGATGGTCCAGGATCAGCATTAGTGAATTTACACTTTAAATGACGATGATGGTCCAAGTTCAACATTAGTGAATTTACACTTTAAATGACGATGATGGTCCAAGTTCAACATTAGTGAATTTACACTTTAAATGATGATGATGGTCAAGGATCAACATTAGTGAATTTACACTTCAAATGATGATGATGGTCCAGGATCAACATTATTAAAACTACACTTTAAATGAGGATGATGTTCCAGAATCAACATTAGTGAATTTACACTTTAAATGATGATGATGGTCCAGGATCAACAATAGTGAATTTACACTTTAAAAATGACGATGATGGTCCAGGATCAACATCAGTGAATTTACACTTTAAATGATGATGATGGCCCAGGATCAACATTACTGAACTTCCACTGTATTTAAATGATGATGATTATGGTCCAGGATCAACATTAGTGAATTTACACCTTAAATGATAATGATGGTCCAGAATCAACATTAGTGAACTTGCACTGTATTTAAATCATAATGATGGTTCAGGATCAACATTAGTGAACTTGCACTGTATTTAAATGATGATGATGGTCCAGGATCAACATTAGTGAATTTACACTTTAAATGATAATGATGGTCCAGGATCAACATTAGTGAATTTACACTTTAAATGATAATGATGGTCCAGGATCAACATTAGGGAATTTACACTTTAATGATGATGATGGTCCAGGATCAACATTAGTGAATTTACACTTTAAATGATAATGATGGTCCAGGATCAACATTAGTGAATTTAAACTTTTAATGATGATGATGGTCCAGGCTTAACAATAGTGACTTTACACTTTAAATGATGATGATGGTCGAGGATCAACAATAGTGAATTTACACTTTAAATGATGATGATGGTCCAGGATCAACATTAGTGTATTCACACTTTAATTTATGATAATGGTGGTCCAGGGTCAACATTAGTGAGTTTACACTTTAAATGATGATGATGGTCCAGGATCAACATTAGTGAACTTACACTTTATTTAAATGATGATGATGGTCCAGGATCAACATTAGTGAACTTACACTTTATTTAAATGATGATGATGGGCCAGGATCAACATTAGTGAATTTACACTGTATTTAAATGATGATGATGGTCCAGGATCAACATTAGTGAATTTACACTTTAAACGAAGATGATAGTCCAGAATCAACATTAGTGAATTTACACTTTAAAAGACTATGATGGTCCAGGATTAACATTAGTGGATTTACACTTTAAATGATGATGATGGTCCAGAATCAACATTAGTGAATTTACACTGTAAAAGACGATGATGGTCTAGGATCAACAATAGTGAATTTACACTTTAAATTATGATGAAGGCCCAGGATCAACATTAGTGAACTTCCACTGTATTTAAATGATGATGATGGTCCAAGATTAACATTAGTGAACTTACACTGTATCTAAATGATGATGATGGTCCAGGATCAACAATAGTGAATTTACACTTTAAATGATGATGATGGTCCAGAATCAACATTAGTGACTTTACACTTTAAATGATGATGATGGGCCAGGATCAACATTAGTGAATTTACACTTTAAATGATGATGATGGGCCAGGATCACCATTAGTGAATTTACACTTTAAATGATGATGATGGGCCAGGATCAACATTAGTGAATTTACACTTTAAATGATGATGATGGGCCAGGATCACCATTAGTGAATTTACACTTTAAATGATGATGATGGGCCAGGATCAACATTAGTGAATTTACACTGTATTTAAATGTTGATGATGGTCCAGGATCAACATTAGTGAATTTATTCAATTCAATTCATCTTTATTTGTATAGCGCTTTTACAATGTAGATTGTGTCAAAGCAGCTTCACATAAAAGATTGTAGTAATTTGAAACAATGTCAGTTCAGTTTTTAGAGTGTTAATTTACACTGTATTTACATGATGATGATGGTCCAGGATCAACATAAGTGAATTTACTCTGTATTTAAATGATGATGATCCAGGATCAGAATTAGTAAATTTATACTGCATTTAAATGTTTTTTTATGATTCAAGATCAATTTGAATTTAAGTGATTTCGTACAGTAAATATAGGTGGTCTTTTGAAATTTGTCAATCATAAACCATTTATTTTAAATTCCAAAGTTTTTAAGACGGCAAATAAATATTTGCTTTGTATTCCTGCATGCATTTTTGAAAACAGTTTATGTGCACACACCTCCTTTGGTCACAAAGACAAGGGTAATGCTAGCATATTAGCTAAACTACACAGTTGTATACAATTGTTCAATGTAGCAAAACATGTCATGTAAGAAGCACATTATATGTTACATTTTATTTGTAAATTATTTCTATAATAAATTTTGGGTTACAAACTAGCTAAAACAATAACGTTCTTTCAACTTAGTGCAAGTAAAAGGAGGGAAATATTCAAAATGGTCTGATGGCATTTGATCAGCTCACAGTAATAACATCAGAGGGTTGTGATTGGTTGATTGAAATGTTGATCCAGGATCGCATCCTACTTGGCAAAATCACAGTCACCGCCCACATATGGTGATATGTCTCACATAGGTGCATAACGAACATGCTCTGCGTTGGACTTTAGACCAACTTTTAGTTGGTCAACGGTGCAGTCTAATTCAGTTCTTCAAAATAGCAATGCACCAACAATGCACCTTAACACACGTCCTTTATAGACCGGAACACCCATGAGTCCACATAGCGCAAATGGATTTGCTATTTAAACAACGTAGTGCAAAACATGAAAGTTAGGGTTGCGCTGGTCTGAAAATAGCAACAAATCATGCCATACACATCTTATGCCCGGTGTATAATAAGGCCCAATGTGTGTAACTTAACCCCCCTAAAAAAATCCTGTTTATTTCAATAGTATCTGGATGCAGACATGGATTTGAAGCTGAGACTGCATACTGTATCTCACAGATACTCAATATTTAGTTCAGCTGGAAATACACATCATCATATTGAAGTAAAAGTCTGCAGCAAATCCTGATTCACATAGAATTATACATTTCATTGGACAAAAGTAAAAAATATGATGCATTTTCAAACATACGGTTTCTGGTTATGTAAAACTGTAGCCGCATATAAACATTGTGAACAGGTTTAGTCAGTAGCTGTGGTCACAGCTGGATAATAAAGGACAGATCTACCTTATAGAGAACAGCCAGGGTCAATCAGTGTGCTTGGTGCTGGTTATTTGGTCATGCAGGACAACTTTTGTGTCTTTTTACATGTAAAGATAACCATGCAACCTTTCACAGAGGTGGAAAAATTGAACCAGAGAGATCGTGGCCAAAAGGACAAGAAGTCTTATCGGATGTGAGCTTGAAGTGATGAGCTGCCATCTAAATGTCAGAGCATCCGTGATCTTAAAGGTTGAAAAAGTTGAAGGAAATATACGTTTCGAGAAACAAGCATGCATTTTTACATACAAACCAGGAGAGAGGTTTTCTATAGCATATGGATCGAGTATAACTCCAGTCATTAATCACCTCACTGGTATGGCCACAGTACAGGCTTTTATTTGCGTTCAATGTTGTGTGTGCAATGTCAAAAATAAATGAATGGGACTTGGTTGTGTCTGGTATGTCCATAGGCTTTATGATCATGGTGGCCATATGAGATCAATGGTGTAGCCAGCATGTTATGGGTTTGAGGTGGACCATAAATGTGGCTGACGCTTCCTCTTTCCCTGTTTCTTCCTTAATTGAGACAGCTGGATTAAATTATGCTTTTGAGAAGCAGGACTTTCTCAGACTGTGTTTTTGATTGCAGCCTTACCACGTAAAGTACAGCACACAACTTACTGTAAAAGGGCCAACAGGTATAGTAAAAACTCCTTTGCATCGTTTGATCTATGTGGTTCAAAATACATTATAATGGGCATTGATGTTTGGGCTTTTTTCCTAAGATAATATGGCAATTAAAAAGAAATGTAAAGTGAATAATGTTAAAAATATTCATTTTTTCCCAAGAACATACAGTACAAGTGTGAGTTAATGTGCATCACTTAAGAAACTAATATTGGAAAAACCCAATACAATAAATATTATAAGTATATATAAGTAATAAAATAAAGATTTTTACACACTTGATGTGTTAATGCAAATTATGGAGATGAAAACACATTTGCTGAATAAACGGTTATAGCAAGTGCTTTTTTCATTATGCTTGCATTGTTTATGGTTGGTTGCTAAGTTATCAATTCTACAGTCAATAGCTCCTTTCACACAGTGATACTGGTAAATATCCAGAAAATTTCCGAAACGACTTTACCGGTAAATTCAAAAAAGCGCTGTTCACACAGGTAAGGGCGTTACGGAATTTTTCCAGAAAAGACCATTCACACATCCATTCCAAAATACCGGCAAATTCTGACATCATTAACCAGAAATTACCTTTAAACGGCTGCGCTTGTATTTGTAAACATTTGACTACATTACAAACTCTGTGGATGGATAAGTATTGTGAACAACTTCGATGAAAACATATAGAGAAACACTTTCGCATGTCGGGATGCACATAATATGTGTGTGTGCTGGCGCTCACCGGCATACGCGAAGCGTCAAACAACCGAAGGAAGCAGAGCTTGAAGGTAAACAAACAACGACTTATCATAAGCATCTTATCGATAATTATTTACACAGTTGGCATTAAGAAGGAACATAGAAACGTTATCTGACTAACATCTAGCAGCTAAATGTGTCTGGAAAAATATTTAAAGGCTTTTATCCTCATAAACAGCGCGGGCGTGATTGCGAGTGTTCTGATTTGCTAAAGTAGATGTCTCACATCAGCGCTTTCTAGACGTGAACATGCTTTTTTTTCCAGTAATCTTCCATCTGCGTTCACACAACGTAGCATTCCGGTGTCATGAGAAATCGGGTCCCCCCTGACAATTGGGTCCGCCTAGGACCCTGGGTGATCCTATTGGTTCACTGGAGTTGTATTAGGTATAGTTTGTAGTGCCTGATTAATATATATATATATATATATATATATATATATATATATATATATATATATATATATATATATATATATATATATATATAATGTGGCATGTGTTGTGGCATGGAGAATTCGTCTTTCGTGCTTTTATGTTAGATAAACTTGCTACCATTTCTTATGTAAATATATGATAAGTGTTGTTAAAATAAAGTTACTAATAGGATAAGTGTTGTTAAAATAAAGTTACTAATATAATAAATGTTGTTAAAATAAAGTTACTAATATGCTAAATGTTGTTAAAATAATGTTACTAATATGATAAGTGTTAAAATAGTGTTACTAATATGATAGGTGTTGTTAAAATAAAGTTACTAATATGATGAGTCTTGTTAAAATCTCAAGACTGAGAATAGACTATAAAAAGCACTTTTGATCAGGCATTAAATGCAGACGACCTAAGCGGGGTCCTAAGCGGACTCGATTGCAGGGGGGACCCGATTTCTCATGACACCGGCAAACTGACCCTTCGCTAAGCCACACCCAAAAACCGCCATCCACCAATCGTGGCTTAACAACCGTAGCTACGCGCAGAAGCTCTCCCAGCCAACATGTCCACGTGGGCCCCACATGGGTTGTTGCTAGATCGGATACGTTTGCGGCCGGAAGTTAACGAGAATTATTTATGTTATTTATGAAATTTCTGATTTATTGTATTTTATTATCGTCTACTCCCACCCCAACCCTAAACCCAACCGTCACAGAAGCGTAAAAACAGAAGTTGTACCGAGTTTTATTTATCTTATCTATTAAATTACCCAATAAACTGTATTATTTAACCCCTACTCCCACCCCAACCCTAAACCCAACCGTCACAGTTCTGTAAAAATATTCATTATTGTTATACAGTGTCATAAAAAAATGCCGCTATATTAATGTGCATATCGCACTTCCGGCCGGCCGCGTATACGATCTAGACTTTACCCCCCACATGGGATTTTCCTGGGCTTTGTGGGTGTCAACTGGGCATGGGCTCAGAGTGGGCATTTTGTTGGGCTGAATATGGGCCCCAGTTGAATAAGGTTGTGGGTCCCAGTTAGGCAGCCCACATACTATATTTGTGGGTCCTAAATGGGCCACATATGGGCAAAATTAGACAGTTAATTTAAATTAATTTTTCTTTTATTTTGCAGTGTGTTTGCTTTTGTACAATTATAATAACAGCCCAACCATTTTTTAAATAAAATGTTAAGTATTTCATATCACATTTATGTACATAAGATTGTGATATTGGATATTTTGTATATGCTAAATAGGAGTCATTTCTCAATAATGATATTACTACTACTGCTACTAATAATAATAATAATAATAATTATTAATTATATATGTAATGTAGGCTAATCCTAGATCATTCTAAAATATATGGGAGATTATATACGTATTTAATTAAACCGATTAATTAAATATTGCATTATTTCTAATAATATAAAAACACTTCCGTTGTGCATCATCCAATCACTTGGCGTCGTGCCTTCGCGCCTTCTCATTTGAAAAAAGAAGAAGAAGAAACGGTTGCCACTCTCCTCACGGCCTGTATCGGAGTTACGACGAACTGACTGCTTGACTGAAGGAGAAACGCTCAAGTAAACTTTCAAGGTAAGTTGTGCATTTCGTTTTGTTTTCAGTTAGTCAAATTATGTTGTTAAATTATATGTTAACTTTCAAGTTTTCTATATCGGGATAATGTCTTTCATTAGTTTAATCTCGTCACGCGCCCTCTGAACAATGGTGAAAGGCCTGATGAAGGAAGATTATAAGCTATTTTAAATTGGTCAAATTTAGCAGTCTAATGTTATTCTCAAATATCTGATGTTATAGACTTATTTTTTTTAATCCATGTCCTTATCCCTGTTCGGTCGTTGTTTCCTGAGGGGACTTACGTTAAAGAAACAGTCCACTTTTATAATTTCTAATAAGCTCTTTTACAACTCTCCTTCAGTCTATTCTATGTCTATTCCGTTAGCTTAACTTTGCATAAATCCGGTAATGGACCGGCTTACATGCGGTGCGTCACTGGAAGAGAGGCACTCGTTCTTGCCGCGCCCCCGGTTCCGGTCACGAGCGGCTCTCCTCCGGAGAGGGGCTTTCCGGCTACCCCGGGCCTATCGGAGATCCGACGACCCTGCGGTATCGTTGCCTTTTAGGCGGGATTCTGACTTCGCGGTGTTCAGTCATAATCCCGCAGATGGTGGCTTCGCGACAGTGGCTTCTCAGCCAAGCGCACGAACCAAATGTCTGAACCCGCGGTTCCTCTCGTATTGAGCGGGATTACTAGCGCAACAACGGCCCACATCAGTAGGGTAAAACTAACCTGTCTCACGACGGTCTAATATGTGGCGATATGTTTTTGGCTGACTGATATGGCTCATTCTGGTATAATAATGAGGTCACCAGGCTAAATAATTTTCAGTAAAAAGATTTGGGTTGAATCTTCAATTTCTTTAAAGATTTAAGCTTCATTCTCTCGTAAAGATATGTCTTTGTTGTATAAAAACAAGTGTTTGAACCAAAAATAATATTATATATATTATTCATATAATATTAATTTAATAATTATTTATAGGAAGGTAATACCATATAAGATCTACAAATAGGGTCGGTAACACTATAATAACTACACACCATGAACTATTTATTAAGCATTAGTATCTAGTGAATTCATTATCTGTAAAACATTAACTCTACATTAATAAACGTTAGTAAGCAGTTTATAACTGCAGCTACAAATGCTGTATTCTTCACTTAAAACCACATTTATAATGTGCTTAATAATTGTACTTTCATACTTTGCTAATGATTTTTTTATTACTAAATTAAGTTTTGCATTATTTACAAACCAGTTATTTAAGCATAGTTAGTTGTTTTTAAGATAATTCAGAATGCGAAAGTAAATGATTAATAAACTATTCAAATTAACATTTATAATTCTTATTATTCAGGCATATACTAATAGTTAATTTGTATGTTAATAAATGCTTTATTAACTCAACTTCATCCAGTTTTGTGACCTAATCTAAAGTGAGGACTATTTATGCTTTATAAATCCCTTATAAATGACTACTAAAGTTCTTAGTTCTAAACAGGAATAAGAATATAAACAACATTATTCATTCATATTCATTTGAAGATACACAAATGAAACTGTATCAAATAAAAAATAAATCTTTGCAACCTTATGTAAAATAAAATTACTGTACTGTTTAAACATTGCATCCTATTATATTGTTAAATTATTATATTGTTGTTTTATCCAATTTTATATTATATTTTGACACTCGTTATTCAGCAATGTTTAAAATTTACAGTAATTTTACTTTTTAGATAAGATTTGGTCTGTAGATTAGGTCACAAAACTGCATGAAGTTAAGTTAACAAAGCATTTATTACCATGTATAGTAACCATTACTATAATGCCTGAATAATAAGATATATAAATGTTAATTTCAATAGTTTATTAATCATTTACTAACTCATTCTGATTGATCTTAAAAGTCACCAACTACTCTTAAATACAAATGGTTTGTAAATAATGCAATATTTAATTCAGTAATGAAAAATCAACCAGTCACAAGTTATGAAAGTACAATTATTAAGCAGATTATAAATGTGGTTATAATTAGTCAAGAATAGAGCATTTGTAGCTGCAGTTATAAACTGCTTACTAACGTTTATTAATGTAGAGTTAATGCTTAACAAATAATGAATTCACTAGATACTAATGCTTAATGAATGATTCATAGTGTGTAGTTAATATAAAGTGTTACCATAAGGGGTAATAATAACCAACCTAGCATTACATTATTTAAAATTGTACATTACATTGAGGTCTTTTATTATAATTTTTACTATTAGTGTAATTATTTACAAATAATTTCTTTGTATAAAGTTTTAAAATTCTTTAGCACTGCAGTTCAGGATACTCGCATTGCTAGCATTAAGAGACACAGGCCACAAATAATTAATATAAAAACGAATCAATTGAAACAACACATTTTTCACAATTGTTTTGAAGAGTGAAGTTTCTTTTTTTCATTCCTCTGATCATTTGTTGTTCTTTTGTCTTTCTTTTTAAAAAAAATATTTCAGTGGAAAACGGCGAACTGCCTTGACAGCCCAGCAGGATCTTGAATGGAGGTCAGTGCATTCAGATATGCAAGTTGCATAAAAGATTGGTGTTGAAAATATTGATTGATTAAGTGATTTTCTTAAGTGTTATTAAATATATATGTAAAGTATCTATCATTAAAACTAGTGTTGAATTTGATTATTATAACTTGAATATTGAACATTTGAAATTTAAGGTAATTTTATTTTTAAGGCAGATGTTTTAGACATAAATCCCTAGACTCCAGATATCTATTTACTTTAAATATGAGATTAAAAAAAAAAGTCTTAATCAAATTCAGTATTATAAAATTCAAAATGCAGATAGCAGTTCAGAGGTCAGGAGAGTATTTTAGCAAATACATTATGCAAATCTGCCTTAGAAAATCAATTGTCTTAAATGTTTAGTTTTGCTAAGTAACACTTGTCAATAATCCAATTTAACACAATTCTCATTTGAATAGTTTTGTAATTTGAAACAATGAAATTGGCATTAGATTGACAAAACAATGAATAAAATATATATTTTAAATGCTTACCTTTGACTTTGCACCTGTCTGTCAGGCATACCTGCCAACATTTGGTTCCGGGAAATTCCGGGAGACAACAATACGGGAGACGGGTCTGAAATACGGGAGACTCCCGGGAAAAACGGGAGTGTTGGCAGGTATGCTGTCAGGTGAGCATACACAAATGCTTTATAGTTTGAGTTTGGAAGTAGCTGTCACTCTGTGAAAACTATTGTAGGTTTTTTAAAGTGTCCTTAATATACAACCTGTATGTATTTTTAAAAAAATTGATGGTAATATCTTCAATTTTTGATCATATATAAAATTATCACCTTTGTAGTTGCCTAAACAAGTGGTTTCCAACTTTATTGTATGTGACCTTTTTTCCCCAAATGATTTTTATAGCCTACTTAACACTTAATCATATTATCACTCCAGTAAGCTTGTGGCAAGGATGACAAATATTATATATATATGTTTATTACTGTAACCACATACCTTTTAGCAGAATTAATGGCCTATATTATTTTAAATAAAGTAACAAAAAGGAGGCCATTTGTTATTAAATCACACACTGCCAATATACCGACCCTATATTTTAAATAAAAAAAAATGTTTGTATTCTGATATGTAGACAAATATAATAACGTAAATACAACAAAACCATCAGTAGCTCCACTGTACTTGCAGTGTGTCAGTGGTAACACACTAATGCTCAATGCTCAACACATCAGTGCTGCTATACTGTACATATGGATATATGGGCCGGGACCCCCATTTTTGTAACTTATGGCCTACATCATTATGATTATGTTACTGTTAATCCCCTTTTCTGTGATCGCACATTAAAATAGATCAAATTCAATCTGGTAATTTACTGAAGAACAGTTTAATAATGTTGCAAATTAATATTATTTTTTTGGGGCCACTGAGTGTAACAACAGAATATTAGGGATTACAATCTATAATGTGTAATATAAATGTTTCTTTTTCAACTGCATGTTTAATTCCTTATCTCTTTAAGTGAAAGTGTACTTGCAATTAATACTTGGATGGCTTACACATAGTAATGCATGCTTTGTAAGAGATTTTTTTGTTAATGTTTTGATTGCACTTAAAAAATAATTGCCTTTTCTGTGTTTTTTTCTGTTTAGTTTCTGTTATAATTTGAACAGCATTCTGTTTCTCTTTATCTCGAGGTCTCCATAATCCTGGACCAGGCTATATCCTGAGCAGATGCTGTGGTGGTCATGGAGGAGTGGAGAGCGTGGGACTGATTCCTGAAAGACCCCAGGGATAGTCGAGTCTCCGTATTGATCCCATGGGCTCCCTTGGACACCCGCCAGGGACCTCCTCACACCTCCAGCTTCTCCACGAAGGACGCACAGCATTCTCCAGCCTCCTGTGCCTAGACTGCAGGTCTATATAATAAGTTTGGCCAAAGGAAAAATGGTCGTGCCCAACTGTGCCTTGTTTCTCTTGAGGATTTTTTTCCATCACTTTGGTCAATTGGGGAAGTTTTATCCTCGCCGTTGTCGCCACTGGCTTGCTTGGTTTGGGATTTGTGGAGCTGGGCATCGATAGATTTGCTCCAGTGTTTGAACTTTCAGCAGTGACATTTACATTACATTGAACTGAACTAAACTGAACTCTGAAAACTGAACTGACAGTTTACGTTTACAAGAACTTCTGTGTGAAGCTGCTTTGACACAATCTAAATAAAAATGAAATCGAATTAAAGCTGAGGGGTTGGCACATGCCCACGAGTAATCCTCATCCCTGTTTAGTCATTTAAAAAAATGTTTTTATAAAATAACTTGCATGATCAATAAAATATGAGTTCCACATTCTGAGTTAAAAGTCATTTTTGTCACTGTAGAAATATTATGTAAATGTATTATGTATTATGACAGGTACAGCTTTACTAGAACATTGTTACTTAAAGGTGACAAGGTTAGAAATTGTATTTTGCATAGTAGCACATCTACAGTAATGAATATAGAAATATAAACAGGGCCCAGTTCTGACCCACTGGGGACCCACAGAAAGCCCATATAGGGGCTATAAGTGGGTTGTATGTAATTACTCATCTGGGCCCCATAAGTGTTTTGTCTGTGGCCCACCCTGGCCCCAGTTATTAGAGCCCATTTGGGACCCAGGTGAGCCCCTTTAATGAAAACCTATATGGGGCCCACCTAAAGCCCACTATGAACCCATCCTGGGCCCATATGGTTCAACACACACGGGGCCCAAGTGGAGCCAGAGGACAAAAATGTACGGGTCCCATCTGGGTTGCCCATGCAGGGCCCAAGTGACAGCCCACAAAAATCCCACTTGGGGCCCACGTGAAAATGTTGGCTGGGCTGTCAAGCTTTCGAGCGAGGGAAACATGCCAAAGCGTTGTGCATATGGATTGTGCAAATCTGATACCCAGTATCCTAAAAGTTTAGACGGGGTGGTGGAATTTTTTTCCTTTTCAAAACCTAAAAACCCAAATGGAGAAATGCCAGCGTGGATCAAGCTGCGTGAGGGGCGCTAAAGGAGCGGAGTTAAGTTGGTTTTGTTTCGATATTCCTGACACATTCAGTGATAGACGGGAATAACTCACACACCTCTTACCCTAAAAAGCTCTAAACTGTGTTTCCTACAAGAATACAAAGCAGGTTATGTTTCCCAGCTGTCTTTTTCTTTTTTTTCGCTCGATATTATGAGCACTGCTCTGTTTAAGCCCTCGCCATAGTAGTCATACTAATAGCGATCATATTTCCATCTGTTTCAAGCTACGAGTATTTGAAATTAACGTTACATATCAACAGAACAAAGATGTGATCACAAACTGAGCACTTGCGATCAATATGCTTCATCCGCAGCTGTTTTTGAGTAATTTATAAGCTTTGTGTCCATGTCAGAGCTACAAATCACTGATGTTTTCGTCAGTCTTTTGGAGATTTAGTCATTGGTGATGACGTTTTATCGGGTTAGTGTCTGCTTTTATATGTGGTGTCGGATTAATATTTGCTGGTAGGGAAAATCTATTTGTTCGCTTCTGCTATTTATACTTTGATTTGCATTTCAATTTATTTATTTATTCCACTGAACTGCAAATTAGAATAGAAACGGTATAAAGAGCACACAAACATACTGACAGTTATAGGTGCTGTACATTGTTATGGGTAAATGATGCTATTATTCAGCACAAATCTATTTCTCCTCTCCTGCTGTGGATGAACTAAGCTGTTGAATGGTTAGCCTATGAGGCGGCTAGGCTAACCTAGCTTCAATTTTGATTAAAGGGCACCTATGGTGAAAAATCTACTTTTCAAGCTGTTTGGACAGATATATGTTTAGGTATAGTGTATAGACCAGAGGTGGGCAAACTACGGCCCGAGGGCCATATGCGGCCCGCTAAACACTTTCATCCGGCCCGCGAGGGAGTTTTTAAAATGTTGCTTCTGAGTAACAGTTTGGTTTCAGAACTAGTAAATGAATGATGCAATACAAGTGAGTGCCATTTGATGGCAGTATTGCACGCGGTACAGTTAGCGCAACCAGTAGAATTAGAACACACTCTCAGATATTAAAATGCACTTTCACGCAAAATGCGCTTCTTTTTTTTTTATTTGCGAGAGCGCTTCTTAAACTGAACAGCGCATCATCGATGACATTAGCGTGCTCAGGCCCGAATGTAATGTGAGTGCGGGCCGTCGGGGGAGATGGGAGGGGGAACAAGCTTCTGCCCGGTTCAACGCAACTGTACATAGTGTGAGTACGCCCTCAGATTCTTCTTCCGTTTTATCTCATAGTTTTATGATTGATACAAGCACATTAATACAAGCTCAAATGAGATTGTTGTGAATTTGACTCAAATTATATAATAATTGCTGGTTAAATGTGTTAAATTTTTGTCATAGAATATATTTTCCATGCATACATCCACTTTAAAAAGTTATTTTATCAAAGATTTGTGGTTTCATCAAGTTTTATGCTGATTGATCTGTATATTCTAAAAGCAGTGCAAATTAGATTAATGTACATTTGACTGAATAGTAAACTTTAAGAATTATTTTTAATGTGTTAATAGGAGATTTTTTCTATCAGACAATATCTTTTCTATTCTCCACTGTAAAAATTATTACATTATTATTATTATTGATAGTATTATTATACTTTATTGTTTTATGATGATTATAAGTAAATATAAATAGCAGTGCAAATTAATTAGACTTGTAAATTTGACTCAATTATAACTATTAAAATAATCTGTTTTGTATTATTGTGACATGATTCTGTCCGATATTACATGTTCCATGCATACTGCCACTATAAATAAAAGTTATTTTTTGAAGGATTTGACATGTGGCCCTTCACTTGGTTTGCAAAACTTGATGTGGCCCTCGGGTCTAAAAAGTTTGCCCACCACTGGTATAGACCATCATATTGGGGTGATATTAGCACACTCAGTCCTTTTTTTTCAATTTACCAACATAAAAACGGTGGACCAATTGGATCGGTTTTGAGATCGACTGCAACTTGACGTTGGAGTGCGGTCCCCCCACCCACCAATATTGATTGACAGGTGCACATTACCATATCCTCAGTATGTTGTTTCACGTCCGTCATTTTCAGCGTGTGAGTCAAAGCGACGTCACCAAAGAAACACCCTTGCTCTATTTTTAGATGTAAGGCTCATTGGGCTCAACATTCACCAAGTTATCGCTCTCCTCGCCGCCAGTGTTTGTGAGTTTTGGTTGGTTTGCATACACGTGTACTTTTCATTGCGTCTTCCTTAAACTTCAGTGGTTTGCATTTCACAGAAGCTCCCTGTCATCTTAACTAGATGCAGCTGGTTAGCATTGGTTAGCTAGCATTTCTGAATTTTAAACATAAGTTTCTATCAGGTGACACACCGGCGCCGCAAGTGTGCGATACTTTCAACTGTCATGTGCGCGCCGCGTCGCAGTGCATCCGGTGTGTGATGCTCTTCAGTCAAAGTTAATTCAGTGTGCTTGGTTATTAGTCTCGGTGTAGGCTACAAGCTCGGAGCTTTAATAGCGCGATTTAGCGATTTAGTTCCGCGTCTGGTGTGAACACAGCAGTCAATATGAAATTAAGCCCAGCCTACTAGTACAGGAGCCAATCATTGATTGATATAGACTGAAGGAGAAGCTCGTACCAGACATCTGCTTTTACAACAGTTTGGTGGTCAACAAACACACTGGAATCTCAGCGAATACTTTCTTCACAGACATGAGAAATATATCCACATAAAGCTTGAAATCTCTACTTTTAAATGAACCAAGTGCACTTGATGATAAAAGTTTTTTGGTTTTGTAATTTGTATGAAATGAATGCGAAATACAGTCCTTCAAACGCGCATCACATGACATATTACTCAAACGCCCACAGATTTGTAAACAACCAAGTTGTGAATTACTTCAGAAGAGCAGCACAATCAGACGATCATTATCCAGAAGATGATCATGTGTAGAATGGCCATAAATGAGGTTGGTGTCGTGATCGCATTCCTTTTGAGTGCATATACGCATTAGCTCAGGCACCCTGAAAGTATGCAGATTTTGTTTGATTCAGAGGTTTAGAAACGAAACTTATGAGATGGTTGTTGTTTAATTTTATTAGTGATACCAAATATGGAATGCAATCGTAAGCTTGGCTAACAGTTTTGGAGAATTTGATGTTTCCCCATTCAGACAGAATGCCCGAGCATACTGCTCGAAAGGCCGTCGAGTGAAATGACTTGTCTTAAAGGAACTTTGCTAATGTCAGCCATTCTAATAACTTGATGTAAATCATAAAAATTCACTTCACATTAGGATGGAAACCTGACAAAGTTTCTTTGCATTGGTATGGCAGCTAACCTAATCAAATGAATAATACATTGAAATTTTGGCTTATGGATAACTAATAATAACAAAAAATGGAAGCTGATAAACAATATATTGTCAAATACAAAGCATTTATGGTCTGATTGTAATATGGCAAACAATATATTGTAAATATATAAAAACTTGCATCAAACATACAGTAACTGTGCTATTTTTGCCATGTTTTTTTTACTTCACTTTGAGCTCTTTTGTCAATCTGTTTACAGAACCAATGTGGTTTGTGTTATAAGTGGAAGGATGAGCTGAGCAAATTTCATTGATTCATTCATTTTCTTTTTGGCTTAGTCTCTTTATTAATCAGGGGTCGCCAAAGCGGAATGAACCACCAACTTATCCAGCATATGTTTTATGCAGCGGATGCCCTTCCAGCTGCAACCCATCACTGGAAAACATCCATACACACTCATTCACACACATACACTACGGACAATTAAACTTACCCAATTCACCTGTACTGCATGTCTTTGGACTTGAAACCAGAACACCCAGAAGAACCCCACGCGAACACGAGGAGAACATGCAAACTCCACACAGAAATGCCAACTGACCCAGCCGAGGCTCGAACCAGCGACCTTCTTGCTGTGAGGCGAACATGCAACACATACGGTGAAAGATATATGATATTTTAGGTGATATAACAAAATACTTTATGGTTTATACTGAGTTTATATGGAGTTTTCTTTCATTTATAATCTCCCTTATGGACAAAATTTGCATTAATAAAAGTTTTAACATGTCTTTTGCTCATTTAAACTGAAAATCGAAGTGAATTGTTTGAATGGGAATGGAATATTGCGGCTGTGTGCCTTCCAATGACACAGAGGTATGCAAATGCACATAGTAAGATGTCCTACTATTGCATTTGAACTGTCAGTTTTTTTGACTTTACGGATCACGAATAAGCTGTGATCTGTTACACACCCATCTTTTAAGGTTTGGATGCATAACTGAAGTTAAATGAACGCGTTTTAAAAGCCAGGACTTGAATAATCTTAGCAAAGCTCTGTTTCCAGTCTGCAGCATGTCAGGGAACACTTGACAAATGGCCCCATTTCATTAATTATCCTTTCATAATCCTCAAGTTTCCCTATAATCTTCTCCTGTACTCATCCCAAAAAGGCCCAGCTTTCTTTTTAGTTGGCACGGTGGGCGCACAGCTGCTCCAGAGTGGAATGGCCACCAAAGAGCAATTATCATGATAGAAAAAAGCTCAAAACCCCTTTCCCATCAGTCCGTGTTGCTCAAACATCAAACAGCACCATTAAACTTTCTTGTGAAAGTGAAGATTCATGTGGTGTTTAAAACCTGGTGAGTAATAAGTCTGCCATTTCTTTGTGTGAAAAGTTTGTTCTGCCCCTAAGGGGTCCTCAGACAGGATGTCCTGGGATCTGGGCTCCAGAAATAGCTCATGGTTTCCCTCTCTGAAAATGAGTAGTTTTAACAGCACAAGTCATTAGGATGAATAATGAGGCAAATATGACAGCTCTGGTAGTTTGCCTCACCTATACTTATTTGCCCATGGGCTCTCGCTGTGCGTTTCCACTGCACTTCTGTTAACTTTTTAAAGCTGTACCTATGTTCTGTTGTCTAAAGTATTAGGGTTAATAATAATAATAATAAAGTATAAGTTAGAATTCTTTTGAAATAAGTTTCTCACCATGGCTTCATTTGCTTCTTTAAAAATGCAGTAACACTATAAGTGTACAATATCACAAATTGTTTTGTGCATGAATTTATTAAAAATATAGATCTCTTTCTGCCATCACTTTAGTTTTTATGCCACATGATATGTCAGACATCATTCTAATATACTACTTTGACAAAATTATTATCAATGTTACAACAAAATTTGGTATATATTATTTTAATGAATATTAGGCAGCAAAAAATTCTAACTTTGAACACGAGTGTGCATATACAGTACATAAACACACACTTCTGTTCAAACGATTGTTTTTGTCATTTCTGCCCATCAAAGTTGCATTTATTTGATAATAAAATACAATAAAAACACTCACATTCCAGCGGCTTATTCTCTTCTTTGATCAGGGGTTGCCACAGCAGAAGGACCCACCAATTAATCTGACACGCTTTACCAGTGTATGTCATTCCAGGCTGATAAAAACTGATAAACTCCCAGTGCTGTGAAACACCAACACACACTTTTACAGTGTGTGTTTTCTATGTGGATAAATATATTTGAGAATATTTCATTTGCAAAAACAGATCATTTTTTAATTTTATTTTCCGGAAAATAAGTTTTTATTTTATTTTAATTGAACTCTTCAATACTCAATAAACAGTATTTAGTAGATTATGTTCAGTGATGGGGAAACTTACTTTTGAAAGTAATGCATTATAATATTGAGTTACGCCCTCAAAAAGTTGCGTTACTCAGTTACTTTTTATGGTAAGTAATGCGTTACATTACTTTTGAGTTACTTTTGCGTTACTTTTTATTACCTGGCTTAGGCTTGACCACTTTCAGAACTAGTTTATTTTCTTTCTTTTTTTAATAGAGGAGTTCTGCAATTAACAATGCACTGTATAACATGCAGCTACATTTACTTAAAAAAAAAAAAAACATCAAAAAATAATGTTTTAGGATAATGTTATCTGAGAACTTCCTAACCCCAGAGCTACACATGCCATATATACAGATTATTAAGTTTAAAGCAATGTGTTTGCTACTTTTGTACTCATTTTAATTCACCAATTTATTTTTAAAAAGCAAATTAGTTAAACTAAAAAGTAACTTGTATTACATTTTCAAAAAAGTAACTCAAATATTTTTACTTAATTTATAAATGTAATGCGTTACTTTACTCGTTACTTAGAAAAGTAGGTCCCACTTTATATTAAGTGTCGCTTATACCTGTGAACTTACATGGTAATTAGATGTGTAAGTAGTATGTAACTACAGTGTATGTACACACTGGTACAGAGTATTTACTTGTGTATACTGGTGTAACTACACTCATGTAACAACCAACTGAATAGTATGTGTAAGTACAAATGTGTAACAGGACATTGGTAACAACACTAGGAAAGTACACATCTGTAACAAGAATTATGTAAGTGCATTGTGTAACAACAATATGTACTTGCAGATGTTTTCCCACTTCCACACCTGTTTGCAGATCATGTACTTGTGAACACTGTATGGCAAAACTAATGCTGCGTTAGAAGGTTTCACCTTGTGATACAAGTGTACTTGCATGGTAAATCCACAGGATCCACTCAATATAAAGTGTAAAATGGTCACAAATTACTGTTTCATACATTCATTCATTTTCTTTTCGGCTTAGATGGGTTGCAGCTGGAAGGGCATTCACTGTGTAAAACATGTGCTGGATAAGTTGGCGGTTCATTCCGCTGTGGCGACCCCAGATTGATAAAGGGACTAGGCCGAAACAAAAATGAATTTTATTTTAAACTTTATATTGTGGACTGTTCCTGTGGAGTTACGATGTAACTACACTGTTATTCAAGTGTTGCATAGAAGATATTTCTACAAGTTACACAGTAATTTGTGACCATTTTACACTTTATATTAAGTAGACAGTTCCTGTGGAGTTACCATGTAAGTACACTGGTATCACAAGGTGAAACCTTCTAATGCAGCATTAGTTCTGCCATACAGTGTTCACAAGTGCATGATCTGCAAACAGGTGTGGAAGTGGGAAAACATCTGCAAGTACATATTGTTGTTACACAATGCACTTACATAATTCTTGTTACAGATGTGTACTTTCCTACTGTTGTTACCAATGTCCTGTTACACATTTGTACTTACACATACTATTCAGTGGGTTGTTATGAGTGTAGTTACACCAGTAATACAAAAGTAAATACTATGTAAACGTGTGTACATACACTGTAGTTACATACTACTTACACATCTAATTACCATGTAAGTTCACAGGTATAAGCGGCACAATATAAAGTGGGACCGAAAAGGAATATTATTACGTAACTCTCGTTAGTTGTAATGCGGTACCCCAACACTGTTTATGGCAGGGGTCTCAAATGCAAATTTGCGGGGGTCTATTTCAGTGACTGACAATTCGTAGGAGGACCGTTTTAACATTCAAGTACAAAAAAAATGGAAACATGACATAATTGATGCATCTTACAACAACAGATATTTTAATCATTTCCTGTCACCAGTGATAATGCCAATCAAAACTCCAGCTTTTTGTTTCTTATTGTACATATTAAAGGGGTAGTTTAAATTGCTATGAAAATACTACAAATAATACGCATAATAATTATTATTCTGTCCTAACCAATTGTACTGTCAAATAGCATAAGAACAGCAGAAAGCAGTTTGGGTAACTTAAGTGACTTTACTGTCAATTGTTCTTCTCAATATCTTTTCTTTTTTTGTAAAACTACAACGAAGAGGGGAAAAAGTATGTACAAATTCACATTTACTTTGAATCTATTAAATGAGACCATTTGAATCGAATGTTAGTAAAATTATCATATTTGTTACACCACCAGCATAACGTGTAAGCCATGAAGAAGCATTTGGTATAACACTGATAATAATCAAACGACCCTTGAATATTTACAAAAATAGAGTTTTAGTAAAAATAGATGTCACACTTTATTTTGATGATCCATTTGTTGAATTTAGTTTCATTGCATCTACATGCCAACTGATTTTCATAAGATTATAAGTAGACTGTTAGGTTGGGGTCAGGGTTGGGGTTAGGGTTAGTGTAAGTTGACATGTACTTGCAAAGTTTCTTATAGTCAGTTAAATGTCAGTTGAAGGAGCAGTATCAACAGATATTAGCAGAGAGTCTACTAATACTCAAATGGACCATCAAAATAAAGTGTTATCAAAATAGAGCACATATATTTCAACGTTTAAATAAGCCCCCGAAATAAAACGCGTTACTCTCGACCGCACACTGAGAGAAAATGAAAGTAAAATCTAATCTGAATGCAGTACTTTAAATGTCGACTAGGTGGTGGGTCAAAACCATAAATGGCTAGACGCAACTGCACAACAATGATAAAGGTAAAAAATATATGTTTTGGCAGGCAGAATCACGTTATATTTTTGACGTCAGTTGCGGGCCGGAGCGGGGAGGAAGGCAGGAAGTGAAAGGTCCATGGGCCTGCAGTTTAAGACCCCTTTAAGACCAGTTTAAGACCCCTGGTTTATGGTAATAGTAATTTCCATAAATCATATTTTTTTGCAATTGTACTTCTTAATGCACAAAACAAAAACATGATTTTTATTACAAATATATAATTTTTATTATCTAAAACATGACATATGAAAATTAAAAGAATGGAGTTCTCTGTTTTTGCAAATAAGATGTACGTTAAGATGTACTCTGATTCAAAGCTGAATTTCCATCATCATTACACTAGTCTTCAGTGTCTCAATCCTTAAAAAATCATTCTATCATACTGATGCTGCTATAATGATATACATAGAAGCGGCAAGGTTCTGCTTAACACATGCTAAATCAACCATTTAGATAAAATTGGGCTTTTATTACAATATTTCCCCTTGCCAAACTTAATGGAGCAACACAACTCGATCTAACCTCATTCCCACAAGTCTTTCCAGCTCTGGCCATGCTGTTCTTCCATGCCATACAAGCAAAAGTGCATTTCCTTTAGACTATTGCCACAGCTGCTACCGATTTCCTCCCTCCAAGTTCTGCCAGCACAATATCAGTCCCTCTGCCTGGCACGTTTGGAGCCGGACTGCCTAGAAAGGTAATATAGTGGAGAAAGCACCAGATTAGCCAATTCAAACACCTTGTGAGGTCACAGAAAAACTGATTTTTTCAAGAACCACATACTAGACGGCCAGCGGTGAAAGAAAGCACGCAGTGAATGCATTCAGGACAAATTTGCAGTCTTTTAAACATGTGCACGCAGCTAGGGGTGAATATTAAAGTACTCCAGCAAAACGGCCCAATGCAATCCCGCTGCTTTATTTGACCGTATTGTTTCACCAACACTTTGAATGAGCTGTATGCCATTCCATACACAACCTCAGGGTTTGCAAGTGCCGAATAGCTCATTAATCATGTAGATGAATCTATTATACCCAATCTGATAGCACATGCTGGGGAGATGTCTGTAAACTGACGGAGATTTGGCTGAAAATTCAGTTTGAGGTCTCAAGGCTGCACTGGGAGGTTTGTGACTGGATTTAACCCTCACACTGGTTCTTTGATTGTTGGCGTTGTTGCGATCGTGTCATTGCAGGCCCGCTGTGCTCCGTATGAAACAGATGGCACTAATGCGGTTAACATCTGTGTATGCCCGGTCCTGCTGTTGATCAGAGGGTTTTGAGAGACGCCGTTTGTCCGCAGCAGGTTTTCATTGCTCTGCTTCAATGTCTGTGAAGGCCATCAAGACTTTCTGTGGTATTAGGATGATTTTAGTTACATAGAAAAGTGGGTGGGCTGACTTTCAGGATGGGACATGATGTACACAGGGTTTCTACACCAGATTCTGGGATTGTATAATCCAGCAATGACAGTGAATGGAACATAATGAAACAAAGTGAACTGCAATTGCAAACAAGACTCCAAAAATGTTCATATATTTTTGCAAATGGTATTTTTGGAGCCTTGTTTACAATTGCAGTTCACTTGGTTTCATCATGTTCTATTCATTTTGTGGTATCGTAAAAATAAAACATGCAGTATGACCTAACATTTTATTAGTTGTACTTGGGAACAAAGCCCTATTTACTACAACGAGGAGAGATGTGCTGTTACATTTCTAAGCAGTCAGACCTTTTTAATCAGATAAAAAAAAACTAAATGGAAAAAAGCATAAAACTATCGTCATCAAAAACTAAGAGACTGAGGCTGCGTCCGAAACTGCCTACTACTTAGTAGGTACTGCATTTGAATTTAAATGTACTACTTGGACGTAAGAAAGTATATTCTATACAGTATGAATGTGTGCAGTATGAATGGAACTCAGATGTACTACATCCACTATTTTGTTATAATCACGTGATCTACCCACGTGAGTTGGGTCGCTTCACTCACATTCATGAATTCTCTAATGGGGCATCATGAGATAGTGCAGCCTGCATTGGTTGCACACTTCAGAATCTTGCCGGAAGTAGGTCATGCGGGTACTTCTCGCATACTGTTTTTCGAATTCTATGAATTCGGACATACTGCTCGGCTGGCATACTGATTTAAGCGTACTATATAGTATGGAAGTATGTGATTTCTGACGCAGCTTGAGTTTGTTTTTAAATTCCAAGATCGTAGCGAACGTACTTGTGTTCTTGTGAAGACCGTTCTTGCCAGGTTACCTTGGAATAACAAACTCAGAAGACCACGAGAACACAGAACACGTCCTCTGAGAAATGAAATGCTGCGTTCTTCCTGATGGTCAGGTGACCAGCACACGTTTTTAACGGAAAATTATTTAAATTACAGCATGTAAATTACAGCATTTATACAATGATGATTTGTTTTTTACATTTCAATATACAGTATATATATAACACACACAAAAATCTACTTTGCACAATCCAAATAAAACAGATTTTAATACAAATTTCAACAAATATCCCAACATAGGCTCCTTCTGAAAACGTAGCCCTATATACGTTTCTGAAGATTGCGATTTATGTAGCCAGAAGTACAGTACGTATGGCTGCATTTAATTTTTAAAATGAACACTATGGGGTGGTATGAAGCCATTCCTTTTCGTGCTTACCAGCTGACCGCTTACCTCTGTATGGACTGCTTTCCTGCTGTTACCAGTTTGTTCTGTTAGCTCGCCATGTACGTCAGCGGACTTGCGACACAGAGTGGAGTTGACCATGACGATGGGGTTCGAGTCTGGTGAAGAACGGCTCCAGAAAGCGGGTAAGACAAAACAGAATCCCAAAAATAAAATAAACAAGTAAATAAGAGGGTGAGAAAAATCTGAAAACGTGGTAAAAATCAGACGAGGGCTTTTGCATTTGAAAATTGTTGGTTGGGTTTAGGGTAGTGGGTGGGCGGGTCGATCAATACAATTGGTTGGGTTTGGGGAAGGAGAAGGCTGGGTCAGTAGATCGGTCAGTCAGTCATTCAATCAGTCAGTCGACAGGGCCCTCTGGTGGATTTAAGCGAGAAAAGCAGGTGCCAATGGCCCCCGCGAGATGAATTTGAGATCTCAAAAAGCGTACATAGCAACCTCAGGTGTATTTGCGAAAACAAAAACTGCAAAAAAAACGTACCTTCTGGGACGTATTTTGGCGGTGTCCAGAAATGTATATAGAGGTACATTTTCAGAATGAGCCTGGGTTGAAACATCCTTAATTTGTTTATGCCTATATTAAGATGTTCATGTGAATGTTTACTTTCACCATCTCATTTAGGATAACTCTTAAGATAAACAAGTAATATCTCTGAACTGAGAGGTATAAAATGCTGCACCTACAGTAGCTCCCACTTCTTTTATTCAGCCACAATGACTACTGGGACTCTCAAGCAATTTTTGCACTCAAGTCTGCACCCCTGCATCCTCGATATCAAGAACACATACGGGAACTTTCACACATCCTATGTTCTTGCGGTCTTAAGTTTTGGAACTGAACTTTGGCGATTGGCTGATGATGACATTACACGAGAACACAAGAACGCTGAAGAACGCATATTGAGAAACAGCCATGGAGAGACTGGGAATGTTGAATCCATCAACACAATGCTGTCTAAATTACATGTTTTGCTCTTTAATTTATATAAAAACAAATTGGGATGCAAACGTTTGAAATGGGTTTCAAAATGCAAGTATATTAAAGTCTGCTTGAAATCAAAAACGGCAATGTTTATTTTGTTATTCTTAAAGTGAATAATAGATATGTGCAAGTTAATACACTGCAATAAAAACTGTTTTGATAATCTACAATCAATGTCTGACCATCTGCTTCTGCATTTGGAGCTCCTTTTTTTTTGACGTCAACCTGAAGGCTTCCATTGCAACTGTATATCAATAACCTCTTACCGTTAGTTTGAGAAAATGATGCACAAAATAAAGTCCCATCCCCTACTCGATATTCCAGTACATCAACTCACTGAAATAAAAGTATAAGCAACTTCCAGTTCACGTGAATTTTAATATGATACAATAATTGTAACTGGAAACAGTGATGTTCTGTGTATTGTGTGTGTGTACTGCACAAATAGCCAACTCGACAACAAAAACAAAATGGTGGACTAATGTAAACATTTGAAAAGTGGTCTCAAAATGTCTGTATTTATATGTATATATGAGCAATATGAGTAGCAGTGCGATATATCGGCACTGGTGGGAGGTGTGCATTGGCTCGAGGCAGCAGGCTGAGTGCCTTAGTGTCCCACCAGTGACAATATTCAGCCATATTACACTGCTACGAGTGCGAGTGTGATATTGCATTTATACAACAGTCCAATGGCATAATCATGTATATAAAAAAGAAAATCAAACATGGAGAGTCTCAAAAATCCTTTTGTATGTGGAACTACTTTGCAGCTGACGTCAGAACAGCAGAAACTGTCCCTTGCTATTTCACAAACATCACTTTAGAACTAGTACTTAAATGATTCTCTTGCATAATGTCTAAAGCAATGACAAAACAGAAACAGTTGATTCTGCACACATTTTAAGATTATAAAACAGCATAAAATGACATCAGTCTACAGAGATTTCCCAGTACTTCTCTGTTGCAATCGGGATTTCACAATAATTAACCCCGAAAAAGCCAAAGCAAAGCAAACACTACCACATTACTATGGTATAAATAAAGCACTACAAAATACAAAAGAGAGAGATTGACTTAGAATGTCGCTTACCTGTTCTGTAATGATTTGTTCAGCTGTAGTTTAAAACTTACGCTGAGAAAATGCTGTTTTCCTCTCTAAGGACTTATTATCGGGTCTCTGTTGCCATCTTATGGTGGAACGTATGACAGGTTGATTGCCGCCAACGCGCTGAATCTACGAAATTATGAATACTTAAAATTGGCATTATACTTATCAATAAACTGCATAGTTGCAATCCAAATGACTATATTCTTGCCTTAAAAAGCCTCAAAAGTACATTACAATTTCCAACAGCTGCAATATTTGTCAAACTGTAGTGAGTTTATTGATCTGTGTGGGCGGAGGAATACACAAGGGTGAAGAGGCTGTACTAGTGCTGATATTGCTTTAATATCTCACAGTTATCAGCCAATTAGATTCGAGAACCAGACAGAACTGTTGTATAAATATACAAAAATTCCATTGTTACTGAAAACAGTGATATAATGTATTTCTTGTTCAGTCTATAGGGATGCACAAGTACAGGGTTTTTCCTGCACAGAATATGAGGCGGTCACCTCAATCATATTTTGTACCACATCCTTTGACAAAAAATAGGCAGGCAGTCATAGCTACCAACAGTCACATGTGATGCTCAAACAGTGGTCATATATTTAATTACATTTAATCTCAGCCTTTTTAAATAAAGTGATGTTTTATTTATTAAGATTACAAGAATAATGCCAAATTTGTTTGGAAAAATGTCATAGACAGGATACCACCTTAGTTTCATTTTGAGCTAGGATAATGTACAAGTACTTGACAACGAAAACAGAATGGTAGACTAATGCAAATGTCTGAAAATGGGTTTCAAAGTGCATAGTGTTTCTTTACAGAGTGACATTTGTGATTCAGATTCTACTCATAAAAAGTTCTATATAAGCCCAGGTAGCAAAGAATTCTGGCCCAGATTTGGCATAAATCTGGCACAGCAGGCATTCATCCAGTACTGGCATACAGTATGTAGGCCAAATATGGCCCTGGTTTGGCAGAGGTGGCACCGTCTTTAGGGCGGCACACAATACTTGGGCCAGATGTAAAATGTAGTTTTTGGGCCAGATGTTGATATGTGGGCCATGTAAGTTTGGCCTATCTTGACCCACATTTAAAATACATTTTTATTATTTTCAAAAAAAGAAAAACAAATTCTACCAATCAGGTCCCATCAAGAAAAAGCATGCCCATAGCACACCTAAAGCACAATGCTTCATAGGTTTATCAATTTCATTGCAGTCGTGACACACCAACATATCTGGCCCAGTTCAGGCTCAGTTATTGGTTATTAACTTGGCTGAGACTTGGCCCAGATATGGTCCATGTTTGGCCCTTTTCTGGAAGCCAGACTTAGTCCAGTAATGTACCGTAATTCACTGCAGCATGTGGGCTAAGCAAAAGCTGATTGTGTGGGCCAGAGCTGGGCCAGAGATGTTTTGCTCTGTGAGAGGTTGTCCATTTTGTGCCTTAAAGACCCCTATTATGGGTTTTTGAAAATGACCTTCCATGTAGTGTGTAACACAGCTCTAAGTGAAGTGAAATATCCAGCTAAGGCTTAAATCTGAAAGTGGACAGTTTTTAAAACTATTGATTCATCTTAAAAAGAGTCGACTCATAGTGGTTTAAATGAATCATCTTGATAACGAGTCTTTAGCCGTTTCGGTGTGACGTGGATAAGAAACATGATTGTTGCACACACAAACCCGGGAAAATTTAAACTTGCGGCCCGCCAACTAACACAGCAGCAAAGACAAACAGATCCTGAAGTCATGAGTCGTGAAGACGCTGTGCTTACCTGGATATTATTGGAAGTGTGAGGGAAAGGAGTGGTTCAGAAATCTGCATGCTTACAATGGGCGATCTATCAGTACACAGCTCATGGATTAGTTTCTTCCTCCATTTTGTAATGGACAGACAATACACCAGGGGTGCGAGCAAAATAAGGACAGTTTATTAGGCACACAGTCAAACAAAGGCAGGCTGCTGCACGCTGGGCTTCGGGCTGGTGCGCAGCACTGGAAAGGCTTACGAAGGCTCAGGGTGAGCGCGATGGGAGCCCGCAGAGATAGCTTGTCAGAGGACAGAAGAGGAGTGCTGGTGAGCGCTACAACCCCCCGGCAGGCATGTGATCGTTGGGCAAAGCAGAGTACAGGTAAGCCCTGAGAACATATAACACTTCACGCAAGAGGTGCCACAGCAATGATTGCAAATAGAAATTATCTACATGTTTTGTTACTTGTAATCGCTTTTACTGTATCAGGTTAACTCTTTATATTCTCATATCACGTCTAATGCCACGTTGAAAACATGACACGTGCTGCTTTGTTTACGGATTTAAATGGGCTTGAGAGCTCATTTCACTGCCGTTTGTCATTGCTATGGCCACAGTTAGCTGATCCTACACACGTGCAGCGGTCAAGGTTTAGAATAGTTTAGCTTTTGCTGCTGTGTGGATTAATACTGAATGTGTGTCATACTTAAGAATAGAGCAATATGCTGGTGTTTAACTGCACTGCTTTCAGCGCTGAGGTGTCTGAATAACACTGTTGAGAACCGGGTACTGTTTACTGTGGTGTTAGTAAGTTTACTATGAAGCGTGTTTCGGGCGTCCGCTGTGGTCGGATCCTATACCAATGTTGGCGACTCGGGGGCTTGATAAACCGCGCTGGGCATTTTACTGTCTCGCACTGAACGCTGTCGACCAATCGCAACAGGCTGTCATTGGTCCAATTAGCGCAGATTAGCTTCGCGCTAATGAGGGGTTTGGGAAGAAATGAATCGCTGAACGATTCATATGGGAGTCGCTGGTATAATTAGGTAAAAATAAATTCATATTATAAGACCATGAGAGTGTTTTTTGACCTTGCATGCAGATCAGTATGTTGTTGGAGACCCATAAAACCAAAATATGACCCTTTTTAATGTGTAATAGGTGCTCTTTGAGTAAATTGCAATTGGGAGTAAAGTAAGAAAATGGCCAATTATATAGATCCTCTAATTTACTTATGTTTTAAGTAACTTTTGTCTCAGGTCTATAAAACAAGACTTTTTAAAATTACTTTTTAAAATGAGCAGATGAAATGATAATATGTATCAGAAGTTGTTTTATAACCTCACTGTTGTTTTTTGCACAGTATTATATATTCTGCTCAGACTTTTGGTCTTTCTCCTACAATGATTTCATAAAGTCTTCCATGTATCCTTAAAAACCACTTGGCTGCGTTTGTTACCTCAGATATTTTAAGTTTCCATATAGGAATGAATTGATCCCTTTTTGTCTGGTTTCACTAGATTGCTATTCTTTGTTAAATGAAAAGACGACTGACAGTCCTGTCTTCACAAGTAGCTGAAAGAAACCCACTCTTAAAGATCTAAAAACAACAGCCCACCAGTGGCTGAACATGGTCCAATCTGAAAACCAATGGAGACTATTGGAAAACAAATTCAGTGCTTTGAATGAAGCCTTAAACACGTTGCCTTCTCATCACAATAGCTGAGGAAAAGAACAGACTTGCTAACTAATGTTCCAACTGTCAGTCATCGGTGACCTATGCACGCTTAATGTCAGCTTCATTCTAAATGATATTTTCTGCACAACCATGCACCCTTTGCTTAATGCTTACAGTATGAGTTATTCTCAGAACCATCATGCAACTCAGTTTTCCAGTCTGGATTGAATGCACTGCCCAATTTGCCATTACACCAGCATTCGTAGGCTCATTCTGAAAACGTACCCCTTTCTGGTGGTCACGAATTATGTAGCCAGAAGTACGTATGTCTTTAAAATGAATGCTACTGTGAGGTAAGACACTATTAATTTTCACGCTAGCAGCTGACCACTTACCTTCATATGGACGGCTTTCCCGCTGTTACCAGTTTGTCCAGTGGCTTGCAGAGTACGTTGGCGGACGTGAGCTGCAGAGAGAAGTTGACCACAACAACAAAAACAAAAAACTTAAATAAACAAGTAAATAACAGGGTAAGAATGGGGTAAAATCTGAAAACGTGGTAAAAATCAGGCGAGGCTTTTCTTTTTCTGGTTTGCTATTTAAAACTGTCAGTTGGGTTTAGGGAAGTGGGTGGTTGGAGGGATCAGTTATTTGGTCAGTCAGTTGACAGTGGCTTCTGGTGGATTTACGTGAGAAGAGCAGGCGCAAATGGCACTCGCGAGAGAAATTTGAGATCTCTGAAAAACTGCAAAAAAAAAAAAAAAAAAAAAAAAAAAAAAAAAAAAAAAACGTACCTCCTGGGACGTATTTGGTGCTCTCCAGAAATGTATATAGGGATAAAAAATTTTTTGAATGAGCCTGGGTTGCATTCAGAGATGTATAGTAACGAAGTAGAACTACTTCACTACTGTACTTAAGTACTAAAAGGCTGTATCTGTACTCTACTGGAGTATTGTTTTTTTTCTCCTACTTCTACTTTTACTTCAGTACATATTTTCAATGAGTTTAATACTTTTACTCCGATAATTTTTTTATGTGCTGCATCGTTACTCGTTACAATTATAAAAATGTTTTGAATCATTCCAAACCCACATTATCACTGCCATAGCAGCAGATGGCTCCGTCAAAGGCAGTACCGCCGCTCCCTATACGCAGAGTACGCAGGCTGTGTAGGGCCTCAACTCCGGAGGGGGGCACCATCTCGGTTGCTCAAAAAAATTATTAACATGTATTGAATAATATTAACTTTAACTGAGTGTAAATAAACAATATATCGATAATATATATATATATATATATATATATATATATATATATATATATATATATATATATATATATATATATATATATATATATATATATATATATATAAATATTACAGGATTTTCAGTAATGAACTTGCAGCTGGAAAGGGCATATAAAAAATATTTTTTTAAGCATATATATATATATATATATATATATATATATATATATATATATATATATATATATATATATATATATATATATATATATATATATATAATAAAAAAAATAAAAATACCATTCCAAATACTCCAAGCTGTTCTAATGCCTCCCAATTACTCTGATTCATTGGGAAACAGAAGCTCTCTGCTGTTGGTTTGTGGACAGTCATGGCTATGTCAAAGAATATATACTGTATACACATTGCCATTAGAAAATGTTTTTCAGATATGCCATTGGTATAATAAAAATTAGCAACAGCAATATGGCACAGCATTCAATTTTTAACTCTCCAAAGAAATGCCACCAGTAGCAGTGAAAAGAAAGGTTATCTCTATCCAGGTAGCTAATACTGAAACTCATTTAAGCCATGCACTGAAAAAAACTCAAGCTTCAAAGGAACTATAACTCCATAGATGAGCTGATGCACTGAACTTGAAAGGCTTTTTACAACTCAACATTATTTTGCCTCCAAGTTTAGATGAGCAAAAAAAAAAAAAAAAAAAAAAAAGTGTTTTTGCATGCAATAAACCAAGACCGTCTAGTAAGGCACCGAGTTGTTTATTGCTGTAAGAGAGAAAGACCCCAAACTCATTTGATGTGGATGTAAAATCTAAAAGTCAAAGTATTGTAATATCTTGAAAATACTGTAACATTAATTACACTGTACACAAACCTTCTGACTGAGTCATTCAGACATTTTTCCTATCATCATTTCCGTCACAGTCAATACCAAATTTAATGGCGCAAAACTCCCGGCGTTCCTTTTAAATACGGCACAGAAATCATTTAGCTGAGTTATTCATGACCCTTGACCTGTCCGGTGAGAGGAGATGCAACTGAGGCGTGCTAAAACAGGATGCGAGCATGAAGGAAATGAGCTGTGCTGGTTGGTCAAAAGCTCCTGGATTTAATGGATTTACAGGATGCGATATTCCTTTGGTCAAGTGTTTGAACATTATGAAGCTCTCGAGTGACACTTCAGTCAAAATGCAACAAACACGGGACATTTTTCGGAACACACAAACATTTTTCTGAAACATTCCGCAACATCCATACCTGTGTGAACAGCAGTTTTTTGAATTTATCGGTACAATGAAGATAAAATCGCTCTCTAGCTATTTTCATATTATTATTAGTATTTATTTCTTCATTTTTTTGCAATGTCACAGGTCACACCATAGGACATATTTAAGGTGCAGTTCAGTAAAAATGTAAAATAAATAAATACAAAGCTTTGAAAGAATTGATAAAATTAGTGACCTCTTATATTTTCTCAAACATCAGACTTCAAACTACATAAATATATTTATATCTATATTTATTTCTTCAAAAAATTGTGTTACAAGAAAAGAAAAAAACTTTTTTTTAAGAAATTTGTCAACTACTCAAATACACATGGGACATCAAAAGAGATGACAGAGAATAATTCATGAACTTGATTTAGTTTTTTAGAATTAATGAAATATTCATAATTCAAAATTAGGAATTAGAATTTAAAACTATTCTTGTTGGATGATTCATTTAAATACTTTCAAAGTATCAAAGTAAAGAACATAAAAACCAGGCTCTCTTTGTTTTATTTGTGTACAGATGAAGCCCAACATTTTACAAAGCCTTTAGAGTTTAGAATTATACTTTTTTCGAGCCAGAAAGAGGCCATTCGCGTGCTTTACAGTTTCCCCATCAGTCTCTGTCATTCTTTTCATTTTCTCCCAAAGCTCAGACTCTGTGACCTTAGAGACTCGCAGGACGCCGATAAACACAGATGTGCGTGAAAGGACTCTGAGTCTCTTTTTGTTTTATTGGTCAAATAAGCATCCCATCTTTCAGACTGAACTCAACTATGCCAAAGAAGACCAAGATAACAGATGTTTTCATATTTCTTTCAGATAGAACATACTTACAAAAAACATACACAGACATCAATTGTGTCCCTCCAAAACTAAAATAATCCATGTGAATTGTTAAAGGAGCAAATGTCAAAATTTTAATGCATTAGTAATCAGTATTGGGTGTAATTATTTACATAGTAACTACTTGTAATTAACTAGTAGATTAATTTAAATTTAATTAAACTGTAATTATTTTCTTTCTATGATAAAGTGAAGGGATTACTTTTCATTTTTAAATTTAATTACACTTATACTCGACTTAAACACTGTATATACATTCAACAATTTTATATCAATTCAGAAAAGCAGAGTAATATACTGTATATTTTGCAAAATAATTATATATTTTCAACTAAAAACATACACATTTATTTATTGCACAATAATTAAGTTTTTCAACAAAGGTTTAAAGGATGACACGGTGGCTCAGTGGTTAGCACTGTTGCCTCACAGCAAGAAGATCGCTGGTTCAAGTCCCTGCTGGGTCAGTTGGTGTTTCTGTGTGGAGTTTGCATGTTCTTCCCGTATTCACGTAGGTTTCCTCTGGGTGCTCCGGTTTCCCCGACAGCCCAAAGACATGTGCTATAGGTGAACTAAAGAGTGTATGGATGTTTCCAGTACTAAGTTGCAGTTGGAAGGGCATCCGCTGTGCAAAAGATTCATTCATTCATTCGTTTTCTTTTCGGCTTAGTCCCTTTATTAATCTGGGGTTGCAACAGCGGAATGAACCGTCAACTTATCCAGCATATGTTTTACACAGAGGATGCCCTTCCAGCTGCAACCCATCACTGGGGAACACCCATACACACTCATTCACACACATACACTACGGACATTTTTAGCTTACCCAATTCACCTGTACCGCATGTCTTTGGATTTGTGGGGGAAACCGGAGCACCTGGAGGAAACTCCACACAGAAATGCCAACTGACCCAGCCGAGGCTTGAACCAGTGACCTTCTTGCTTTGAGGCAACAGCACTACCTACTGCGCCACCTTGTGTAAAAGATATGCTGGATAAGTTAACGGTTCATTCCGCTGTGGCGACCCCAGATGAATAAAGAGACTAAGCCGAAAGAAAATGAATGAATGAATGAACTAAAGGTTTATTTATGTAACAATTGCACGTTAAGAAAACAATTACCTGTTTTAAAAATATATCCTAAAATATGAATGAAATGTGGTGTGATTAATTTAAAACTTGTTGTGTTTTGATACATATTGTTTAACATTTAAGCGTTTTTTTACTAAAACTAAAAGGTCCTGTTTGACTCAAATTTAAGTAAATAAGAGAATAATTTCTGTTGTCTATGAGTTGAAATTTATGTGGATTGTTAGTCATGAGCAGGGCCAGACGGAATCTGCGGACGTTTTTTGCTATTTCTGCGGAGAATTTTGGTAAAAATCTGCGGATTTCTGCGGAATTATTTTGGGAGTATCATAACTAAAACCTTAATATGTGAAATAAAAAATAATATCTTTTTAACTTGCATTTAATGTTTAAAATTCAAATCCAATTAGATTAACTGTAAATAGTTAACTTTAAGTAAATAAACAGAATTAATGATGGGCTAAAAATCTGCGGAAAATCTGCAGAAAATCTGCGGAATTCTGCGCGCGCAGATTCCGTGTGGGCCTAGTCATGAGTCAAGTAATTAAAATACTTTAAATTGTAAGTTACAATTAATATTCATTCATTCATTTTCTTGTCGGCTTTGTCCCTTGCGGGGTCGCCACAGCGAAATGAACTGCCAACTTATCCAGCACGATTTTACGCAGCGGATGCCCTTCCAGCCGCAACCCATATCTGGGAACTTCCACACACACATTCACACTCATACACTATGGACAATTTAGCTTACCCAATTCACCTGTACTGCATGTCTTTTGGACTGTGGGAGAAACCGGAGCACCCGGAGTAAAAGTTACAATTAATATGATAAAGTAAATAGAAAAGTCATTCAAATACAATTTTAATGATGTAATTAGTAATTAATTACATTTGTGAAGTAACTTACCTAACACTGTTAGTAATTACATTGCTGATAATGTGTAAACAAACTTTAACATTTTTCCCCTTAAAAAGGGGAAAAAACACTTTTGTAAAACACTGGATACTTTGAATGACAAGTGGAAATAAGCAGTGTTGGGCACATTCCTTTAAAAGAGTAATTAGTTATACACTGTACTGTAAAACCCAATAAGTTAAGGCAACTCAAACCGTTTGAGGAAACCAATTGCAACAAACCATTAAAGTTAAAAAGCTAATCTATATGAGTACTGTTAACTTACTCCGTTTAAGGTAAAGTAATGAGGTATTTAATTAACTCATTACCTTCAACACTGAGTTCAAAACTCTTTTCAAATGAGTAGAATTAACTTTCAGTAAATTTTGAGTTAACAACACTCATTTCATTTGATAAAGTGGACTGTTGGGCTTTACAGTGTAGTTACTAAATATTTCTCACAAATAGTAACTGAGTTAGTAACTGAGTTAAATAATTATAAAAGTAACTAATTACCAGGGAAAGTAACTATTGCATTACATAAAATCTAATTTGTCAAATGACTATAAAATAAATATAAAACATTGTACACTAATCTACACTATTTTAATGTTGTTGTGAGACAACCATCAAATTCAACATATCATTATAAATATTGACATAAACATTCTTGCCTTTCACCTCAACGAGGGAAAAGTAGAGTTTATATTTTCAGTGTGCAAAAGCTAAATTTGAACTTGTTGGATCATTCGGACTCCTGGACCCACCTCAGAGAAAGAAAGGTCCTATACACTTGTTTCACTCAGCCTATGTAACCCGTGAGCAATAAAACAATGCAGTCATCTGTAGCACACCCTCGCGTGGTCTTTAATAGTGTTGTCCCGGTACACTGAAAAAAATAACTCTTAAGAGTTACTTTAAAAAATCCTCATAACAATTTGCGCAAACAAATTTCAAGTAAATTTTACAATCTTATATCAGATACTGTACAATTAACTTGTCAATATCATAAAATTTACTTAATTTATTTAGGAGTGTTAGGTTAAACAATAAGTAAAAGTTAATTGATTATCTTTACTTTTGAGTCTTTATTTATTTAAATGAACCAAGTAATGTCATTCTTTTGTTTTAGCAGAAGGAACATTGCTTTTATCAATTTAAATATTTGAATCTTATTAGTTACAAATTAGTACATTTGGTGCAACTTGGTTTAATTAAGACACACATTTCCACTTGAAATGTGTTATTTCACTTTATTTTAAGCACATTTATTTAATAAGAGCAATATTACTTTAAAAATGCTTACTGACGTCAGTGCTAGTGTTAGCACAGCTTTGATTTTCTGAGTGAAGCGTCAAACATTAATGCTGATAATAAAAATGCCAAGACCCAAAGCATGAGTGCTGCTCTTCTGCAAGGTGGTAACCTTAAAACTAAATACATAATCAAAACTCTTCTTAATCTACAAACTAATGATTATCAAACTCTAACAAGTCTTTCTCTCAAATTTAAACACCTAAGATTGCTTTTATTCTCAAAATACTTTTCTTTTAATTTAGTCCCTTGCAAAGCATGCTGGGAACGATTCATTGCGACATATCCATTATTAAAACTTACTTTATATTACTATGTTTGCGACGATTAGAAAATATTTAAATATCACGAGTAAATGAACATTAATATTTAACTCTTTCCACTCATTTCATTTATTACATGAAGTAAATGTGTAAATATGAATTATGTAGTTAGAAAATTCTAGTTATCCTTGAAACTTAAAATTACAATTTAAAGCTTATGAGAGTCAATTTATTAGATTTGACTACACTTAAAAGTCATTTCTTTCGGTGTGCTGAAGTTTTAAAAACGTCCATTTCCCGCTAACATCTAAGCGCCGCTGAGCGCTTTCTTAAACACCGCTGATCTGCTATAGTATTCACCGACTACAAACACAGATACACAGACACTGGAGCGTTTAAAGCTGCAAAGATCAGTCGATTGCTCGTCTGTGTTTGCACTCGGTAAACAGCGGTGAAGTGCAGTGAACCTTCACGACCAATCACAGTCATTTCTGTTGAGCACTTGTGAATACTATGGCAAATCAGCAGTGTTGCGTTCAACAGTGTTTAAATGTTAACAGGAAATTGAATGAAGGAATTGAACCTTCATTGGTCGTGCAGTGACCTTCACGACCAATCACAGTCATTTCTGTTGAGCACTTGTGAATACTATGGCAAATCAGCAGTGTTGCGTTCAACAGTGTTTAAATGTTAACAGCAAATTGACATTTTTTTTTTAATTTCAGTACTGAAATTCAGTATCGTGAATCAGTTCATTAACTTGAGTTTGATAAATGGCTTCTAAACTATGTGTTTGAGAAAGATAACGTTAGCTAACTAGTTCCATTTCCCTTAACTTAGCTAAAAATGAGGTCTGATATCCATTTTTAATTTCACTTTCCATTCAGAACGTAATTTCAGGTCACTCAGAAGGCGGTGAAATTATGAATTTGTGTCGCTTTTTCTTTGCTGATAAGATATACCAGCCTGATCTCACGAGGAAACGTAAGTATTTTACGTTTTGTCAGTTTAGTGGCTAATTCGTACGAATTCGTACGAGTTCAGTCATACGAAAATGTACGATTTTAAAAAGGAGGCGTGGCACCTAACCCCACCCCTAACACCAACCGTCATTGGGTGATGGGCAAATCGTACTAATTTGTACGAATTAGATCGTACGAATTCATACGAATTAGCCACTAATGAAAAAGTTACGAATTGTCATGAGATAGAGTTGGATATACAGCCAGGTACACAACATTCCTCTGTGACTCAGTTGATACTTCTGGGTTTCTTCCCACCGAAGCCTCGATTTCTTTTTAAATGGTGGCTGCGTGAAATTAGTCTATGGCCTAGAGAGACACTGCTCGCATGAAAACTGCTTCAGTGTTCGCAGTAGTAACGCGTATTCCATTGTCAATAACAGCAACAGCGTTGCAACCGGGGCAGATACAGTAATTTGTTTAATTACTCATTACTGAAAAAAGTATCGCCGTTTATTTATAGCGCCGTTATTCTCATCACTGGAAATAAATGATACAAGATCAAATAAATATACAAGATAAATATACAAGAATGAGTTTTACATTCTTAAACCAATAGCTATTACATGAAATAAACAGGTTGGTTTGTTATTCTGTAAACTTCATACAAATCTGTTTTAAATGCAAAACAATTGGGTTGCTGGAACTCATTGTTATTCAACAATTGGTGCGCCAAGTTCATATGCACAGGGTTACCATAGGATAAGACCAATCTGTGGTCAGGCAGATAAGACACACCTGAAGCTCTGGCAAAGACTCAAAACATATTCCAGAATATGTGGGTATTTTAACATCCCCAGGTGTTCAAACACCCTTACAGAACAGAAACTCAACACACACACACACACACACACACACACACACACACACACACACACACACACACACACACACACACACACACACACACACACACACACACACACACACACACACACACACACACATACACTTTGAGCTGCCATCTGAGGCCAGTGGAACAGAAATAATATTCTTCAGCTTTGGGAATACTAGGAATATTTAAAGACAGGTGCGGAAACCCTTTTGACTCACAAAAACCTCACGTAATTACAGACCTTCATGTACTTTAATTAATCCTCAGATCCCAAAAGCACCATTTCATTAAAATGCTAATTTGTACAAACAAATTAAAGGCTGAATAAAATGTTAGATGCACTGGCAAAACAGGCAAGTTTCATACCCGCTTTTCACTGTATGCTACTTTCATAGCTTGCAGTAAAAACAATACAGATTTAATGCAATACAGATGTAAAGCACATGGGAAAGGGTGTAGAGTCAAGCAATAAAGTAGCTTTGGAAGACAAAAAATAAGTTGGAACCATCAGTGCAAACACTTACTCATCATTTAAAATGATGAATGTAGAATGGGCTGAAAATGACCACATAAAATTTGCTGTCTGAATTATATCAACACCAACAAGCCCATAAAAGCACAAACTAACAAACCTTTTATGGCAGCACTTTACTGGAAGGAGGTGTTCATAAGACAGACCTAATCATGACACAACTCATGGCATGAAAATGAAGTAGATTTTACGCATGTTTATGACAACTGTCATAAAGTGTCATTAGCTCAGTTATGTCATTTTAAATGTGAAGGCTGACATTCTTTGAGATGTACATGTTATGACAACTTGACATAAACAAATACATCATAACCTGTCTTTGTCATGACAACTTGACCATATAACTCTGTCATAAACATGATTGTCTTGAGGCCATTTGAATTGTGTCATTGATATTTTTATAAATTTCTCAGTAAATGTGTCAATCGCCCCTGATTAATAATTGTTTACCTTTAAAAATTGGTTACTGTAGTAAAAACACTTTCTAGATTCAAGTACATTTTCTGTTTCCATGTATTAAATAAATAAAAACTGCCACTTTTTAAATTAAATGGCATAAATATATATTTTATCTCTGTCAGTGACAGTTAAAATGAGTACATTCACTAGGGTTCTGTCACTGTGTTTAATCCTTTCTGTGCATGACTGTATGCTATAGTTAATGCCATATGCACATAATGTGGTTTAAACAGTATTGGTAGTTCATTTTGAAATAAAAATAGCGAAATGTTCGTTAAGAGTTACATTTTTGCTGGAGGAAACAGCTGTGATGATGAGGTGAATGCTGAGGAAACCTGATTGCTCCTCCATGACATTGGGGTACAGGTAATACAAGTGTATCTACAGCAAATAAGCAGCTATTATAACAGTTTATCGATACACACACACCTTGTTCTCTCGCTCTGCACAGCTGTGGTTTGCTTATCAAATGAAAAACAAAAGAGTTAATCGCAAAAGTTTTAGGGGGGCTGAGTAGAAATATAGGGGGGCTATAAACAAATTTTATCACTGCGTCATTAATATTTGATGACATTTATTGACAAATTCATTTTGTACCACTGTAGTTGAGGCCAAAAAATCTAAATGATGCTGTTATAATATTCATGACACAATTATAATGGCCTCATGACAATTATGTTTATGACAGATTTATGACAAGTTATCTTGCCTTGGTAATAAAGCTGTCATGACAGGCTATGATGTATTTGTGTATGTCAACTTGTCATAACAAAGCATCTCAAACAATGTCACCTTTGCATTTAAAATGACAAAACTGAGCTAATGACACTTAATAACAGTTGTCAAGCATGCATAAAATCTCCTTCGTTTTCATGACGTGTCATGTCATGACTATAAAGGTGTCATGACAGTCTTATGAACACCTCCTTCAAGTAAATCATACCCTCTTTATCAGTAAAAACTACTGCACACACTGCATTGTTAGTCTGAACATCTAGACTTGGCATAATGGGGCAGTCTTTAAGAAATGTCTTTTACAGGGTGAAACAGCATGTTGCGATTGGCATTTGACATGCTGAGCTAATGCATTTTTGTTGAAGAACTAAATCAGGAAACACAAGGGCTGTGCAGAATTAAATGGAAACTATCTTCTGTCGAAGAGAGTCTTAGTGGCCGGCAACGGAGCCAATGAAAACATGTATCACTATCTCAGCTTGACTGAGAGACCACTGCTGTGGAAACCCCAGGAAACACAATAGCACTCTAAAATTCATTAAACTGTGATCTTTCACCATGGAACGGTGTGAAGTGCTCTATGTTGTAGAAAGGGACGTCAGTCAAACACTCAAAACTATTTTTTTTACTTGAGAATTACGTCTTTATACCTGAATGTATTCACATATTCACGTACGTATTCACCTTTATGAATTTCTAAATCTATGACTGTCTTTGTTTCTGTTTTTGGTCATGCTGTTCAGTAGAAGTCAATGGGGTCCAAAACAAAACTGCATTCATCTGACTTCCAAACTCTATTCTGTTAGGACAAAATAAGTTATAAAGGATTTTACTGTTTATGTCTCACAAAAAGCTTTTTTTAAATCATGAATAAAGATTACCGCAGTATAGTGAAGAACAGGGTTTCAGAATCTATTTTCACTCTAAAATTGTAAGCACATTTTAATGCTATTAGTATTAAATAATTAATTTTCTTTTTATTAATATATTTTAGTATATTTTTCACTTAAATGTAATTTCTGTACACATGTGTAAGATTTGCTTGTGATTTGTAGTTCCTAATGTCTATACTTATTAAATGTAACATTTTAGTTGTTTTGCTTAACTTGCTATATATACAGTATGTATATATATATATATCAGAATTATTAGCCCCCCTGAAATTATTAGCCCCCTGTTTATTTTTTTCCCCAATTTCTGTTTAACGGAGAAAAGATTTTCTCAACACATTTCTAAACACAATAGTTTTAATAACTCATTTATAATCACTGATTTATTTTATCTTTGCCATGATGACAGTAAATAATATTTGACTAGATATTTTTCAACACACTTCTATACAGCTTAAAGTGATATTTAAAGGCTTCACTAGGTTAATTAAGTTTACTAGGCAGGTTAGGGTAATTAGGCAAGTTATTATATAATGGTGGTTTGTTCTGTAGACTATCAGAAAAAAATATAGCTTATAAAAGGGCTAAAAATTTGAATTTTTTCAACAAATTACATTATGCTATGACTGTCATTACTGTGTAAATAACATCTAAAATCTATATAGAGCAAGTCAACTGGAATTAAAGTGAAGCAGATCTAAATTTAAACTTGCTCAATGCAAAAAGGAGAGGATGTTGTCACTTCTGGTTCCCATCATATCTCATACATTTTTATGCTCATTAAATGCATTCTCCAAGGCAAGCATGCATTTTAGCGTGCCTTCAGCTCAAGTGGAGGTAGCAGTGGCAGTGTTCCTCGGGATGCTCGCGACTTGGAGAAAACACACTGCTGTAGGACTGCATTTGCATAACTGGGTCATTAACTGTCAGCTGTTGTTCTGTCTCTGGGGAAAAACTGTCAGGAGGCGGACAAGCTTTTCCTTTTGCTGTCTTGCAAAAGAGTGCAGGAAAGATAACTTCATTCTCAGTGAGGAAATAAAGGCTTTTTTGCTATTTCTGTTGTGACTGATAATGCACTAAGGAAAACCAGGGCTCGTTTTGTTACACAGAGAAGTTGTCACAGTAAATAGGTATAACCTTCTCAGCAACTAGAATGTTAAAGGAAAGTGTTAAAGGAAAAGTGCACCATATACTCTTACAGGGCCCATGAAGTGCTTTGAATAACACACAGCATTATTCAATGTGTTTATTTAAAGGGAATGTTCACCCACAAAAAAAAAAAAAAAATCTTTACCATTTGCTCATGTGGTTCTAAACTTTTATGAACTTCTTTCTTTTGTTGGACACAAAACAAGATATTCTGAAGAATGTACATACTGACCAAGATCTATACTGTGATTTGAAAAAAATAGTACGGAAGTCAATGACTAATTTTTCCCCCAACATTCTTCAGAATCTTCTTTTGCATTCAACGGAAGAAAAAAACTCAAACAGGTTTAGAACAAGTGGACAGTGAGTAAATGATGATTTCATTCATTATCATTATTCATTCATTCATTTCTTTAGACTTGGTCCCTTATTTATCAGGGGTTGCCACAGCAGAATGAACCATCAACTATTCAGGAACACGTTTTACACAGCAGATGCCCTTCCAGCCACAACCAGCCTGATCTCACGAGGAAACGCAAGTATTTTACGTTTCGTCAGTTTAGTGGTTAATTAGTATGATTTTAAAAAGGAGGCATGGCCTAAACCTGGCCTAAACTCACCCCTAAATCCAACCATCATTGGGGGATAAGTAAATCGTACTAAGTTGTATGAATGAGATTGTATGTATTTATAAAAATTAGCCACCAAATTAAAAAGTTACGAATGGCTGCAACCCAGTACAGGCAACACCCATACACTCTCGCATTCACACACACTCATACACTACGGCCAATTTAGTTCATCCTGTTCACTTATAGTGCATGTGTTTGGACTGTGGGGGAAACTGGAGCACCTGGAGGAAACCCACGTAAACACGGGGAGAACATGCACACTCCACACGGAAATGCTAACTGGCTCAGACGAAACTCGAACCAGCGACTTTCCTGCTGTGAGGCGAAAGTGCTAAAGACGGAGCCACTGTCATATCGAACAAATAATAGCCAATGGTAAAGCAGCAATTATCAGCTTATGACAGCAAAATTAAAATAATAATAAATAGTATAATTTTTTCTCTTCCTGATCTCATTCACAAAGCAGATGGCAAAACATCTTTACTCAAGTAAAAGTATAGATACTGATGTTTAAAACCACTCTGGTAAAAGTTGAAGTACTGACTAAAATTTTGTGTAAAGTAAAGATGTATGGCCTCAAACTAAGGTGATATGGCAAAAATGCAATCTCGATAATTATTTTCCATACTGAACAATAACGATATATACAGTTGAAGTCAGAAATATTAGCCCCCTGAATTATTAGCCCCCCTGTTTATTTTATTCCCCAATTTCTGTTTAACAGAGAGAAGATTTTTTCAACACATTTCTGGTTTTAATAACACATAATGGTTTTAATAATTCATTTCTAATAAATGATTTATTTTATCTTTGCCATGATGACAGTAAATAATATTCTACTAGATATTTTCAAGACACTTCTATACAGCTTAAAGTAACATTTAAAGGCTTAACTAGGTTAACTAGGCAGGTTAGGGTAATTAGGCAAGTTATTGTATAAAGATGGTTTGTTCTGTAGACTATCGAAAATATATAGCTAATAGGGGCTAATAATTTTGACCTTGAAATGTTTAAAAAAAAAATTAAAAACTGCTTTTATTCTAGCTGAAATAAAACAAATAAAACAAAAAAGAAAAAAATATTATCAGACATGCTGTGAAAATTTCCTTGCTCTGTTAAACATCATTTAGCAAATATAAAAAAATTCAAAGGGGGCTAATAATTCTGACTTCAACTGTATTTTGAGACGAGGTGCATCTCTAATATTAATGCTTTTTAGATTCCCATTGTTGCACATTTCTGCTGTGTGATTGGCTCTTTGATCAATATAGAGTAAAATAGTCCAGAGCTTATCATTGTTATAGACATAAATTTTATCGCGATTCTATATAATATTGTTTATTGACCCAGCTCTACCTCAAACATGTACTTAAGTAAAAATGTATCCATTACTACCCATTTTAGTTTTATGCTGGTCACTAGACTTACATAGAAAGTCTATGTAAACATTATATTGAAACATCTGATTATATTTTCCAGAACAACTGACCACAGAGTTAAGGGATCAGAAAAATATCAATCTGTAAACATGTTTTGTAATTTAAATGAGGGAAATAAACATGCGTTATGGATGTGACGAATAAAGTATGCGAGTTGCAGTATACAACATACTTTGTAGAAATTCTGTGAATTAAACTGCACAACTCAAAAGAAATAATGCTAATCAAAAGGATAAGAGTCAGCTCACTATAGAACAACCATGATTGATTTTATTTTATTTCATATTTTTGCATTTATGAGGAAGAAGTTTCGTTATGGATGTGACAGATGTGAAATTGCTGCTTGTATGACTTTTGTAAATTAAATATAATAGTTTTAAAACATTGACAGATACATTTTTGCGTATTTCTAAAGTACTGTAAAATACTTGCTTACATCAAAAACTTAGAAACGGTTTCCGTATTTTGGTGAAAACTTAATTTTTTTCATGGCAAGGTTGACATTTGCATGGAATTGCTTCTTTGCAATAGTATTTGGATGCAGCCTTGATGATGCAAGCTAAGACTGCATATCTCAGTGATGCAATGTCAGACACAATGAACTTAAAGGAGCTAGTGATATCACTGTGAGGGGAAGAGTTAGGGGTGGCGTTAGGTGAGTGCATTAAAATGCAGCTCAGATTGCACTGCACCAGCTCTGCATCCAGACGGCTCTCGATATTTGTGTAAAAATTGAATGAGTGAAAGAAAAAATTGGTCAGAAAAATACATAGTGAAGTAAACTGATACCAGAAAAATCTACTTTTATAAAAAGTCTAAACATTTCATTTTATTTTCAGAAAACATTTAATTCTCTTAAAATGGAATGTATTAAATGTTATTATATGACAATATAATATAGTAACATAACATAACGGTAGAGAAAAATGCGCTATTGAACTTTTGGACTCCAATGATTTACATCCATGTTTACTCACATATTTGTCACTGTACAGACTGATTGACACAGATGATTTATATTCATATAGTATATATAGTAAAATCCCATGGGAGAGAGTGACTGAGGAAACTACATTTGTCATTGTCTCTACGTCAATCAGTGCTATACTGACACATTTCTAAACAGAGACAATGATGTGAAGTTATTCATGCTCCAAAGAGCTCAGTAAGGAAGGTTTGGCAAATGTCAGTCTGTATATGCAGTTAAACAGCACTGAAATGTCAGAGCTAGTCTGTTAAACACGCCATCCAAAACAAGTAAAACTAAGACCTTTAAGTGTGTTTATTTCCATATGGATGTGTCCAATAATTCCAACCGGACATGTGGTAAAGGGATAGTTCACGTAAACATGAAAATTTGCTTTTCATTTTCTCATTCCCAGGCAATTAAGATTTAGGTTACTTAAAAATTTTTATTTTGTTACTTTAGCAACTTTCAGTGACATATTTATTCATAAAACAAGATTTTTAGCTGAAACCCTGGTGTATTGAGTGTCGGAAAAACAAATACAAAGAAAATAAAATTAACATCACTGTTTTCTGATGATACATTGAGATCTGTCTAGTCTGTGCTACAAACTAAACATTATTGACCCACATTATTCCTTTTAATCCACAGCCTCTGCAAGTCCCACACAGAAATATATATATGGCAATATATACAAATTACAAATGTATGTGTATGAGAGTATGTGTGTGAATGAGTGTATGGGTGTTTCCCAGTGATGGGTTGCAGCTGGAAGGGCATCCACTGCGTAAAAACATATGCTGGATAAGTTGGCGGTTCATTCAGCTGTGACGACCCCTGATTAATAAAGGAACTAAGCCGAAAATAAAATGAATGAAAAAAACATATATTTTGAAATATTGCAAAATAGCCCCTTTCATATATATATTTTTCAACCATTGGAGATACAAAATATATTATGCATAATGTATATTAGCTTTATTTTTAGTTTTGTGTTAATATATGATCATATAATTATATAATTATCATATAATAATAATCTGTACAATTGAACAAACAATATAGCTTAAAGGGGCTAATAATTTCGACCTTAAAAGGTTTATTAAAAAATTTAAAGCTGCTTTTATTCTAGCCGAAATAAAACAAATAAGACTTTCTCCATAAAGAAAAAATATTATGAGACATACTGTGAAAATGTCCTTGCTCTGTTAAACATCATTTAGCAAATATATAAAAAAAATAATAATAATTCAAAGGGGGGCTAATAATTCTGACTTCAAATGTGTATATCATTATCATATTATATATAACATAATATATTTAAACATATCTACATATTTGTAATGCCAATTGTTGGAAAAAATATGTAAAGCGTAAGGAATATATTGCATACATGACATATATTTTATGCCCTTCCAGCTGCAACCTAGTACTGGGAAACATCCATACACACTCATTCACAAACATACACTATGGCCAATTTAGTTTATTCAATTCACCTATACCACATGTCTTTAGACTGTGGGGGAAACCGGAGCCTCAGAGGAAACCCAAGCGAACACGGGGAGAACATGCAAACTCCACACAGAATTCCAACTGACCCAGCTGGGACTCAAACCAGCGACCTTCTTGCTGTGAGGCGACAGTGTAAACAACTGAGCCACCATGTTTCCCTATTTTAGATATGTAAAATTCAAATAGGAACTTGAAATATGTGAAATCTGAACATATTTGCATGTATTATATTTCTATATGGGGTGAATCTTTTGAACTGTTCAAATGTCCAGTAACAGAAAACTACACCTGGCCTGGATGACATATTTTGGCTCAAATATGTGCCAAATAAATGAAATGGGCATCATTCCTATCGCATGTTTCCAGATGTGATGGAGCAACATATAAATTTCATCTCCACCAGTCTCCAGAGGTCTGTGATCCTTTCTAAAATTAAGGAAACTGTTGCACAAATTGATGTTAATGGGATGATTCTGAAAAATCTTGATAGCAAGACTTGACTGTTTTCCAGTTCGCCATCAGCTTTGACAACAAAATCACTCTGATTTATTACAGTGTGTCAATGTTTAGCGGAACAGCTTTTGCTGGAATGAAAAGCATCAGAAGGCAAGCAAACCACCGTGGGATTTCAGGTCAAAGACTACAAAATCAAAGCTTTTCGGTTCAGTGCAATTAAGTTAATTAACTTTAGAAAAATTTGCAACCTGCTTATGAGTGTTCACAGGAAATCGTATGAATTCCCGGAATCCAAATTGGACCATATGTTTAGTCTGTAGTCATTATATAATAAAAAAATATGATTGTTATTTAAACACAGGCCCAACCAAAGACACATTTAACCCAAGTACACGCAAAGTTGTTTGGTAAGTTATTACAAATTCATATCAAGTGACTATCTTTCATGTTGTTCAAAACCTCTTTGACTGTCTTTCTTTTTCTTTTTTTTATTATATTTGATGTGTCCAGTGTTATTTTAGACCTTTTTAGACCCTCCTTTAATTTTTGGGACAAAATATTGTCCACAATAGCTTATTTTATAAGAATATCACTCATACAGTTTTGAATAATATTGTGGTGAGAAAGGAATTTCTAAGTTAAGAAGAATTCTATAAATTTATTTTTTATTTCAGCTTAATTTTAATATAACTAGAACAGTTTTTTCAATTATTTTGTTGTGTTTTTATCAATTTTGTTTTCATATTGTCACAATCAGGGGGTGAGGAAAGAAGCGAGAACTCAAATGCAGACTAAAAAATGTATTATATTAATTATATAATAATTATAAAATAAAACAAAAAGCAACAAAAACTAGCCCGAGGGGGAAAACATAACTAAAACACAAATAAACAAACAAACTGGACTGGGCAGGGCTGGCACACTAAGGCACATGGCCTCAATGTAAACACCAGGCCACATGCTTTAAACAACACCAACAGAAGACTGAACGTAAAACACAAGCACACGATAAATGAAAACACTACTGTGCACTCACACATGCAACGTGTTCGTACGCTGCAGACAAAACAAACACAAACACCAGGACGAGAGCGCACATCCATGCCCACGAACGGCCTGAGCACAGCAAAGATGGCGCTCATACAAAAACGAAGACAGACATTACCTATATTTTCATCCACCTATTTTTATGCGCATTCTGGATATGCGCACTAAAAAAATTGGTTTATGGAAACGGCAAAATGAAAAAGTATATAAAAAATGTATGTGCATAACCAGTGTTGGGCAGTAGCATCGCTACAAGTAGTGATGGTACTAGCTTAACTACATTTCTCTGTAGCGTGGCGGTAGCATCGCTACTTTCTAAATTAAATAGCTTTTCAGTAGCGAAGCTATTTTATTAGTCAAGTAGCGCAGTAGCGTCTACACAAGCTACATTTACCGATCGCGGATCAATAAGTGACGGCACCGACATTCACGGAGCTGTGAGGCCGGTGTCTAGCCGATGAAAGTAAATCCATATGATGGCGAGAATGACAATTTCTTCTTCTTCCTGTTTTACGGTGTTCGACAACAAAGCTTTTGGTGCGTTACTGCCACCTCTGGTTGACGTCGCCAACTGAAACTTGCTTGATGGAAAGATGACTGAGGGAGTGGAGTTATTTCTGAAGCAGGATTCCTCGTGACCATACCTCAAGAAGTACATGTTAAGATGCAACAACTTAATTTCTGATGCTGTGCTCAAAAAATACATACACAATATAATGCTTATTCCAAAATATTTCCCTTTACTATAAATTATTATAGTATCTTAAATGTGTAACACCCGGTTTTATTGGATTTTTTTGTTTTAGCTGTTATATACTATAATTTGTTTCTGTTTAGTACAGCATATTATTTACAGTAAATAACTGAACTGAACTAATATGCCTCATATGCTTTATTGACAGTTTTATTGATCAAAATGATTGACTTGGATTTAAGTTGCTTCGATTTAAAAATAAAATTGTAAAAACAGCTTAGATGTAGCTAAGCTACTTTTGCCATGTAGCTTTTAGCTTAGCTTGCTACATTTCCCAGGGGGTGGCTTTTAGTGTAGTTAAGCTACATTTTAAGTAGAGTAGCTAATAGCTTAGCTCACTACATTTTTCAAGTAGATTGCCCAACACTGCGCATAAATGAGTATGATAAACTTCTTATCCGAAGAGAAAAGATGTGCATGAACTACAATGGAAACCCTTTTACCGAACAAATTCCAGTATGTGCATTAAAAAAGGTCATGAGATTTTGTTATAAGAGATCCTGTGATGATAAAAATGTGCGTGAATGGACAAACCAGCAGGCTGAGCATATTGTAAAACATCGGAAATGTTGTTTTGGTCATTCTGAAACACCTCTACCCTTTCACTATTAGTGTTATTATATTATTAATTACCTCCAGAATCAAGAACGTCTGTGCTCCACGTCTCACTCATTCAGACACCACCACCACAGGCTTATTGCAGCCTCCTTGTACAGCAGCAAATTCCGTGTTTACTTTTGATATTTGGCGGCAGTTATTCAGGAAGTGACAATTTTGTTCTCTTTTACTCGTTGGATGGAAACGCTGCTTTATTCGCATGTCTTTTATGCGATATTCCTGTTTTGCGCATGAATTTAATTCGCATCTGTAGATGGAAACATAGCTAATGACAGGAAATATGAATGCTCGACCCAAGAAAACACGAGCCGAGTACAACATACTAGACAAGACAGGACTAGTGTCTGGACTATGCCACCAAATCAAGAATTAACAAGACCAAAGTGACAGAATTTTGACACATATTTTGATTAGATTTGTTTCAATATATCAAGTTAAACTAAACAACTGAACTTAACTGAAAATTTAAACCTTTGTCAATTTGTATGACAGTAAGTACGTTTACATGGACACAACACGATTTTAAAACGATTAAGACAATACTCTGATTAAGAGTCTACCATGTAAACAACGATTTTTGATTAATTTAACCTGATTAAGGTCATAATCAAACTAAACAGAAATCGGATTAAGACATGTGGAGTATGCCGATTTTAGTTGGATTATTAAGGTGCAGTACAGACATGTAAACACCTTAAAGGGGAAATGAAGCACTCAGTCAAGTTTACCTTATTTTGCACATTGTATTCCACTTTAATGAAAATATATTAAACAAACTCGATTAATGTAACCATTTAGCAGAAAACGGCATGTTTTACTGTAGATTTTAGACCTAGGGCGCCGCCATCTTGGAATATCGCTGTGTCTGACGTCACGGGGTTGGTTCGCTGTGATAAGCTGAACGGACACAGTGGAAGTAAAGGAGTGAACGAGGAGACTGGAAAGCCTAATTTAACCCAATGCGTGAAGTTGTGGGCGTGGAGCTGCTGCAAATACAAGCATCAGATGTGTGTCTAATATAAAAGTATATAAATGTATTCTATTTTTCTTTTTTCTCCTTTAATTATCGATCATTTGATGCGCTTTGATTCACTCTCTGTATTACTCTGCCTGACTGCCTGTCTGGGTTTCATACATCACTGTAATGGACTAAACACGGAGACTGGACAGCCTAATTGAACCCAATGCATGAAGTTGTGGATGTGCATCACAGAGCTGGCGCAAACACAACAAATACAACCATTTAAGTGTCTTGAGTTGTGTATTTTTCATTTGTTAATACCTCTCGTTTGATGCGCTTTGGTCCACACTGCTCCAGAGCTGCCTGACGAGGGGATTTACATTCAGACTAATGTAATGATTAAAATCATGCATGACTTCATGCTTTACTAAGTCACGTCTGTGTGGATCATGTCAAGACATATTCCCTTTTCAAGTCGATCAACTCGATCTCTCAACATGTATGAAGGATAAAAACCTGCCATAAGAAACACCGCGCAGATCTTAGTTTGGTTTGAACACGAGCAGAGGCGAGGGGGTGTAGCAGTGAAAAGTGAAAGAACCCGCCCACATGACGTTTGCACCGCGCCTCTGCTCGTGACTAAACTCAGATCAGCGCGTTTCTTATGATCCTCTCGCATCAAACGAGAGGTATTAACAAATGAAAAATACACAACTCAAGAACTTAAATGGTTGTATTTGCAGCAGCTTCACGCCCACAACTTCACGCATTGGGTTAAATTAGGCTTTCCAGTCTCCTCGTTCACTCCTTTACTTCCACTGTGTCCGTTCAGCTTATCACAGCGAACCAACCCCGTGACGTCAGACACAGCGATATTCCAAGATGGCGGCGCCCTAGGTCTAAAATCTACAGTAAAACATGTCGTTTTCTGCTAAATGATTACATTAATCGAGTTTGTTTAATATATTTTCAATAAAGTGGAATACAATGTACAAAATAAGGTAAACTTGACTGAGTGCTTCATTTCCCCTTTAACTATTACCATCGTGTAGGATTTTCGCAAGACATTCCATACACTCATGGCTGACTGACACTATTCTCTGCACCTCCCGAGTCAGTGTAGGACCACAGACACCTGCATCACGAAATGTGGAGGGGTTTTTTTTCCATACGACGTGCCGTATCAAAATCTATTAAAGCACACTCATTCAGCAGTTCATACTTGCATCCAATATCCTGTTTGTTTGTTTGGATAGCGCAGTGATGCAATGACGTTAATCGAATTATGTGCTATAACATGTAAAACGGGATCATTAAAGGAACATTCAAAAAGCAACTCATGTAAACACCTGAATCATATTATTGTCTTATTCAGATTAAGGCAAAAAATTTGATTACTGTTGTCCATGTAAACGTAGTCAATGTTTAAAATAAAAATTGTTGTTAAAAAAACAAACAAAAAATGTGTTCATTAATTTTTTTTGGAACCAGCAGTTTTAATGAAACCAGTTTAAGGCAAATAAAAAAAGGCACAAAAGCAGATATCTTGATCCAGTTCCTCCTTTTTACTCTTCAGTTTAACACCATGCAACTGTTTATGCAGTTTCAAAAACGGAAAATACAGAATTAACTGTCAAACACATTAAAAAACATACAATTATGTCAAATAAAATAGAACAAAATTTACATGTGCACCGAAAATGATTCATTCCACCTCTAAAAAAATAAAATTAAAATTGTTATGCAACTCCCTGCTCAAAGCGCTTTTCGAAACAAATGTCAGCCTTTCCTCTGGAAATAATGACTCATTTAATTCTAGCTGTGAGCTGGTTTTTATATTCTTTTACTCAACTCCCGTATTTTAATCAGTCATTCTTGCACACCGTGCACCTCTCAGCATTCTCCACCTTCAGGCTGTATATTCATATAAATGACTCTGCAAACTGAATAGCAATTACCTTAATATGAAATAAATAATTTAACAAACCTCTACTCTGAAAGCAGAGACAAGTATGTTGAATACTAAGGAGCTTTTAGTTCCAGTAGTAGTGTGTTTCAAGAGCACTCAAGGCATTTATATCCTGACACACACACACACAACAAATCATCATAATAGTCTGCTGCTGGATGGTTCATTTAGGAGTAGGAAATTGATGCTATATACTACTTGCATAACAAATAAATTGGTAACACTTTACAATAAGGTTGTATTAAATAAAGTTAAGGGGACGCAGTGGCGCAGTAGGTAGTGCTGTTGCCTCACAGCAAGAAGGTCGCTAGTTCGAGCCTCGGCTGGGTCGGTTGGCGTTTCTGTGTGGAGTTTGCATGTTCTCCCTGCGTTCGCGTGGGTTTCCTCCGGGTGCTCCGGTTTCCCCCACAGTCCAAAGACATGTGATACAGGTGAATTGGGTAGGCTAAATTGTCCGTAGTGTATGGGTGTGAAAGGATGTGTATGGATGTTTCCCAGAGATGGGTTGCAGCTGGAAGGGTATCCGCTGCCTAAAAAATGTGCTGGATAAGTTGGCGGTTCATTCCGCTGTGGCGACCCCGGATTAATAAAGGGACTAAGCCGAAAAGAAAATGAATGAATAAATAAATAAATAAAGTTAGTTAATGCATTTACTAACATGAACAAACAATGAACAATGCATTTGTTACAGTATTTGTGCATGTTAGTTAACATTAGATAATGGAAATAACGTTGTTCATTGTTAGTTCATCTGATGTTAACAAGTAAAAATTTGGATGTTAACAATGCATTAGTTAATGTTAAACTATGATTATTAAATGATGTACAAGTATTGTTCATAATTAGTTTATGTTACTTAATACATTGGCTAATTAATCCTTATTGTAAAGTGTGACCAATAAATTATTATAATAAAGTCTAAAAATTAATATATGCTTTGTTTATTTTCCATGAAGTTATGTTCTAGGAAGGTTCGTCATTGTATGAAGGAAAATGTCTGTAATTCATGAATGCTTTTGGATACAGGTCAGATGCTTATTTTAAAACTGTCAAAAAAAATGTGTAAAAATGTTAAATAAATTTAAAGAGCCACTATTATGTATTATAAAAGGTCATATTTTGGTTTTGGGGTCTCCAACAAGAGGCTGATACACTCAGAAAATGACTTTTTGATGCTTGTTCAAACTACTTATTTAAAATAAGTTGAAAACACAATTTTTAAGGTTTTTCTGGGACAACTTAATTGTTTTATGTTCAATCCACTTAAATTTGTAAAAATTATTAAAAAAAAAATTATTAAAGTAATTTAAGTCATTGTCTTATAATGTGCATTTATCTTTAGCTAATTATCCCAATGACTCCCATATGATTTGTTAAATGATTCATTTTTCCAAACCCCTCCTTTGCATTTGAAGGGAAGGTAGGTTCAAGTTTTTCCGGATCAGGCACCTTTTATGGCCAATGTTTTGTATCAACATAAAATGGCTAATGATTTAAAACCAAGATGATTGATATAATAGACTCTGAGTCAACCTTTTTAGATAGTAAATAGTTTTAAACATAGGCAGAACAGTGGCTCAGTGGTTAGCACTGTCGCCTCACAGCAAGAAGCTCGCTGGTTTGAGTCCTGGCTGGGTCAGTTGGCATTTCTGTAAGGAGTTTGCATGTTGTCCCTGTGTTGGAATGGGTTTCCATCGGGTGCTCTGGTTTCCCCCACAGTCCAAAGACATGCGCTATACAGGTGAATTGGATGAACTAAATTGACCGTAGTGTATTAATGTGTGTGAATGTCAGAGTGTATGGGTTTCCCAGTACTGAGTTGTGGCTGGAAGGGCATCCGCTGCATAAAACATATACCGGAATAAACGGCGATTCATTCTGCTGTGGCGACCCCTGATAAATAAGGAACTAAACCAAAGGAAAATGAATGAATGAATAAGTTTTAAACATGCTGCACTTTCAGATTTAAACCTTAGCTGGATGTTTTCATTTAATTAGAGCTATGTCGCACACTGCATGGTAGGTCATTTAAAAAAAAAAAACTATAATAGGTGATCTTTAAGTTTACTGTAAAGAAAGTTTAATGTACCATTATAAAATATAATGTACTGTACAGAAAACATTTTATTGTAGATGCACTGTATATATTTTATAGAATTTTTGTATCTAATAAAAAAACACACAATCAACAAGTTGATATAGTAAAAATTGGGGTTATGCGATTTTAATTAAACACTAAGTGCGCACTCACACTATGCTATCCGAACTCAGTTGGCCAGCCCTGGCTCGGTTGGAAGAGGTGTGCCAGAGCGCGGTTCAGTTGGGCTTTGGCGCGGTACGCTTGCAGTGTGAGTGCGAAGCGTGTATGAGCCCAATACTGAAGATGTGACGTCACTTTTAAGGAACTTTTTCATGTGGATATATCATTCTTACTTTTCAATTAATGCGGACTGTCATAGTTTATTAAAGACGCAAATCCCTCACTGCACATCAGCTGCACCTTCAGCAAACCTCCTAATACCTGCAGCACGAGCACTTTTATGATAATTTATGAGAATCAAAAGTGGTGGATCTGTTCGGCAAATTATTTGACTACGTGTCACTGCATACCAAATGACTAAAAATAATACAAATCAATATAACTAAAGCAATCTCCACTGTGCTGAGCGAGAACGCTTTTCTCTGTCAAACTGAACAGCGCATCATCAATGACGTAAGCGTGCTCCGGCTCAAATTCAATGTGAGTGCAGGCCATCGGGGGAGATGGGAGGGGGACAACCACACTTCGGCATGGTTCAAGGCAACCATGCCTAGTGAGAGTACGCCCTAAATCAAAAATAGCCACCAGGTAATATCCAAATTCACTGATTGATTGATTGGTTGATTGATTGATTGATTGATATTGATTGAAGTATTTATATAATAATTAAATATGAAACCCACATGCTCAACAGATTTTAAAAGAGAGAAGCTAATCTTTCACCTTATAATTTTGCAAACATTATAGGACAAATGACACACTGAGGTCTTGTGAAGCAGTGTAAGAAATGTAACATTATTTACCTAATTATTAGCTTTAATCCACAGCTTGTTCAAACAGTTCTCGGCGCATGCGCGAATGTAGTCCGATAGTGATCCTTGCGAATTCGCGAGGGCTGGTGACGCAATCCCCAATATCTATCAACAAACTGTCACCTGACTTCCCATCCAAGCGTGCTCTTGTGCATTTGTCATTAAAGCAACAGAACTACATCAGACTGCATTCGCATATATCACCTTTCACTGCCATTATATGAACCAGGACACGAATTAGCTAAAAATCTTCTTTATACTGAAGAAAGAAGTCTTGTGTGACCTGTGGACGAGTAAATTAAGAATTTAATTTTTGAGTGAACTTTCCCTTTAAGAATAGCGTGGCTGAAGCTGTCAAACAGATGTCAACAGAGAAGGACAGCCACTACAAAAGTTTTTTTTTTTTTAAAGAAAGATGACTAAAACAAACCCTTTTTTTGCTTATAGTGGATTGCCTTGCATAGATTAACTGCTCCCCTAAAGAATAACATGTGCACAAGGAAAATAAACATGATTTTACAAGCTACATATTAGTAGCCTAGCTATTTAGGTATTAATACATACATTTAAAGTTGCCATATACTGCAGTGTTTCCCCTACCATTATATAAGGGGGGCGCCCCGCCCTTCCAACGGCTTTCCCCGCCCCCCTTGAAGTCAAGTTAACTGTATTTTATATACAGAGCCAGATCACAACTTCTTTTAAAGGTGCTGTATGTAAGTTTTTGACTCTTCTAAAGCATAAAAATACCATAATATGTGTGCAGATATTTAAGAAACATCCCAAGTGAACATACTTGTTTAACTGAAAAACAATGCTGAAGTCAGATATTCTGCTTTGAAAATGGGTTTTCCGTGCCGGAACGCTGTCTTTGTTTAGATAAATTTCATATGCACGATGCCAGTTTAGCCAATTATATTTCAGCACCCCGGGTTGCCTTGTTGGAAAACAGTGTATTTCATTCATTCATTCAGAAAGACTCTGAAAGCATGCGTCCGTGACCGAAAAGAACAGTATGGGAGACAGATGCAGTTCCACATGAGGTTATTAATTAGCAAATTACATAAATATTACGAACGTAAACATTAGGTGAGCAGGTTACATTGTAACCGCGTGTCCTAACAACACGCTGTGACGAGAGAGGCAGTGATCAGCTATTTGGCTGTTTGCACCAGACGAAACACGGCAGAAATGTAAATACAGCCTTTCAGAAGCACAGAATATGCACTCGCTCACGAAACGGTAAGGTTTAGAATCTATTTAATACATGTTAACCCACTTTAACATCAATGTAGATGCTGAATCACTCATATGTGTTTAGTTTTAAAGTTCAATTTCAGACGGTTTATTGTATTTTCAAGATCTGAGGTGAACTTTCTGCTTTCAGTATATGGCAACAAATGCCATGTAAAATGCATTCAAACTCGCATTGTTAGCATTTAGCACAGAATAAAGCACACAAGGCTTACCTGAGGTGATCTAGCTGTCATAGGTTTCTGTTGTTCAGCTGTGAGAAATAGAAGCCATTTCTAATATATCAATTCGAGGTGTTGGTTAGGACAAAAACTCCTTTTAATATGGAAAATATTCCCTCTATCGCGTGTCGTTGATTTTATTTAGAACACGGTTTAAATCACTCGCTCCTGTACACAATCTGGCATCCCAGCGTACTTTTATTATGATCCAGGAGTGCAATACCTAGTTTAACCACTGGGTGTCAAATTTACATACTGCACCTTTAATAAACAAGCTAATATCTTATTTACACAAAGGCATGTGATTTCTGTCTCTACATGGTAGTGCGATTACAAATTTCTCCTCGCTGAATCGCGCACGGTGGAGTTCATAGCCACTCTCTGCTGTATGGGAATGAGAGTGCGCGCGCCACATCTGACAGAACTGAAGTCGCACGTGCGCTCCCTTATATTATGCAAAGCCTACAAGCAGCCACAACACAGGTAAATGATGTGGGGGGTCGTAATGCGCTCGCGTCACACAACTAAAATATATACAGATGCGATCGGACCTCTGTTTAGTTTGTTGGTGTTGGTGTTTGTGCGGTGGATGGCGGAGGGGTGTCGCGGACGACAGTGAAGCTGGAGTTATACTTTCGCCTGGTGCCGCATCGCGCACCTCGCGAAACGGACGAGGCTTTTATACTTGCGTTCGCCATTGTGATATTCTTTGAAACGACAGGGGGCGGTCAAAAGTAACTGACCGTAAAGTCAGACAGATAAACAGAGAAGTAGAAAGTTTCCGGAACTACGTCATATCATTAATATCATTCAAGAATTTAAAATGAATTATTTTTATTGTTTTTATAAATTATTTTATTGATTATAAGGATTTTTATAACCATTCAAGGTTTGTTTTAATCAAACTTTGATGCATCACTTGCTTTTGTTCATATCTCAGACAGTTTTACCTATCAAAGTTTATTAAAATATCAATGAGGAGAGAAAATGGGTTGCTCTACAAATATATTTCTATTATGGCAAGAATAAAAGTAAAAAAAAAGCACACTTAAAAATACAGATGTTTTTTTTTATTTATTTAACCCGCTCCCCAATTCACACATTATGTCTGGCTAGTTTCTGTCCTCTTCTTATGCTAAAAAGGCAATAATAGTCCAAACAATCCTGATCATCACCAATAAAGCCTAGAAAAACAGGGCATCAGTATATTGTAAACTGATAGGTTCAAATATTCTTTCCCAGTTATCAAAGAAATAATTTTATCCTTAATTATAGTTTTGTAATTATTAAATTGTTTTAAATTCAAAATTGTAATGTATACATCAGTGTAAAACCTATAAATGGTGGAAAAACATATTTCTGTAATTGTGTAGCTGGGTTTCCACTTTTGCCATGGCCTCTTTTGGCTTTAACAGACTATCCCTCAGGTTTTTCCAAACTTTTTAACAAAAACTTTCCTCCTTTCCCACTGCTGTTGCAATTTCTAGCCAAAAATTATTGTTCATCAGGTTATCTCTATAATCACGGATCATAAAGATGTCTGTACAGGTGTACCTGTTTCAGACAAAATCTCTTCAAAGTGGTTCATTTCAACTCAAACCAGATGCGGCGCCGCGCGCACTATTCGCTTGGGTCTCAAAAAATGCCGTGCGCACCGCCAGCCGAAATGATGTCGCGCGCACTCAAAGCGAACATCCGCAAACTCCGCGATGATGTCAGATTCTCCGCACGCACTCAATCGAACTAGCGGACGCGTCGAGTATAAACAAGGCTTGAGGAGGGTTGGGGAGTCGCGGAAGAAAGCGAAAGTGAACAGCGGACGGGGGAGAAGGGCGGTTGAGGAGGGGTATCGGTAAAATTAGGTGCCGGATCAGATTTCAGAGGTGCCGGATCCGGCGTGTTCCGGTGTTACGGTTTAACTGGTGACCATGTTAACTGGTGTCCCTTTCCAGATGTAAGCTATCCACGTTTGCAGATTGGCAGATTCGTCACTTTTTTACAGCAACAAAGCATGCCCATACCAAATAAAGATTCTTATTACTTGGTGTCAGTGTCATTGTAAGCATTATTTATTTTAATATCTGTGTAGCAGAACAGTATATAACCAAAATTAATCTAAAAAAAAATAATAATTTACATGTCATCAACGGGATTCGAACTCGTGTGATGAAAAGGTTCAGCACACGTTTCATACGACCTATCCAACTGAGCTATTTAGAAACTACACATTTCTTGGTTTGTTTTAACATATTTATCAGTCAAAACATGCTTTGTTGTGGTTGTGTGTTAATCTGTTTCCATCGACTCATGTTAACATGTTTACATGTTGTTTACATGTGCTCGCGTTAACATGTTTCTACAAACTATCCCGCTGAATAGAATAGCTCTGAATGACAAAACGATGTTACATCAGTTAATCAAACCATGTTTTTTCATAGTTGTAGACTCGTGTTATCCTGTGCCTTTGGACTCGTGTTAACCTGTGCCCCATGCTCACACATGTACATAAAGATTTTACAAAAAAATTAATACAATGACGATATTATTATGCAACATAATATGTCTAATATATATATCTATTTAATGTATAGTTTTATGCAACAGAATATTAGAATATCAGAATATGATAGAGTCCCATTGACTCGTGTTAACATGTGTCTACAAAGTCACACGAGCTGATATTTTCTCAGAATAGCTCTAAATGACAACGATGTTCTGCTAAATAGCCTACGTTATAAATCGCAGTCTTTCCCCATTTTATTTTAAACAGAATTAAAAATCAGGCTAGATAAACAAAACTCATCACACATGGGATTCGAACTCGCAAAGAAAAAAAGCACGTCATGTGACAACCTGTCACCTATCTAACTGAGCTACCAGAGACTCACCTATTTGCAGCTTTTTGTAATTTTATAGCAATTATTCAAGTCATACCTGCTTTGGTACAGATGTGACCAAGATAATACATTGAAATGTTGCGATTTTCAAGTAATATCCTGTTGCATAAAACTATACATATTAAATATATATTAGACATATTATGTTGCATAATAATATTGTCATTGTATTCATTTTTTTGTAAAATCTTTATGTACATGTGTGAGCATGGGGCACAGGTTAACACGAGTCCAAAGGCACAGGATAACACGAGTCTACAACTATGAAAAAACATGGTTTGACCAACTGATGTAACATCGTTTTGTCATTCAGAGCTATTCTATTCAGCGGGATAGTTTGTAGAAACATGTTAACGCGAGCACATGTAAACAACATGTAAACATGAGTCGATGGAAACAGATTAACACACAACCACAACAAAGCATGTTTTGACTGATAAATATGTTAAAACAAACCAAGAAATGTGTAGTTTCTAAATAGCTCAGTTGGATAGGTCGTATGAAACGTGTGCTGAACCTTTTCATCACACGAGTTCGAATCCCGTTGATGACATGTAAATTATATATTTTTTTTAGATTAATTTTGGTTATATACTGTTCTGCTACACCGATATTAAAATAAATAATGTTTACAATGACACTGACACCAAGTAATAAGAATCTTTATTTGGTATGGGCATGCTTTGTTGCTGTAAAAAAGTGACGAATCTGCCAATCTGCAAACGTGGATAGCTTACATCTGGAAAGGGACACCAGTTAACACGGTCACCAGTTAAACCGTGACACCGGCACAAATTAAGCCCTGAGTAACATTAACCTTTTTTGCTCACCAGATCTATTGTGGATAAAGGCTAAATTATAATTTATAAACTATAAATTATAATTATAATAATAAACTTGACAAAAGAAAGTGATAGAGATGTATCGCGTTGTATTTTGAAGCTACAGTCAAAGAAAACGCCGCCAGGAATTAATATCAGCCTCTGTATAAACTGATGGCAGTCTACATGAGTTTGTTGAAACATACGCATCAAATTTCACAATAAACATGATAAATTAACAAAAGATGTAACTAAACATACCTTATGCCTCTTCGGAGTGGAGAAGAATATATGTGTAATCTGTAAAACTTGCAATTTGCGTCCTGAGGCGAGTTTGAAACATGTCTCGTGCTGCGTTTTCAAAATAAAAGTCCCACATACATAGTAAGTGAAATAAATGCTTAAAATACCTAAGGGAGGAAAATTATCACTGTTGTATCACTAGAAAACGTTTGGCTAATTAAGGCATGTATAATAATGAGTTCAGAGCTTTTGTATGATCTCAGAGGATTTTTTTATGATCTCAGAGCTTTTTTTTTTATTTTTTTTTTATTTATTAAGCCCATAAACAGTGTATACAATATAAGCATATTTAGACAACAACAAATAGCCAAAATAATTATCTTTAACACTGAAGAAAAATACAACTAAAAACAAAGAAAAAAGAAAGAAACACAGTGGTATAATAAACTTATTGAAAAAAGCAAAAATTACTCATTAAACAGGTAAAGAGCTGCAGACAGATAAAGTTTTTAGAGCTTTTTTGTTATGAGACAATTGGCTCAATAAAGGGTATTGTTTAAATTTGTTTATAAAAACTATAAACATAGGTCTGAATTTCACTACATATGATTTCAGAGCTGAATATGAGTCATGTTCTCTTGATGATTTCAGCTGCTCGTCAGGATCGGATGAATGACCTAAAGTGGGCATATATGCAAATGCTAAGGGCATGGCCCATGTAATGTTATGTAATGTATTTTTTATGTATTGCCATGTCAGCAACCAAGGCTATTTTCATGGCAAGAACATTTTAATAATAAATAAACAATTAAGAACAACAAACAAACGAATACACAAGTTAAATAAGATTTTTAGAATTAATACTTGATAAGAATTCTAAAATTTTTCCTGGTGTCACTTTGTTAAAAATGTCCTTAAGAGAGTTCATTTCATAAAAAAGTCTTCTGGATCATGGCCCATGAATCACGTCACAGTTTGTTTTGTTTTCTGATTGGCCCATTGTGGAAATTACATGAAAACGAGGAAATGGGTGTCTGAGGCTCAAACTTGGCCCATTTTAATATACTTATATTTTATTATTCTACTATGCCTTGGTATATCTAAATTTTCATTATAGGGCACCTTTAGGTTATCAATATGAATCGTTATGTACAAATCTGTACCTTTTAAAAAGGTTCTGCACCAGTGACAGCATGTGTACATTTATTTCTGAGAATATAAGGAATGATAACAACAGACATTGGACTGTTGAATTATAATGCGTCTACGACATGCAGCAGAGTTGTTGTTTGCTCATAACTTTTTAAAAGAACATCCGCCAATGTTCTGAAAGCAATCTCTTTAAACTGGGATGAAATAATTAGCCTTAGCACATGTTAGCAGATTTTCTTTAGATGTTTTGCTCTGTCATCCTCTCCGAATAAAACATCCAGAGATTGTAAGTAAATATTTACTGACAGCTCAGCAGCAAATGAGATTCAGTGCATTCAGGATATTTTCAATCTCCAAAAACATTCAAATAAACTTTAAAGCCATGCTGTATCTGTTTAAGAGGCTCTTGATATTTATCAAATGTTCGCCAAAAAATGCAAGCTATGCAAATACATGAGGATTGAGTAAAACTGTGGGCTGTTGCATTTAGCAAGTGGCGTCCACATGTTTCAGTCGTTGTCAATAGCGATCTGCTAATGTGCCCTGCATGTGTGAAACTCAAGTGTTTGGCCTAATGGGGAGGTCTTGGGTGTTATGCTACACAGATGTGTGTTCGGAGGGTCATTTAGTGGATGTAGTATTAGCTGAAGTGATTTAAGTGACTGGCATCACTGCCATTTACAATTTTGCGACTTCTAAGAAACGAAGACTGTGTATAATTAAAAGGGAAACTTTAGTTCCAGTTGTAAACACATGTACATGGACTAGTTATGGGCACTTGAGAAGACAGAGCTTTATAAAAATAACAAAAGAAAAACATAAATAATGAAATGTTTATGTAATAATGAAATGTATTTGAATACAAGCTTTATCAAATAAAGAGATTATTATTGTTTGTCAGGATCTATGTTAAAATATATTTAAAATACAGTGCAATGTATTAAATTAACTTCATTCATTCATTTTCTTTTCAGCTTAGTCCCTTTATAAATCAGAGGTCGCCACAGCGGAATGAATCGCCAACTTATCCAGCACATCTGCATACCCTGTTCACGCAGATCCACCATTTGCGCATACACGCTGTGTTCATGTGCACACGAGAGAGAGATGAGAGCAGTAAAAACAAATGCTGAATCAAAACTTTTTCAAATCCTGAATCAATATTGGAGTTAGATTTGCACGCTGGAGGAAGGACGACTCCATGGCTGAAGTATTTCTTTTAGACAGATAATGCTATGTTTTAAAACCATTTTAGTCACGCAAAGCTAATGTAGATTCTGTTGCTTTACGAATGGGCTATATGCACGGAAGTGTTGTTCAGCCACTGAAATCGTCCGGTGAAAGCTTGATGTAACTATTTTCAATTTTATAAGGGATCTTTTACAGCATCGATAATGTAGATTTTTATTTATTTTAACAACAAAGCATAAGTCAATAGTGCTATTCCGTCTAGCCTGCTTTACTGAGGTGAAGTTGGTTTTATATTCAGATCACATTGGTTTTTTAACAATGACGACCGGTGACGCTCTCCCTATATTGTTTACCATGCTACTCTGAATATTCGCTCTCAAATAGCATATAAGTCTGACTTAGTAATATACGTAATTCCTGCACGCCGCCGGCCAACCACTAAGCATACAGTTGCCGCTTTAGGACAAAGCACAAGAGTGAGGCCAGCAATCTTTGCATGCATGAAATATTGCACATTATGTTTTACGCAGCGGATGCCCTTCCAGCCGCAACCCAACACTGGGAAACATCCATTCACTTTGCATTCAAACTCATACACTACGGCCAATTTATCTTATTCAATTCATCTACACCGCATGTCTTTGGACTTTGGAGCACCCGGAGGAAACCCACGCCAAAACAGGGAGAACATGCAAACTCCACACAGAAATACCAACTGACCTAGTTGACCTGACCTAATCGTGCCACCCACGTGCCACCCACTGCGCCACCGTGACACCCCTTTAAATTAACTTAATTATGGAAAATAAATTAAATATATTATTATTTTTACATCTTTTTAATTCTATTTTATATTACGATTGATAGGACAACATTGCATTATAATATTTCTTGTGAAATATAATATTCAAAATGTTAAATATTTTATGACTACAAAATAACACAATGAAAATAATACAAATGTTACTTTCTTTAAAAATAAATCTATGAAGCAATGTTCTATTTCTTTTAACAATTTCGGTTATTCGGTTTTTCATAACAAGTGGTTTTATGCTAGTCCAAAAAAAACAACCAATACATACTTTACTTTTTTTTTTTCATCCATCTACTCCATTTTATTTTTAAACACGTTATTATAATTTTTTTAGTTCATTCATTCATTCATTCATTCATTCATTCATTCATTCATTCATTCATTCATTCATTCATTCATTTTCTTTTCGGTTTAGTCCCTTCATTAATCAGGGGTTGCCACAGCGGAATGAACCGATATTTTTTAGTTTGTTCTGTTTGTAATTATAATTATTGTAATTATTGTAATTGTAATTATTATATGTTAGTTTTCTGAACCATTTTTAAATATGTGTTGTTAAAATGTATGTAAAATTAGTTCATAATTAAAGATGCAGTAGGTGATCGTCTTTAGAGACATTTTTTGTTGTGCTGATTGAAATTCTCTTCACATTCCAATAGTAATGATTAAAGTAAATGATCTAAATGTATTTATATGTATTTTTATACTCTGGGTAAGGTATAAGACTCAAAAATGTTCATCCAATAAAAATCTTTCAAGCAGATAATTCACATAATTCTCATAAGTAGCCCAATCTGTGTTTACAAACGTTTAGATTAGTACATCTGCATACCCTGTTCACGCAGATCCACCATTTGCACATACACGCTGTGTTCATGTGCACACAAAAGAGATGAGAGCAGTAAAAACAAATGCTGAATCAAAACTTTTTCAAATCCTGAATCAATATTGGAGTTAGATTTGCACGCTGGAGGAAGGACGACTCCATGGCTAAAGTATTTCTTTTAGACAGGTAATGCTATGTTTTAAAACTATTTTAGTCACGCAAAGCTGATGTAGATTCTGTTGCTTTACGAATGGGCTATATGCACGGAAGTGCTGTTCAGCCACTGAAATCGTCCGGTGAAAGCTTGATGTAACTATTTTCAATTTTAAAAGGGACCTTTTACAGCATCGATAATGTAGTTTTTTATTTATTTTAACAACAAAGCATAAGTCAATAGTGCTATTCCGTCTAGCCTGCTTTACTGAGGTGAAGTTGGTTTTATATTCAGATCACATTGGTTTTTTAACAATGACGACCTGTGACGCTCTCCCTATATTGTTTACCATGCTACTCTGAATATTCGCTCTCAAATAGCATATAAGTCTGACTTAGTAATATACGTAATTCCTGCACGCCGCCGGCCAACCACTAAGCATACAGTTGCCGCTTTAGGACAAAGCACATGAGTGAGGCCAGCGATCTTTGCATGCATGAAATATTGCACATTATGACAAGTTTTGCTTGCTACACAACTGAAAACGTGCTAGATATAATACAGTTTTCATTCGGAATTGTAGTTTTATAAAGTACTAGGGCTGGGCGATTTTTTCGATTAATCAAATTTACGTTTTAAAACGATTAAATTTTTTATAAAATCAAGGTATCGCGATTTTTTTAAAATAAACATATTAAAGCAGCTTTTCCACTATCATGCCAAACCGTTCTAAACTGTTAGACAACCGTGCTGAATTGTGCTGATAGATTCTGTGTGTTGACATCGCAGCTCTGTTGATGAGCTACCACAGCTGGCTCAGCGCAAGCGTGCTACCCTATTGCCGCGTGGTGCGCGCGCAGTCAGCGGAGGCGCGCGATGCGGCGCCAGGCGAAAGTATAAATCCAGCTTAACACTCAGGGCCGGCGCGTCCATAGAGGCGACCTAGGCAGAATAGTGAGCGAGAACCTCCCGGTCCACTTTTATCCGCGACACTCACCCCCTCCCGGTCCTCTTTCATCCGCAATCCGGTAAGTTTCTATTTCACTTTCGGGTTGAGGTCTGCGTGATTGCTGTTCGCCTAGAGCGCCAGTTCAGCTTGCTCCGGCCCCGATTACACTATATACATTACACAAAATAATAAAACAGGCTAAAAGTTTTATTCGTGGCTAGAGCTTAATTAATTTGTTTGACATATAGGCAATGAGACCTTTACTTCGCCTGACTGAGCGTGAGTTTATTGCATGCTGCGCTGTATTCGGTAGCACAGATCGCTCTGATCTGGGTGAAAACTTTACCAGTGACTACATGCACTGCTGAAAGCCTTTTTTTCTGCCTCGCATCGAATCAACAACAACATATATCCATGGGACACGAACTTGCAGACTCTTTGAACAACGAGGAAATAATTGCACCTAATTCAAAGCCCAGACGTCTGGTTTTGTATTTTATACCCCGCACCACCTGAAGGACGGTTTCGGCGTGTAATGAATGTCGGCTGTCACCGCAGAAAGTCAAATCTTTCTTTAATTTGGACTTTTGCTTGAAAGCTTTACGGAGTGGCACAGTAGCTGTCCAAGGTACTGTAGCTATGAATTAAATCATAACCCATATATGCACCAATAAACAAATGAATGAATAAATAAAATAAATATGGATTCTTAAATGTCGGTATTGTTTTTACTCCAAAAAAATATCAATACGTTTCGACAAATGTTTTATAAAAATAAATTGAGCAATTTCCAACATTTCAGCTATAGGCTGTTATACGATTCAGTTAAATATAAGATAGACATTTAAATATAGATAGATATGTAACAGGTTTCTGTGGGGTTTTTTGTTGTTCACGGTGATCTTTAATATATACTGGGTGGTGTAGCTGCGCACAAATATTTTCTAAAATGTCAAGGAGGAATTTGTCTATAGGAATGTAATAGGCTACACCTTGTTGACCAATGTATGTATGGCCATTAAAAATACGTACATGTTCCTAAACCAGATGGTTTTTCAAGTTACTTATAAAGAGATTGTTACTTTAGTCATGTTGTTGTAATGTTTTAAGTTGACTATAGTTACACAGTAAAAAAAAAATCGAAATCGTGAATCGGTCAAACTTTATGAAAAAATCTAGATTTTTTTTTGCCATATCGCCCAGCCCTATAAAGTACTATAGAGTTTTCTAACTGGTAAATGATATGATTTAGTGGGTTGTCTACTGTCATCTTTACGCTGCGCGTTCCTAATTTCAGGAGTTGTAGCGTTGGATGGCAGGGGAGGGACTAGCTGCATCCCAAATGTCACACTATGCACTTATGCACTATGTACTCATGCACTTACACACTCAACAGCATAGTATATGTATATGGTGTCGTCCCAAATGGAACACTAATGTTTTTTTTAATAAGCGGAAATTCAAGCCGTTTCCCTGATGACGTTTGACGGTTGCCAAATTAGTTAAATAAATGACCTAACAACCTGATAATACCTGCCATGAGTATAACCGCATTCACTTTCGATAGGTGCTCTCATGGAAGAATTTTGCTTTCACAATCCAAATAAATAAAGTTATTGAACATGAGCGCCCGAAATCTCCGCCCCTTCCGCTACGTGAGTAAAGCAGCGGCTGTTGAGTGCGTGAAGTGTCCATCATTCCACACTTTATTTTACCGGTTGAATAAGTGCATCATCCGGGTAATTAAAGTGCACTCATTCTTTTTAGAGTTTACAGTGTGAACGCACTACTTACACTATTTATACTACAAAATGGCGTAGAATAATGCAATTTGGGACACACCTACTGTGTTTTCAAAGCTACGCTATCGAATAGCATTTTGGCAGATCACATACTGCACCTTCAATAATACAATGCTGGATTTGAATTAAAACATTAACATTAATGTACATTTTTTGTTTTTGGCAAAATTATCCATTGTCAATTTTTGCTCCATTATAATCTCTCTGTATATCTTCTGATTAATTTTTTATCACTGTACAAAATGCAGGATTCCACAAAATTCATTTATGTTGTCCCAACACAAATCGATTAAGTTAACTTAACACTTTAAACAAATTTATGTGGATTGAACATAAAAAAATTAAGTTGTCCAAATGAAATCTCAAGAATTGCGTTTTTCAGCTCATTTTAATTAAGTAGTTTGAACAAGTAAAAAATTTTTTTTTAAGTGTATACTTTTTTAAGAGAGAGAGAGTTTCACCTGGTTAGTGTGCAGTCTTTGTACTTCGCAGTCTTGCCGAGTTCACAGAAGGAAGCAGAAAGACTTTGATGTAGATCAAACCCGTCTGTATGATTTTATGTGCTTCTTTCAGGTGTCACATCCATTTCTCGACAATCGCATTTCAACTAAACGATTAGCCTACAAACACAAACATCAAGGCTAATAAAGCACAGCAGTAATTATTAGCATGAAACCCCATTACAGTTCACACAAGCCTTTTGAAGACTGCCCCACCAGCCATTTAAATAAAAACACTTCATTTAAACATCCCAAAATTAGAGTATCCCATCAGACTCACCTCACAGAGTAGCAATAGCACATACACACGTCTCAAATACGTAATGCACGCTTCAGACTGTTGACAGGGAACTTTGAAGAAGCCGTCACAAAGGATATACTGCCTTTATTAAAACATGGCTGAGTGCTTCTGATGTTCAGCCATCACAGAAGGCCGGAAAAAAAGATTCCTGCTGTGCAAGCAAAACACGGGTTACGTTTATACCTTCGAAACCTGTGCAGAATTTATACACGCTGTAATTCAATTGTGCACATAACACATAAAGCATGTTTTCGCAGATCTCATACTTCAGATGTTTTGTCTGTTATGAATTGAGCTACAGCTGCGTAATAGTGGAATGGTTCAGAATATATAATTCAGAATGTATGAGAATGTATTATTCAAGAAAAAGCTGGTAAACAGATGACACAAGTGCAGGTTTGACTTGATATATTGATATACACTGTCAAAAATATCCATAAATTAACAGTTTTTTGTCTTTTGTGATTCATGTTTTTATTTTCCCCATATATTTATGTTTTAAATTGCATTTTGAGACCTTTGAACCTTGAAAAGTTAGAAAAAAGTGACTTCTATGAACATTTTTAATAGTATAAAGAAATATATTGTCTGGGTTGGTGTTGCATATTACACTACAAAAACAGTAATAAACTGAAAGTACATTTTCTGTTATTTTACAAACTATATATTATTGCTTATACATATTATTATTTAAATATAATAGTTGAATTTTCAAAATCAAAAGTCGACAGAGCAGAGATCCTATTATGCAATTCACAACCGTAAATAAACAGAAAACATTAAATATGAAAATCGTTAATTAGTAGATATTTTTTTTTACAGTGCAGAGCACATTTACATAATAATAAATACTAAAAACAGAACATTTTTCCTTTTTGTTTTACATTCTGACAACATAAAATCCCCATTTAGACATCCACAAAAACAACCAAAAACAAATATGAATACAATGGACAGTATTAGTGACAATATATTTCAAGAGGGGAAAATCTAACAAGCATTTGCAATTTCTGTCAGTATTGTGCTTTTGTAGTCTACAACAATTGTATTGTTTTCAGAAACCCAGTTTTTAAAATAGAATTTTCAGAGCCCCAAATATGGCACTAAAATGTAAATATAATGGCCAAAAATATATATTTTTAGCTGAAACACGTGTTGTGTAAACACATCTTTAATCCTGAGAAATCAATACCCTTGAAATAAGATTTTTTTTTTTGTTTAAACAATATAGTGTTTTTCTAGTTTTTCAGAAACCCGTTTTTTAAGAATTTTCAGACCCCCAAAAAGGGCACTGACATGTTAAACTAATGGCCAAACTGCATAATTTTTTTTCTGTTTTTAGCAGATATCTGTGTTGTGTAAATCCACCATAAATTCTGAGAAATCAATAAAGTTAAAATAGGCAATGACCAAGAGTTAACATTTAATATACATCTGCACAAGATCCTTTTTTTTAAACAATATTGTGCTTTTGTAGTCTAAAGACAACAACTGTATTGTTTTCAGAAACCCAGTTAAAAAAAAATTGTAATTCAGACCCTAAATTCTGAGAGATCAATACCATTGAATTAGTGCATGACCAAGAATTAACATCTAATATGCATCTGCACAAGATCCCTTTTTTAACAATATTGTGCTTTTGTAGTCTAGAGACAACAACTGTATTGTTTTTTAGAAATCCAGTTTAAAAACAAATGAGTTTTCAGGGCTTCAAAAATGGCACTGGCATGAAAAACTAATGGCCAAACTGCATAAAACGTTTTCTGTTTTCAGCTGAAAACTGTGTTGTGTAAATTTCAGGCCCCCAAAAATAACACTGGCATTTAAAGTCAAAAGTAAATCATAGAAATCAATACCATTTAAATAGGCCATGACCAAGAGTTAACATTTAATATGCATCAGCACAAGATCCTTTTCTTCTTCTTCTTTTTTTTTTTTTTTTTACAATATTGTGCTTTTGTAGTCTAAAGACAACAACTTCACTGTTTTTAGAATCCCAGTTTTTTAAAAATGAGTTTTCGTGCCTCCCAAAATGGCACTGGCATGTAAAACTAATGGCCAAACGGCATAATTTGTTTTCTGTTTTAGCTGAAATCCGTGTTGCATAAACACACTGTAAAATTCTGAGAAATCAATATCATTGAAATAGGCCATGACCAAGAGTTATCATCTAATATGCATCTGCACAAGATCCTTTTCTTCTTATTCTTCTTCTTTTTTTTTTAACAAGATCCTTTCCTACCTTATAAAAAATGTCTCTGCAGAGGCTTCTGGAGCCACACGAACAGTCAGAACGTCAATGCAATGTTTGAAGTCAAGCCAGCACACCTTACTCAAGATCCTTTTTTCAACAATATTGTGCTTGTAGTCTAGAGACAACAACTGTATTGTTTTCAGAAATCCAGTTTTTAAAAATGAGTCACGCATAGCTTATGCAGATTGTGTTCTTTTACGAATCAGCTATATGCATGGAAGTGATGTTCAGCCACTAAAATCGTCCAGCGAAAGTTTGATGTGACTATTTTCAATTTCATAAGGTACCTTTTATATCATCAATAATGTAATTTAACCAAAATATAGCCAGTTAAAGAGACCTAAGCATTTAAACAAAAGCGCTGTGAGAAGCAGCGAGCAGTTATGATGAAAACAAATTTTACTGTATATTCGCACATTCATTCATTTTTGAACAATGACAAGGCCATGTGTCCCTGTGACATTGTCCCTATATTGTTTACCATGCTACTTTTGAATATTCCATTTGAAATAGCATGTACTGTAAGTATGGCTTTGTTGCAAAGTTTCAGCTTTGGGGAAACTGGCAGCAATAAGTATAATTCCTGCACCCCGCCGGCCAAGCACTAAGCATAGTCGCTTTAGGACAAAGTGCGTGCCTCCTTGTCTCCATAGAGACGTCAACCAAGACTAGCAATCCTTGCATGCATGACATTTTGCACATTATGACAAGTTTTGTTTGCTACATAACAAAAAATGTGCTAGATATAATACAGTTTTACAAAAAGGTTTTCACGTTCGGAATTGTGGTTTTATAAAGTTTTCGAACTGGCGAATGACATGATCTAGTGTTATAAAGTTGTCTATGGTCATCTATGGGCCCTTTTCACAAGACGGGTGACGGGTTTAATGGTCATCATGATCTTAAATCCTTGAAAGTTTGTAATATTTTGATTTAAAAAAAATGTATTTACATTTATATGTATTCATGTATTGTATTATATCATTTTTCCAGTGATGGGTTGCAGCTGGAAGGGTATTCGCTGTGTAACAAATGTGCTGGATAAGTTGGCGGTTCATTCCACTATGGTGACTCCTGATGAATAAAGGGACTAAGCCGAAAAGAAAATGAATGAATTAATGTATTATATCATCTTTGCATCAAATTACAAAAAACGAAGTACCGCTTGTGCGAGGCATTTCTAATGCAGTGTTTATGGCGCAGGACAGTAAATTTGACATTGTTCTTTCTTCTAGCTGACGTTATCAGTCTCACACAATTTTTTCCTTTTTCTGAAAGTCTTGATAACACCATTGTGAGTTTTTTAGCAAATGGAATTGTAAAAAATGATTTGTTGTACTTTCCCATTCACTGCGCTCTAAGTTTACCCAACTATGACGACTTCCGCTACTGAAAAACCTAGAAATGTGAAAGGGTCCATGTGATGTGAGTTCATGATTTCAGGAGGTATGTGAAAATAGAATTAGTATGTCCCAAATCGTAGTATGTTGAAAAGAGTATGCCAAAAATTCCCAGATGGTTTACTATTTCCGGTCAAAATTTTAAGTGTAGAAGTTAGTCCATACTCTAACCGCTGATATTGCCCACAGTACATTGCGCGTTGGACGTGAATTTGATTAGAACTACAAAATGCGGATGAAAAGTGTAAACAAACTACAAACATGATGGACGCGCGAGACCAACCGTCAAGCAGAGAGGCTTCGGTAAAGATGTTTGTATGACTGTTAATTAATATCTATCCCTCTGGAGAATATTTAAATACCGTTGTCGGTGTTATATTTCATCTGCAACAACAATACTGAACTTATATAAAGACGTGTTTGGACATTACCGTCTGAATGCAGAACTATCCAAAGACCTGAGGAGATTTCTCTGCATGAAAGACTCGTGAATGGGAGATTATCCTGCTGCTTCTTCTCCAATTAGGTAGGAAATTAAATACGACAGAAATGTGGTTGATTGACAGGGCTCTTAACTAAGCAACACAACGATCTGGGTAACGATGAAGTAGTAAGTCCCAAAGCTTGCATACTTTTCTGTTACACACTCAAAAGTAGATATTTTTCCTCCACAAAAAAGTACATACTTTTAGGTCGTAGTATAAGTATGAGCAGCATGTGTTTTCAATGCTGTTATGCTAACATTAGCATTATCTCAGATCTCTTCCTGCACCTTTAACATCTAATATGCATTTGCACAACACCCTTTCATTATTATTGTTGATTTTTTCTACAATATTGTACTTTTGTAGTTTAAAGACAACAACTGTATTGTTTTCCGAAAGAGTTTTCAAACCCCCAATTATGACACTGGCAAATAAAAATAATGGTCAAACTGCATAAAAAGTGTTCTGTTTTTAGCTGAAATCTGCGTTGTGTAAACGCGCTCTAAATTCCGAGAAATCAATACAGCTGAAATAGGCCATGACCTTGTATTAATAATGCATATTTAAAAGCCAGAGGTAAAAATTATCACTGCATTTTGTCGTAAATTATGAGTGTAAATGTTTAGAGTATCACTGTATTCTATTAATCAAACAGACCTGAAATTAAAATACACACTATATCATGTTGTTACATCGCTGTTGGGTTGTGAAATATAAATTTGGGATAACTTCTGTAGATTTTTGGCTCCGTTTCGATATGGAGAAACAAACCATGAAGAGTGCGGCTTGAACAGGTCAGAATTTTGACAACCGCTATTAGTGGTCGGTCGTATTTTATTGCGCCGAGGGGAATGTGTGACTGTATTTTGGAAATGAGCCCTAAAGTGCAGCCTGTTTATGTATGTATTTAAAAGATATTTTATGAAAGAAAAGAAAAAGAAAAGGTCACTTTTAATTAGAAGGAAGCACCAATTACTTCCTTATCGCTTATTTAGTATGGCAAGTCACTTTGTGTCACAAGCTGTTTGTTCTTTCAAGGTAAAAATTTGTTTTAGTTTTAAAAAAAGAACCTGATACAATTTGCTCTAGTTTGCTCGGTGTTCTAATTGTCATTTCTAAATTGTCAAGTCCAAAAAGACAAGCATGCTTGATAGAAATACAGAAAGTTTATTAATTTGAACATACACAGACATATTTGGCAGACTCTTGAGTTGAAGCAGGAAGAATCTTTGGTAGGCCTTTATTATAATGACACTGAAAGCCTGCTTATGCATACTGCCAATATGTGTAATGTATCAAACATTGATGGATTGGCATGAAATTAGGGACTTTATGTTCTGCCTGAGGTCAGTACTTGATCTCGAGGTTGAAGTTCAGGAAATATATAAAGTTGTTTTGCCTATCTGCTAATGGTTTGGGATCGTATTGTCATCAGTTATGAGTCAAATAATAGCCCTATATAAAATTATAATGAAGGTATGTGGTCTGTTGGTCTCCGAGAGAACCTCACGTTCGGTTTGTATGATTCATATTAAATAGGCTCCTAATAGCCAACAGAATTTCCCAACCAAATAAAGAAAAATGGCTGGTTTACACTGACAACTTAATGGTTACCTATGCAGAAGGACACTAAATTTAAACTATTTAGAGTTTAATAAGAAAAATAGACTCAAATGTTGTGTTTAAAAGCGCAATGTTACCAGAGATTGGTTTTATTTTATTCTGTAAAGAGTAAAAATAAAAATAATCTAATATTAACATTCTTTTACCTATTATATTTTGTCTTCTTTATACATTTATATACAAATTATTTTGTTCTTCTAACAGACAGACAGACAGACAGACAGACAGACAGACAGACAGACAGACAGACAGACAGACAGACAGACAGACAGATAGATACAGTTGCAATCAGAATTATTGAACCCCCTTTGAATTTTTTTTTTCTTCTTTAAATATTTCCCAAATGATGTTTAACAGAACAAGGAAATTTTCACAGTATGTCTGATAATATTTTTTCTTCTGGAGAAAGTCTTATTTGTTTTATTTCGGCTAGAATAAAAGCGGTTTTTAATTTTTTAAAACCCATTTTAAGGTCAAAATTATTAGCCCCTTTAAGCTATATGTTTTTTCAATAGTATACAGAACAAACCATCATTATACAATAACTTGCCTAATTATCCTAACCTGCCTAGTTAACCTAATTAACCTAGTTAAGCCTTTAAATGTCACTTTAAGCTGTATAGAAGTGTCTTGAAAAATATCTAGTAAAATATTATTTACTGTCATCATGGCAAAGATAAAATAAATCAGTTATTAGAGATGAGTTATTAAAACTATTATGTTTAGAAATGTGTTGAAAAATTTTTCTCTCCGTTAAACAGAAATTGGGAAAAAAATAAACAGAGGGGCTAATAAATCAGGGGGTTGAATAATTCTGATTGCAACTGTAGATAGATATGAATCATTTGAATAAAAACCAATTCACTTTAATGGATCTTTTTTTTTTGAGCACTTCACATATTTTAAAAGACAACGTTTGATTAATGCCTCAGGTTTCACTAACACAATCCTGGTGTTTTGTGTTGTTAATACACAACTTTTTCTGGTAAATGCTGTTTGAAACAGTGATAATATACTGGTCTCGATAAATATACACTGCACTGCACTGTGTAAGTTTGAATCATTGTTTAAATGTTCTTCCAAAAGGATGTCACATCAGTGTTGAACACTAACTGTTGCTTCACATCTGAAGAAGTTCTGCACTTCTTCACTGCTGGTCATGTTTAAAAAGCAAAACACTTGGCACATTACTCAAATGCTAATGGAACTGAAAGCCTATTGTGTTCGAGACAAATTACAAAATAGCTTGTAGGTGAAAGATTACTCAAGTTTATGTCCAAACAATACATTTAAGAATCCAAGTGAGCAAAAAAGGCCTAAATAAAGCAGACCTGCTTTGCAATTTGAAGACACTTCAGAGGGGTTAGAGATGTCAACAAGTAAGGTGAGGGTTTGTTTCCATTGCAATTTTTGCAATCCATCCAAATCTCTTGGAAGGTTTTCACTTTCACATTGGTCAGAAGTGACCCTCAACCGCTAACGTTCTTGGTAGCTTTCCAAACCGCAAGTCTGAGCACCTTCCATTGGGATTTCTATCATAACTGTCAAAAACTTTAGCAGCCCCCTACTCTCAAAAATCCATTTGTAAATAGGGTCCCAATCCCAAGCAGGGTATTAAATTACCGGAGCAAGGCTGCCAGGATAGGAAGTACACAGGTCAGCTACTGCAGAGGACCTGTGTGTGCTGAGCAAAGCCAACGGTGTCAAAACAAGGTAAGACAAACCTCTTCAATATAGGTTATGTCGCGTCTGTGAACCCACCCAATGGTGTCCCATTTCTAACATTTGAATTTTTGTCCCCTATGAGCGTCCAAACCTATTAGCAACATTTTGCTCTCCCTTTTGTCACTGCGGATTCTGAGGGACCTGCCGAAAGTTGCGCACAGACGGCCAGTGCTCTAGTTTTGCATGATGGATGAATCTGGTGGCTGGTTGGGACAGATCGTCCGCTGTTCCACTGTAATGGCTCCCCGAGGACTCCAATCAGCAATGACTGGAGCTCAGTGGATAAATAATGAGCCGCAGGGCCCCGCTAGACCCACACTGGGGGTCTGACAAGGTACCGGCAGCACCTTGTGGTACACAGTCAGCAAGATGATATTCATAGCATTAAGGGAGGGAAAGTCAGTTATATATATACACCAAACACATGCTCCGTTCTGGAAATAGAGGCCTAACTGTCATACCGTACACACTCAGCAGGTAGCAAAATCCATGCTGAAGGGTAGAGTAAGGTGTGCTGGCTTGACTTCAAACATTGCATTGAAATTCTGACGGTTCGTGTGGCTCCAGAAGCCTCCGCAGAGACATTTTTATAAGGTAGGAAAACAGTTCTGTGCATGAGGTTGTGAGTGCTACGCTGGCATGTTCCTTCGGTTTAGAAAAACAGGTGTTGGAAGGTAAAACCTGCTGGAAAGTACAGCTTAAAGTTGGCATGAAACGAAAATTCTAACTCTGTTACATAAAGCTTCTGATTTACCTTATGCAAAATCAAAGACTGAATTGGTGTGACGTCATTTAGAAAGAAATCAGGCCCAAATTAAGTTTGTTTCAAAAGTCTCCAGAAAAGGTCGGACTACAGCTTGTCTGTGGTGATTTTGTAATCTTCGTCATGAGTATATCAGAAATGCATCTTATTCCATGAAAGATTCATTAATGCATGTGTTCCTACCTTTATCCATCCATCTTCCATCTTCTATGTGTTGTGGATCAAATTATAGGCTAAATTATAATTATACCGACAAAAGGGACAGACAGAGATGTATTTAGAGTTGTATTTTCTGTATATAAAAAACACGGGCAGGAATTATTATCAACCTCTACATAAACAGATGAGTTTTATAAAGTTTATTGGCGTTCTTTCACCCTGAGTGATATGCTTATTATATGAACTAAACACTTATAAGCTACTCAGCAGTTTACGTGTGCTTGTTACCTCATTACAAACATACAATATTTCACAATATACACGTTAAACTATTAAAAGATACATTTAAACAGACCTTATGCGTCTTTGGGGTAATGCTGAATAAACTTTTAATCTGTATATCCTGCATTTTGCATTCTAATGAGCTGTAAACTGAGACTTCATGCCTCTCGCATTTTCAAAATAAGAGTCCTACATACATAGTATGTTTTTATACAGGTTTGTTTTTAGAACTTAAATACACTGGGAAAAAATTAAAACTGTTGAAATCACACTAGGTAAACACTTCACTAAACATTGAGTACGTGTACATGGACACCAATACAATTTTAATACGATTAAGACAATACTCTGATTAAGAGTCTACCATGAAAACAGCGATTTTGATTCATTTAATCAGATTACGGTCATAATCGAACTATACAGAAATCGGATTGAGACGTGGAATATACCGATTTTAGTCGCATTATTGAAGTGCAGTACACGCATGTAAACACCTTAATCAAACTTACCGCCATAAAAGACTTTTTGCCGCATTTTGTGACAGGATATTTCATACACACACGGTTGTTTTACACTATTCTCTGTACTTATCGAGTCAGTATTCCACCAGTCCTTAATTCGTACTTGCATCCAATACCTCAGTTTATCACAGGGGGCATGAATGAAATGTTCCTGAATAAAAGTGAAAGTGCTGAATTGCAGTTAAAGGTGAAAAATTTTAAAATTAAACACCCGAAATTACATAAAACTCCAGAGGAAACGTGGATTGCGCGGTGACACAATGATGTTAATCGATCTATGTGATATATCATGTAAAACAGGATCATGAAAGGAACACTCAAAAAGTACTTCAAATAAACACCTTAATCATAATATTGTCTTAATCAGATTAAGGCGAATGATTCGATTACTGATGTCTATGTCAACGTAGTCATTGTGGCCAATCAAATGCAGCCTGAGTGTGCATATTAATAATATATCTTTTGTTACTTGCTAATTGGTTAATTGACAAGCTTTAGCTGGTTTGGTTTTTGGTATCTGCTTTTTTTTAAACTTACTGCTACTCCAAAATGGTCCAAAATCAGCGACCACTTCAAGCTGGATTTTCTCTGAAAGGAAAAGTAAGCAAATTTTAAAATGGCAAAAGGATAAATTTCACATTTACATTTGCTGTTAGCAGATTTCTTGTGGTCATTCAGGAAGTGAGCCCGATTCCTGTACTGTACATCTTGGCATAAGATTCAATTGTTACACTTAACAGATGGTTTGAAGTGAAAGGAACCAACCAAAGCGGCTGATGATGCCAGCATTCACATGCCAGTATTCCTCCGAGCATCGTTCCTGAAATGAAGCATGAAAATCAACAATATTTACAAGGGGGAAAAGCACCGCTAAGCATATTCAGTTGGTGACACACAAAATGGAGCTAACTGCTAAGTGTTGACATGCTAACGCTCTTATGTCATTAACAAAAGCTGTTACAGGGTAGAGTTGTTTTGTTTAACAAGATTGTGCATAAATCCATCCTTTCTTAAGGGTTGCTAATAGCATTTCTGTCTTGCAATTCATTTGAGGCACTAAACATCGCAGCACAAGAAAAATGACTCTTCCTACTATCATTATTTTACATCTTACCATGTGAAGTGTCTTTTATATTCACCATTTATCATTTCCTAAATGAACTCAATTTTAGACTCTATAAAGAATGTTTTGTTTCCTAACAAGCGTAGCACCCAGAGCTGAAGTCTTTCAGCTGCTGCACATGCAGAAAATGGCTAATAGTTCTTTACGGTGTGATCACATAAACAGTGATTACTCTTTGCTGAAGCTTTCGATAGAAAAAAACTAGAAACCCATTCGCATGCATGTCAAGTCAAAGGATAAATAATGCTTTACTGCCCGGTATTATAGCTCAAAGAGTGGGTTTACATTTAGAGTCTGAACATTATGTAGAAATATGTGATGAGAAAAGTCCTTTCTTGTCAAAAGTGGAACAGTTAAAGGTCAGGAGAATCGTGATAGAAATGAGCAGCCTTATTACAACACGCTTGGGATTCATTATACCTTCCTGACACCTATATTTTTCATATTTTATAGTATCGCATAAGAAATAATGTTTGGCTCTTCTAAGAGATATGAATATGTTTCCTATGTTAAGCACTGCAATCTATGTTTTGCAATAATTTATTTGTCTTCTATTTACAGTGTACTATAATTCCAACCTCTTAAGATAAACCTACATACAAAAACATTTTATTTCCTAAAATAAATCATATGTGTAGATATATAATTGTTAGTTTGAGAAGGGAGGCTGTATATTATGGATTTTTATTGCACCTAATCTATCAAGCTGCAAACCTAGCCCTACCTAACCACAAGTCTAATCTCAACCATGTTGTTTTTAAAGGGGTGGTCCAGAGTGTATTTTCAAGGCTTGGCTGTGTTTATAAGATGCAAAGTAATGTGTGCTCATGCTTCATTTGTAGAAAATCCCGTTATGTGTTCATATATCTTACTTTGATTAAATACAGCTACTCAGCTAACTAATGTCATATTTCCTAGTTCCTATGAAAGGCCCACCCTCAAGAGGTTCTGATTGGTCAGCTAACATAATCTGCTGTGATTCTCGTTGTTTACATCCTCGCTACAACATACCATTAACGCTAGAAACTATGCATGTAATAGACCAATTTTAACAAATAAAGACACTTACAGGTTGTGGCTCACAATCCGCAGCTTCTTCTGTTATGGTTGGAGGAGTTTTTAGCTGAATCCATTACTGAACTGAGGGAGATTCTGGAAACTGTCCTTTGTCAAATGCTAGCTATATATTTTTTTCATTCTCTGGAACATAATTAAAATTAAACTGTAAGCACTTCTCTCTTTGTGTTGTGTCCTTTGGAAGCCCAAATACAGAAACAGAAGAAGCTCTGTGGAAATAGCAGCGTTTGGACAGCATTTTAGCTTTCTCTGCTATAACACTACAGCGCCTCTGGCCACTCCCCTTCGCTGCGCAGGGTGTGTGCACTTGAGGAATGCGGTAACCGTAAGCCCTTGTGATTTCACTAGCCCACTTGCTAAGTTAACTCTGTAAAAGCCAATGTCTCCCTTTGCATTGAGCATTGAGCATCTTACATTCAGAGATGTTTTCTATGTTCACACAGCTACATTGCACATCAATTAAAGTTTAAAATATCATAGTATAGTGGACCACCCCTTTAAAAAAGCAAAGGTCACACATGCTGTTGTATTTACACAGGAGGAAAAAACATATTAGTGCACTTTTAGTACACTTAAATGCATAAATGTTTGGTGAATCATAATTGCATAATTACTTAGACGGGTTTTACATGGGTTAATCTCTAAGTAAAACTCACTTGATATTTTAAAGTAGTTATAAAATGTAAAAAATGAAGCATTTTTCAAGGTAGAAATACTCAGAACTCAAAGTACTGTGTAATTTTACTAAAATAACAATGTTGAATGAAATATACACACATTTAGGAAAATCGGTGTTATGTTACATGGGATTTATTTTAATAAAGTTAATAAATTACTAAATTAAAAATGTTCACAAGGGTGACACAGTGGCTCAGTGGGTAGCACTGTCGCCTCACAGCAAGAAGGTTGCTGGTTCGAGTCCCGGCTGGGTCAGTTGTGAGTTTTGTGTGAAGTTTGCATGTTCTCCCAGTGTTGGCTTGGGTTTCCTTTGGGTGCTCTGGTTTCACCAATAGTCTGAAGACATGCAGTACAGGTAATCTAATGTAATGTAATGTGTATTTATATAGCGCATGTATTGTGTATGGCCATACACTCAAAGCGCTTCACAATCATGAGGGGGGTCTCTCCACTCCACCACCAGGTGAATTGAATAAACTAAATTGGCCGTAGTGTGTGCATGTGTGTGTATGGATGTTTCCCAGTACTGGGTTGCAGCTGGAAGGGCATCCGCTGTGTAAAACATATGCTGTATAAGTTGGCAGTTCATTCCGCTGTGGCGACCCCTGATGAATAAAGGAACTAAGCCGAAGGAAAATGAATGAATGAAAAAATGGTCACAATGACTGTCTTGGTAGTTCTGCTAATAGTGTTATTTAGTGTTAATTACCTTTTGGAACTTGGAAAAGCTTCATTTAACAAGATGATTTTTCTTGATATCACACTGTACAGTAACGTCTGCTGTTTATATTGTTAAAAGGATGGTTGGTCAAAAAATAAATTGTTGTCATTTACTCACACTCTTGTCTTTTATGACACAATCTGTGTTAATCAGGGATATATTGAGTATCTAATCAGAACACAAATGCAGAAAATTTGAAGGGTATAGGAACTCATTGACTTCTGTTATATGAACAAAATTGATGCTTGTTTGAAAAATGAGTAAATGATGACCATCTGAAATTTTTGGGTGAACTGTAGCTACACTTAACTGGTGGGATACTGCACTTACTTGACATATTTTATACATATTTGACATTTTAACTATAATATCATGACAGTCATGACAAGGTATATATTTGGAAAGCTGAAAGTTCATGCCATTAACTTTTGGCTGCAATCCACATGTATAATAAAAGATTATAGAAACATATTTTTAAATTATTTTCCATAAACTTAAACTTACATCACATTTTTCTAATGTAACCTTTCAAACTTTTTCCTTTGCAGCAACAATCTGACAAGACCCTTCTTAAAAACGAGATTAAGATTAGTTCTGTTAGATCTGTTCACCAAAGCTAAGAAATTCACCAAAAATTAGAAATTTACATCAGTTTAAGATGGACACATCATTTTCACTTCTATGTCAAAAAGTGTGACTGAGAGTTAAGGGGTTAAAATCTGCTTTGATTTTGAAACCTAACACAATCATGAGATACAGTATGTTATGATGGCCAGGACATGAGTATGTTGTACCACACAGGTGACTAAGAGAGATACTGCCGCCTCAGCTGTCTGGAAGTCTTGTCTAGCACCCTATTAAGGTAACAAACTGAACATGTCAAGGGTAGAATGGCTATATATCACATCTTAATGCCCCATACTGGCAGTGGGCCTGAATGGTGTTGGAGAGTGTAATTATAGAGGGTGTGAAATGAGGAGTGAGAGATAAAACCCAGACCACTGACATCCCAGAATGTCCATCTAAATTACAGAGAACAACCAGCCTGCCAGAACTGCAGTGTCTTCTTTTTTTTCTTCTTTTTTTTGGGCGTATTGATGACAATAGTGCTGTTTTATTTACTGTAGGGGAACATTTTTTTTTTTTAAAAAAGTAAATGATACAGAAACTATATGGTTTTGTGAAATGTAAAGTAAGTTGTTTTGTCATTTCAGCATACCATCCATCCATGTATACACTCCCTGAAAAACTTGCCATCTATCCAAGTTTTAGGGACAACAAATAATAACTTGACCTCTAGTTGATCATTTGGTATCAGAAGTGGCTAATATGAAAAGCAAAGGCCTCTAGATTACGCTTATTTTACCAAAATAAAATATGATCATGCCTTGATTTTGAATTATTTAATTAGGACAGTAAGGTCTGACTTTGCTTAGACAAAAGTCTTGCCACTTAACAGAAATAATGTACAGTATAGAATATAAAGTCATGGTGCAGTGGAAAAAGAATTAATATTGTGTATGACTCCTATGAGCTTGGAGAACTGCATTCATACATCTCTGCAATGACTCAAATAACTTATTAATAAAGTCATCTGGAATAGCAAAGAAAGCGTTCTTGCAGGAGTCCCAGAGTTCATCAAGATTCTTTGGATTCATCTTCAATGCCTCCTCCTTCATCTTACCCAAGACATGCTCAATAATGTTCATGTCTGGTGACTGTGTTGGCCAATCCTGGAGCACCTTGACCTTCTTTGCTTTCAGGAACTTTAATGTGGAGGCTGAAATATAAGAAAGAGTGCTATCCTGCTGAAGAATTTGCCCTCTTCTGTGGCTTGTAATGTAATGGGCAGCACAAATGTCTTGATACCTCAGGCTGTTGTTGTTGCCATCCACTCTGCAGATCTCTCGCACCCCCATACCGAATGTAACCCCAAACCATAATTTTTCCTTCACCAAACTTGACTGATTTCTGTAAGAATCTTGGGTCAATTTGGGTTCCAATCGGTCTTCTGCAGTATTTGTGATGATTGGGATGCAGTTCAACAGATGATTCATCAGAAAAAATCTACCTTCTGCCTCTTTTCCAAATGATCAACTAGAAGTCAAGTTATGATTTGTTGCTCTTATGTGTATATATATACATCCATCTTTAGATACTGTATATATCGTTCACACTTTTAAACATAATTATTACAACATTGTTAAACATAATAGGTTTAATTAAAAATATATTAACAAGTTTTTTTTTGTCTTTGCAATGAATATAGCACATAATATTTTATTAGCTTTGTTTTATTCCCCACAATTAAAAAAAAAAAAAAATCCTTTCCTTTCCTTTTCCAATTCGCTTTTCTGGGCACTCAAATCGATTTACACATTGGGGGAATCTCCTCATCCAACACCAGTGTGCAGCATCCACCTGGATGATGCAACAGCAGCCATATTGCGTCAGACAGCACACCACACACCAGCTGATTGGTGGAGAGGAGACCGAGTGATGAAGCCAATTATGGTATGGGGATTGTTAGGAGGCTATGATAGACAGAGGCCAGTGGGCAGATTTGGCCAGGATGCCGGGGTTAAACCCCTACTCTTTTTCGATGGACATCCTGGGATTTTTAACGACCACAGAGAGTCGGGACCTCGGTTTAACGTCTCATCCGAAAGACGGCACTCACTGAGCAGTATAGAGTCCCCATCACTATACTGGGGCATTAGGATCCACACAGACCACAGGTTGGGCTCTCCCTGCTGGTCTCATTAACACCACTTCCGGCAGCAACCTAGCTTTCCCATGTGGTCTCCTATCCAGGTAGTGACCAGGCGCAGCCCTGCTTAGCTTCAGTGGGTGACCATGTGAGAGTTGCAGAGAGCTAGCTGAAAATAAAACTTTCTACAGAAAAATATAATTGGAAATACTGTGAAAAATCGCTCATTTGGAAAATATTTGAAATATTAATATATATTACCAAATAATTTCAAATTTAACTGTATGTACAACTTTTTTGATTAAATATTTTATTAATAAAAGTGCAGCTGTATAATATTTAATGCTGGAAACTTAAAAAAAGAATTCTAAAAGATACAGAAATAATAGGGTTTTATTGTAATTCAATAATGGTCATGTAGGTTCCAGAGAATCACCATGTTGTTAAAACTGCAGTCTTTATTTAAATGTTATAATCAGCGACATTGTAGACAAGAATATAGAAAAAAAAAAAGAAAAGCCAATGACAACCCCGTCAAATTAAATCCCTGTTTGTAGACTTACACTGTTTGTGTGTCATGTAGTCTCACAGCTGGGATGCTCAGCATCTGTTCAGCTCAGTGTTTGTGCTGGCAGGTGGTTTTATGTCGTCAAGTATTCAGGTTTAATTAGTTACAGGCCCACGAACGGATGCAGATATCTCAACAAGACAGGTGGAGATCAATTGAAAGAAAGATTGGATGCAGTCCAGAGACACTGTGCTGAGATGGATTTGTCCCTGGACACACAATGCTTATTAACCTTTCAATCCAAACCCGGTGCTCAAAATAATGAGGTTTTCGGCAAATATTGACAGTAAATGGGATAAAAATGAAGTAGAGGTGCTGTACCGCCTGCACCTTTCTTCAAGGTTAGACGTGTCACTACTTTTAGAAATATAGAAATGCGAATAACAATCAGGACAAATGGAACTTTCACACAAATGTTATGGTAATTTTGTATGTTAGTGTCTTTGTTTCATGTTACAGTATAGCATGAATAATGTGAAGTATTTATGCATTTATTTACAAGATTATTAAGTAATAGGTCCACATTTAATTAAGTTTTTTTTTTCATAGACACTGAATGTACTCATGTATAAACTACAAATAGCTAGCAAAAAGTGAATAACACTGTCATCTAGCTAGCAACATGCTAGAATCATAGCACTGTATTAGCTATGTGCCATAAAATTTAAAAGCAGGCTACTTATCATACCTGCCAACACTCCCGTTTTTCCCGGGAGTCTCCCGTATTTAAGACCCATCTCCCGTATTGTTTTGTCGCTCAGATAACTCCCGGAATTCCAGCCCCCTACCAACACCCCCCACCCCCCCTCCGGCTCCTAAAGCTAAGGTAAAGTCCGTCCTAAAACCTGGTGCATGTGCGCAAACCCCTAGCACCCCCCCCCCCCCCCGCTCTACAGTTCGTGCGCACCCACAAACCCATCCTAAATTAGCATTGATAATGTATTTATGTATTTATTTTCAAAAAAAAAATTCCATATACTTTACATTTACTAACATTTATTCTTACTTTGAGTAATATATTTTGTTCTGTTATAAATGTTTAAATATGTTAAAAATGGTTTAAAGCAATGAAGTGAGCAACATTTATAATCTTTAAGCATTTCTTATGTAGCCTAATGATCTAGCTAGCTATACGTTAAAATCATAGTTTGTTAATTTATGATAGCACAGTGCTAAAAACATGCTATCAACACTTAAAATTGTATTAGGTATGTGCCAAAACATGTTAGCATTAAATTTTAAACAGGGTAAAAAAAGTTAGCAAAATAAAGAAAAACAATGCATGCTATCAAAATGCTACACATACTAAAAACATGCTGGCAATGAGTTAAACATGCTATTAACATCAGCAACTAGCAAATACTAGGAAGTTAGATGTTTGAATGAGAAAGAGAACAAATGGATGTCTTTCATACACATTTTATGGTAATATCTTTTGTTACTGTCCTTGTTTCAAGTAACTAAATAAGCATTGATAATTTCAGTGTCTATTAACAAAATAATGAAATAACAGTTCCATATTTACTTACATTTATTCACTTTGAGTAATACATTTTGTTCTGTTATGAATGTTTAAATATGCTAAAAATGGATAAAGTGAATAACATTTCAAATTTTTTAAGCATTTCTCATGTAACCTAATAAGCTAGCTGCAACATGCTAAAATAATAACATTTTAATTCAGATAGCACAGAGCTAGAAACATTCTATCAACACATTCAATTGCATTAGCTATGTGCCAAAACATGCTAGCATGAAATGTTATACAGGCTAAAAATATGTTAGCAAAATATAAATAAACAATGCAAATGCATGCTAGTATGCTAGATAAAAACATAAAACATGCCTGGAACGAGTTAAACATGTTGTAACATCGGCAACTAACAAACACATGCTAGAAAGCTATATAGACATTTTAATGAGAAAATGAACAAAAGGATATCATTCACACACATTTTATGGTAGTATTTTATGTTAGTACCCTTATCTCAAGTTACTAATTTAGCATTGCTAATGTATTTATGTATTTATTTACAAAATAATGAATAGTTCCATGTTTACTTTAATGAGAACATTTTGTTATTTTCTGTTTAAATATGGTAAAAATGGATACCCATTAAAATTAAAACCCATTAAGTGAATAACATTTCTGTAATATTTTAGCCATTTTATGTAGTTTGAAAACCATGTTGTTGTTTTTTACTCATAATTTCCCAGAATAAATGTCAGACATTTATAGAGTTCCAGAGAATAACTCCCACTGGGGTGACTGTGTTTTGTAACTTATTTTTTATCTTCTTTTTTTGTATCTTTTTCTTGCCCAAACAGCACATTTGTGAACTAAAAGAAGCTGAAAGTGTATTTAAAAAGAGCACAACAGGAGCCTTTCATTATGTTTCAGACTAAAAGTAATAATTCCTACTGCATAGTATGTGATTACACTAAAATACACAAAACTGATGTATTAACTGCATAAAAATATCTGAAAAAACATGTCTGTGATCTTTTAAGCATTTCTTATGTACCCTAATAATCTAGCTAGCAACATGCTAGAATCATAGCATTGTATTAGCTATGTGCCAAAATGTGCTAGCATAAAATTTAAAACAGGCTACAAATATGTTAGCAAAATAAAGATAAACAATGAAAAGTCATGCTAGCATGCTAACGTGGTAAAAAAAACATGCCGACAATTAATTAAACATGCTGTGCCCTTGATTATAGTTACTAAATTAGCATTAATAATGTATTTATGTATTTATTTACAAAATAAAGGTACTTTATTTACTGACATTTATTCTTACTTTGAGTAATATATTTTGTTCTGTTATGAATGTTTAAATATGTTACAAATGGTTTAAAGCCATAACGTAAATAACATTTCTATAATCTTAAAGCGTTTCTTATGTAGCTTAAAGCCTGGTTTATATTTCTGCGTCAAATGGTCAGCGTGACCCACGGCGCAAGCCTCGTGTGTAGCTGTGCATTTATACTTCTGTGCGCTGTTTCTGTTTCTCTGCAATACACTTCCGAAACGCTAGCTGGCAGTAGGTGTTTATGTTTCCCGTGTATCGAGTTTCTTCTCTTGTGTTTTGTTTTTTCTGAACACTTCCTTAATGTACAAGTGGCTCAAATTCGCTCATTTTGAGGCGGGAACCGGCGGACGTGCAACAACTTTAATCATAAGGTAAACACAAAACAACAGTCTCTATCCGGAGCTCCTTCACAGGACTCCACACTTGTAAACACTCGCTGCATCGGGCGTGCGGCTCTCAGCTCCGCCCACACTCGTCAGCGCTACCAAGCCGACCAATCACAGAGCTTGCGCTATGCATACGCGTTACATTTATTGAGAGGTGAGCTTCAATGTCGCCGCTAGCAATATGCTAGAATCACAGCATGCTAATTTATGATAGCATAGTGCTAGAAACATGCTATCAACACTTGAAATTGTATTAGCTATGTGCCAAAACATGCTAGCATAAAATGTTAAACAGGCTAAAAATATGTTGGCAAAATAAAAAAAACCATGCAAATTCATGATAGCAAAACACTATACAAGGTAACATGCGGACAACGTGTTAAACATGATATTAACATCAGCAACTAGAAAACAGAAGCTAGAAAGTTATATAGACATTTTAATGAGAAAGAGAACAAATGAAGAAATATCTTTCACACATTTTATGGTCATATTTTATCCTAGAGCCCTTGTTTCAAGTTACTAAATTAGAATTAATAATGTATTTTCCAGGATACCAGTTTAAAGCCATAAACATTTCTATATTAAGCATTTGCTATGTAGTCTAATAATCATGTTTTTTTCACTCATGATTTCCCAGAAGAAAAGTCAGGCATTTATATGAGTTCCAACGCAGTGCTTATAGAAACAGAGAATAACTCCCACTGGGGTGACTACTTGGTACCTTTGCATCTTTTTCTTGCCCAAACAGCAAATTTGTGCACTAAAAAAAGCTGAAAGTGTATTTAAAAAGAGCACAACAGGAGCCTTTCAGTACGTTTCAGACCAAATGTAATAATACCTACTGCATATGTGATTTCAGATCGTTTATTTTCATGTTATTTTGTTCTGTTGTCTCAAATCTGGTGTAATGTGAATGTCATATAGAACCAAATAATTACAATTCTTAAAATAATAATATCACAACACCTGAGTCAATATTTGATTGGCCACTAAACTGGGCCCTTATTGCCAAATTGTGTTTAATGTAAGAAGATTAGCTTTTATTCTTACGAAATAATGTGGATCAGGTTTATGATTATTACTGGTGAGCAGGAGAAAACCAAGTGTATTATCATACAGTCGAATCAGATTAGCATTATTGTGCTTGCTCAAATGTTGCATCATACATTCAGTTAGGGAGAAAAATTACTTGTGCATCAAGATGTCAACTTGATGAATAGTAGGCTGCTGGAGCTGCTTATGTGTCGTCCATGTAAAACACTCGGCCACTAGACAGAAAGCCATCTTAATACAACTGACCTGCAAAAATAAATTAAAAACCGAGTGAGAAATTTAATAGAAAACTAATACATGCAGCATTTGCTATGCATAGCCTCAGTTTTGGATTTGTCTGGATGACAGGCTTCCCTGGAGCTAAATTAAACCACTATCTTCCTAATTGTGATTAATTGCTATGACAAAATGTGCATTCCTAGTCATTAAGATTTTATACACATTATTTATTTATTTAATGCTGTAAAAGTTTGTTGGATGAATTTTGATGTCAAAAATGCTGCATTATACAGTGTACAGGAAATGTGTTTTTAAAAAAAATTTAAATGATACAGAAAGAGGAATTACATTTTTTTTAAAGATGATTTCTTTTGACACAATTATATAATAATAATAATAATAATATTTTATACAAATAATATTAATAATAATTTATATTATTACAATAAGACAAATAGTTTTGTCAACATGAATACGATTATCAACATGTCAACACGATTAGATAATAATAATAATAATAATAATATTTTTATACAAATAATATTAATAATAATTTTTATTTTTACAATTACACAAATAGTTTTGTCAACATGATTACGATTATCAACATGTCAACACGAGTATATAATAATAATAATAATAATAATAATAATAATAATTGTTTTTACAATTACACAAATAGTTTTGTCAACATGACTATGATTATCAACCTGTCAACACGATTATATAATAATAATATTAATAATAATAATAATAATAAAATATTAATAATTTTTATTTTTGCAATTACACAAATAGTTTTGTCAACATGATTACGATTATCAACATGTCAACACGAGTATATAATAATAACAATAATAATAATAATAATAATTGTTTTTACAATTACACAAATAGTTTTGTCAACATGACTATGATTATCAACCTGTCAACACGATTATATAATAATAATATTAATAATAATAATAATAATAAAATATTAATAATTTTTATTTTTGCAATTACACAAATAGTTTTGTCAACATGATTACGATTATCAACATGATTATATAATAATAATAATAATAATAATAATAATGCTTTTATATACTACTACTACTACTACTAATAATAATAATAAAAAATATTATTACAATTACACAAATAGTTTTGTCACCATGATTATATACTACTACTACTACTACTACTAATAAAAACAATTTTATTACAATTACACAGATTGTTTTGTCAACATGATTACGTTTATCAACATGATTATATAATAATAATAATAATAATAATAATGCTTTTATATACTACTACTACTACTACTAATAATAATAATAATAAATATTATTACAATTACACAAATAGTTTTGTCACCATGATTATATACTACTACTACTACTACTACTAATAAAAACAATTTTATTACAATTACACAGATTGTTTTGTCAACATGATTACGTTTATCAACATGTCAACACGATTATATAATAATAATAATATTTTATACACATATAATAATAATAATAATAATAATAATAATAATAATTTTTGTTATTACAATTGCACAAATAATTTTGTCACCATTATTATGATCATCAACATGTGACAATGATTATCTAATAATAATGATGACAATAATAATAATGATCATAATAATAATAATTTTTATTATTACAATTACACAGTTTTGTCAACATGATTATTGTACACTTATCACCATGTCAACACGATTATATAATAATAATAATAATAATAATAATAATAATAATAATAATAATAATAATAATAATAATGATTATTATTATTATTATTATTATTATTATTATTATTATTATTATTATTACACAAAGAATTTTGTGCCAAGATCACACAATTATTTTATTATTATTATTATTATTATTATTATTATTATTATTATTACGGTGGCGCAGTGGGTAGCATGATCGCCTCACAGCAAGAAGGTTGCTGGTTCAAGCCTCGGCTGGGTCAGTTGGCTTTTCTGTGTGAAGTTTGCATGTTGTCTCGTGTTCATGTGGGATTCCTTCGGGTGCTTATTTTAGCTTACCCAAATCACTTAAAGGGCATGTCTTTAGACTTGTGGAGGAAACCAGACCCCACAAGTCCAAAGACATGCCCTATAGGTGAATTGGGTAAGCTAAATTGTCCGTAGTGTATGTATGTGAACGAGTATGTATAGATGTTTCCCAGTGATGGGTTGCAGCTGGAAGGGCATCCTCTGTGTGAAACATATGCTGGATAAGTTGGCTGTTCATTCCACTGTGGCGACCCCAGATTAATAAAGGGACTAAGCCGAAGAAAAAAAACAATGAATAAATTATGAATGAATGAATGAACACTGTAAAAATGCAGGGTTCCACACAATTCATTCATGTTCTCCCAACACAAATCGATTAAGTTGATGTAACAAATTTAAGTAGAGTTAACATAAAAAAAAATTATGTTGTCCTCAATAAAATCTCAAGAATTGTGGTGTTTCGTTTTACTTAAGTAGTTTAAACAAGCAGCAAAAATTTTTTTGTTTTTTGGAGTGAAAGTTCTATTCACAAGCTTAACTAATTAATTCTACTGAATAATGTATCATTAATGTTAATTACAAGTAATATATGGAGTAAGATTTAACTCATTACGCATTATAAACTAAAACATCCAATGTCAAGCAAACTTGCAAGTCCATAAAAAGAAATACCAAGCCTTAAAAGTAAAAATTATGCTTGCTTCAGATGTTTATCTCCGTTATTTATGTATGGAACCAGGATGCAATCTAATGCACAGTGAATAACTTTCCTATTTTCTTGTATTATGAGACAGTGTGCCTACTATCAGTCACACCTTGACTTTTCCAATATACTGTTCCGCTACTACATACCTGTCATCCCCAGCAGAAAGTGAAGAAAAATCTCATTTCCTTCACGCTTCAGCAAACTCTATGAAAAGCCTGAAAGAGCTGATAGCACATAGTTGAGTTTAGCATTTTGTGCACAATCCCTTTCCTAATGCCCCATCTGTCATGCAATAACATCAGCTTTTGAGTCCAGAGGCGAAGACTTCCATGCGTCACGCACCGCATTGCCCTCAAAGATGCCATTTTTCTGCCCGAGGCCAGGCAGATCAAAGGCCCAATACGTTGTCTGCACATTCCTAACAATATTTGCTTGATAACAGCTGGCAGATCTTCTATATAACAGCATAATCAGAAAAAGATGCTCATAAGGAAACGGTAAGCTCCTCTCCTTTACCAGAGAGTTCGCTTTATGCAAAAGGCAATATTGTAATGATGAAGTAGGTCATGAAAACAAGAGACAGATGTTTTGATTTCCTCCATCGCTGGACATGCTGGATCTGAGACTTAATACCTAATCAAAAAGATCAAAATGCGCACTTATTGATAAAGAGGCAGGAAATCATATCGCGTGTGATGGATGGATACCTGTGTTGTATGAGATTTTCGGTGAGATTTATCACTATATTAAGATCCTTGAACTTTGGGTCAAACCTACGAGCCAGTTGAACTGTATGAGCAGGAAAATGCTAACATTTGTACTTTCATAGGTGTTGATTTGGGAAAATCAAGCATCTCTTTTATCTAAATCAGTGTTGAAAGGAACTTATTATGAGCTGAGTGGTGAAGTTACAGGACACCTAGTACTGGCACCTCATAAAATAACTGCTCAAAATGTTGTTAATGAAATAAAACTTTACAGTGGTTTTACCCATTTGAGTAGAACTTAAGCATAAGTGGTTTATAAAATGCAAGCTAGCAACAGGGTAAAACATGCTAACAGCATGATAAATCAGACTGGAAACATACTATCAATTTGTTGAAAACGACGGAACATTTTGCTACATGCAAAATTATTCTAGCTAAATAGCTAAAAATGTTAGCTAAGTGCTCAAAACATTGCATCAAATTCATGTATAGCTTGATGTTAAAATTTTGACAACATGCTAATTCTTACTATCATCATCTTACACCTGTTAGCCATGTGCTAAAACATGCAAACAAATGTTAGCAACATGACAATTCATGCTGTATGCATGCTAGCAAGATGCTAAACAGGCTAGAATCATGTTAGCAGAATTATAGCATGTTAATTAGTTCTTGATAGTATATAGTGCTAAAACATGTTATAATTTTTTTTATCATATTAACTATGTGCTAAAACATTTTAAAAACAAATGTTAAAATGCTGACAACATGCTAATTCATACTATCAACATCTTACACCTCTAAGCCATGTTAAAACATGTTACAAACAAATGTTAACAACACGACAATTCATGCTGTATGCATGATGGCAAGATGATAAACAGGCTAGAATCATGTTAGCAGAATTATAGCATGTTAATTAATTCATGATAGTATAGCACTATAAACATGTTATCAACTTTTAAATCATATTAGCCATGTGCTAAAACATGTTTAAAAAATGTTAAAATGCTGACAGCATGCTAATTCATACTATCAATATCTTACACCTTTAAGCCATGTGCTAAAACATGTTACAAACAAATGATAGCAACATGACAATTCATGCTTTAAGCATGCTAGTGAGATGCTAAACAGGGTAGAATTATGTTAGCCAAATTATAGCATGTTAATTCATGATAGCATATAGCGCTATAAAATATCAATATTTTTAATCATATTAGCCATGTGCTAAAACTAGTTAAAAACAAATGTTAAAATGCTGACAACATGCTAATTCATACTATCAACACCTTACACCTGTTAGCTATGTGCTAAAACATGCAAACAAATGTTAGCAACGTGACAATTCATGCTGTATGCATGCTAGCAAGATGCTAAACAGGCTAGACCCATGTTAGCAGAATTATAGCATATTAAGTTATTTATGATAGCGCTATAAGCTATCACCATTTTAAATTATAATAGCCTTGTGCTAAAAGATGTTACAAACAAATGTTAGCAACATGACAAATTATGCTGTAAACAGGCTAGAATCATGTTAGCAGAATTATAGCATGTTAATTAATCTACAATAGTAATATCCCCGCTGAAAAATCCAGCTTAAACCAGCCTAAGATGGTTGGCTGGTTTTAGAGGGGTTTTAGCCTGGTTTCCAGCCATTTCCAGCCTGGTCTTAGCTGGTCAGGCTGGGAGTTGACCAGCGAAAACCAGCTTGACCAGCCAAAACCTGCTATGTCCAGCTTAAACCAGGCTGGTCAAGCTGGTTTTAGCTGGTTTAAGCTGGTCATTTTCCAGCCTGACCAGCTAAGACCAGGCTGGAAATGGCTGGAAACCAGCCTGGAAATGGCAAAAAACCCTCTAAAACCAGGCTGGTTGACCAGCTAAAACCAGCCAACCAGCTTAGACTGGTTTAAGCTGGATTTTTCAGCAGGGATGCTATCAACATTTTAAATCACATTAGCCATGTGTCAAAAAAAAAATGTTAACCAGGCAAAAAAAATGTTAGCAAAATAGACTATGAAGAAAGATACTAGATACTAGAAGAAAGACTATGAAAATACTCATGCTAGAAGCAATGAGTTAAACATGCTATACTTGTCAACAACATGCTAATATACAGTATGTAAGCAACAAGTAAAATGTGCTGTTTTTGCAAGCAACAATCCTACAGTTCATAAAAAAGTAGATATAATTTCATGCTTAATAACAGCACACACTTTTGAGGGCACATGCAGGCTTGTTTTGGCTGAGAGTAAAGGCATTAATATTAATTTGTGTCATGAATATCACACAGACTTCTCTCTAATGAACCATATTAGTACATTAATTGCTGCTGGATCATGGCTAATTATTACAGTGATTAGTTGAGTAGGCACAGCTGCAACACAACAAGGGGTAGAGGAATTCTGAAAATGCTAAATCCACGAACCCTTTTTTGAAAGTTGCTACTATCATACTACAACGGGGTATATGCACACAGACTTTTGATTTCAGCCAGCCAGTCTCAGTGCTTCCAGTGAACTGTCTTTCCATTATAAAATTGCCACGTTTAAGGTCTGATTTCTTTTAAAAACAGTGACCTTCACTGCCTGATAGATATACGATATAAAGTAGGTCCCAGAATGAACAAGAAGCGCTGCATTCAATTCCATTATCCCCCACCATGTCTTTAAAATAAGTCAGTTTATTTTACTCAAGTTTTTTCAATGGAGTTTCTGTGCTTGCCTATTGATCCTGACGGTGATAGCATTTACACGGTCTTTCATCTCGTTTAACAACTATAAATGAATGCTTACTGTAAGTCTATTTACCTGAATGTATTGGAATTACATTACAACATCAATACTGTAAAAGGAACCTTATGAAATTAAAAATAGTCACATTAAGCTTTCACTAGAAGTTTATCATTGGCTGAAAAACACTAGCTGCATACATATACCCTATTGTATACATACTGTCCTACTGTACACTCAAAAAATGACATTTGTTTTTTGTTCAAACTATTTATTTAAATTGAGCTGAAACAACACAATTCTTGAGTTTTTTTGGGGACAAAATAATAGTTTTATGTAATCTAATCCAAGTAAATTTGTAAAATGTAATAAGTTATCTTAATTCCTTCATGTTGTCCCAACACAAATTGATTGTATGGAATCTAGCATTTACAGTGTGCTTCATTTGGATGTATACTTGTTGTATTTGAAAGAATGTGCTTATAACAAAGCACAATACACTGACTTCACATGGCTTTTAAAAGCGAAATCGAGGCTGCGGTGGGAAGAAACGCATAAAGTCACACAGAAACATTGTGTACTTGACTGTATATTTTGTCAGCAAAGAGAAAGTGACACAACTTTATAATTTCACCACCTTGAATGACCCAAAGGTCCATTCTGGATGGATAGTGGGAAAAAAAAGGGATGTCAGACCTCATTTTCAGCTAAGGGAAATGGCGAAAACGTTTTCTTTCCTAAACACACGTTTTTAGATGCCATTTATCAAACTCATGTTAATGAACTGATTCTTTCAATATTAGACTTTTAACATCCATTTCCTGCTACCATTTTAGTGCTGTTTAGCATGTTCTTAAACACAGCTGATTTGCCATTGTATTCACCAGTGCTCAACAGAAATGACTTTGATTGGCCGTGAAGGTCATCAGTTCAGCCTATGAGAGAATTATCCATAATGACCCAAAGTACACTGCCAAAATATCAATGGAGTGGCTTCACAAAAACTCGGTAAATGTCCTTGAGTGGCCCAACCAGAGCCCTAAATCCTATTGAACATCTCGAGATCTGAAAATGGCTCTACACCGTTGCTTCCCATCCAACCTGATAGAACTTGAGAGGTACTGCAAAGAAGAATGGGCAAAAATTTACAAAGACAGGTGTGTCAAGCTTGTGGCATCATATTCAGGCTGTAATTGCTGCCAAAGGTGCATCAACAAAGTATTGAGCAAAGGCTGTGAATACTTATGTACATGTGATTTTCAGGATTTTTTTTTTTTTTTATAAATTTGCAACAATTTGCAAAAAAAAAATTCACAGTTTCATTATAGGGTATTGTGTGTAGAATTTTAAGAAATAAATTACTTTAATCTATTATGGAATAAGGCTGTAACAAAAAAAATGTGGAAAAAGTGAAGCGATACTTTCCGGATGCCCCGTATATGCTAACTTGAAAAGTTTTACAAAAACAACTCCAAGTTTCTTATATATTTGTGAACTTTCTACTACATTTAGATAAAGGGCTTTTACAGACTATTAATAGCAGTAATATACTACATTGCTATCACATAACCAGAACAATTTGTTAGAAAAAAGTGGTATTTTGTATTTTTAATCCAAGCTTGTAAAAAATGTGCAAAGTTTCCTATAAAACAGTGTTGAAAATTGCAGCTGGGGCTAATTTAGCTTTATTAGTCACACTAGATCTGAAAGGTCAACTTAAGTGAATTGTGCAAAAAAGTATTCCATATGTATAACATACTGTACCATTATAATACTGAAACATTTAGTATCATGATATTTTATAGGATTTACAACACACAACATTTTATATTATGAGTGACACGGTGGCTCAGCGGTTAGCACTGCCGCCTCACAGCAGGAAGGTCGCTGGTTCGAGTACCGGCTGGATCAGTTGGCATTTCTATGTGAATTTTGCATGTTCTCCCCATGTTCGAGTGGGTTTTCTCTAGGTGCTCCGGTTTCCCCCACAGTTCAAAGACATGTGGTTTAGGCAAATTGAATAAACTAAATTGGCCGTAGTGTATGTGTGTGAATGAGTGTGTATGGATGTTTTCTCAGTACTGGGTTGCAGCTGGAAGGGCATCCGCTGTGTAAAACATATGCTGGATAAGTTGGCGGTTCATTCGTCTATGGCAACCCCTGATGAATAAAGGAACTAAGCTGAAGTTAAATGAATGAATGAATAAACATTTTATATTTTAAATGCTTGAATGAACCTAAACAGAGTAATCTATATCCTAAAAAAGTAGTTCAAAGTATACATAATTTGCTTTCTGGAAAAATCCTCCAATCCTGTCTGGAAAGAAAAGCAATGCGTAAGAAACCCCAGTCGTGCAGTTCAAAGCATGTACTGTTTGAGCTGAAGCTTTTTTTTTTTTCCACACCAGTCTTCAGTCTGACTGTCACGAGCGGAGATACGAGACACCTGTGTTGTGTAAAGGAGAGCAGAAACATGTATCAGACATGCACACAAACGCCTCACACGTTTTAAATCAACAAGGCCCCATAGTGTGATCAGACGTGAGAAAGAGCCACGCAGAAGAAAACATGTGAGATTCAACACATGGCTCCGTCTCTGCTTTCCAGAGCGAACGGCTTCTGCCTGTCAACAGGACACCCTGTGTGTGTGTGTGAAGCAGAAGGGGCCGAAACACACATCCCATATGGGAATGTGAAGATTTACATTATAGAATAATGCAGCGAGACCAAAACTGCAGATATGAATGACACTTCATTCATTTTCAGGTTAAAAGTTCTAACTGGATCTCCACATTTTTAGAAGCAAATCTAAATATATATGACTGCATATGTGTCTGTCTGTCTGTCTGTCTGTCTGTCTCTCTCTTTTGAAATGTTACTACACTTTAAAAAATGACATACAATCAGTTTTTTTCTGGTAACACTTAAAAATATTGGTAGGCTACATTACGCCCCGTTTACACTGTCAGATCTTGATGCCCAGTTCCCATTTGTTGCATATATCTGATTTTTTGCCATTCTTTTAGATCTTAATAGTCAATTCCAATTTTTTTGATGACCAGCTTACATCATCTTTTAAAAGTAACGTGTATCCGATTGTCTGCATTTACACTGCACACGACAAAGGTGAAATGACCAGGGGAAAAAAAAGAGCAGGCGCTGACTGACAACTGATAATAAAATAGCACCCTTTTCTCTGTTCCTGTATTTTTACTTGTATATGCAGGGTTTCATTATTTAAGTTCTTTTTGACAAGTTGTTTTGCTATAGTTTATGACAGAAAAGTTCTCATTTGGCCATCTTCTTTCAATCCTTTTTAAACCAGTAGGCATACATTTACTGTATGCACGTCATGTACGCAGCAGTTTTATATTAGTTTATATTGGTTACGTGGTGGATATTGCACTCTCTCGCTCTTTCTCTCTAATTAACATGTTTAAATGCTTGCGCTACATGACAATATAAAAGCTTTTTTAGCCCTCGTGTATGAGATTTAGGGTTTGGAACTGTGCTGAAGTCTGTTTACGTCATTTCTCATACGTCATTCGATATGGTCTTTAATGATGCGTGTGGCAGGTGAAAATCCGATCTACCGGCTTACACTGCAGACACAGATCCGATTCATATCGGATAAATTTCCACATATGAACAAGGCCTGAATCTGATTTAAGTAAATTGGAATCCATCAGATTTTTTTCCTGCTTACACGTACATGGGCCATATCCGATCTGTGCCACATGGGAGAAAAAAAGATCGGAATTGAGTTACTTGAACCACGCAGTGTAAATGCAGCCTTAATTGTGACCCATATCCGATTCGTGTGTTTACACTTGCCATACAATTTACAACGTCGCACATTCGTAAAGGCGGGTTCTAGCATCTGTGCAACACTAGCCACGATGGAAGAAATTGTCTTGCTTTTAGCTCGAAATATGCAAAGTTCGGCCAACTATAAAATGATTTTGAGGCGGAGGAGGAGGGGAAAGGGCCATCACGGCAGCTTGCGCCTATTGTTTATATATGGTGTCCTCCACTGACTCATCTTTCCACAGGTCAAGAAAGCAGGTAACTTCTGCCCTCGACCACTGACCACTTTCCTCCTCCATGTTTCCTCTGTTGTTGTTGTGTACGCATTGGGGTAGATCGGATAGATCAGATACGCGACCAGCCGGAAGTGCGATATGCATATCAATATAGCATCGTTTTTTTATGACACCGTATAGCAATAATGAATATTTTTACAGTACTGTGACGGTTGGGTTTAGGGTTGGGGTTAAAAATACAATTTAGTGGGTAATTTAATAGATAGCATAAATAATACTCGGTACAACTACTGTTTTTACGTTACTGTGACGTTTGGTTTTAGGGTTGGGGTGAGGGTAGACTTTAATAAAATACAATAAATGGGAAATGTAATAAATAATATAAATAATTCTTGTTAACTTCCAGCCGCAACCGTATCCGATCTAGCAACAACCCCGTGTCAGTGTCTTCACACGCGCTCTTCCTTCTACGTCATTAAACCGTGGAGAAGTACCACAATGTCGCAAGTTTAATGACGTACAAGGCGGAATGCCTCAATAAATCCGATCTGCCTGTTTACATAATAGTCACATTGTCACATATCTGATTTATATCTGATAAATTTTTTTACATATGAAGGAGGCCTAAAACTGATCTCTGAATATCCAAATGCATGCGTTTTTTCTTGTTTACACGGTCAAAGAACAGATCCGATCTGTCACATACTGTATGAGCAAAAAATCGGAATTGGGTCACATTTAACTGGCAGTGTAAACGAGGTCTTAGTTAATGTTAGTTAATGTATTGACATGAACAAACGAATAATAATACATTTATTACAGTATTTACTCATCTGTCTTAATGTTAAGTTAAATAAGGTTAGTTCATGGTAACTAAGGCTACATTTACACTGTGGATCTTGATGGTCAATTCCGATTTTGTGACTATCTGATTTTTTTGATGACCAGCTTACATCATCTTTTAAAAGTGACTCATATCTGATTGTCTGCATTTACACTGCACATGGCAAAGGCGCAATGACCAGGAAAAAAAGAGCGGTCGCTGACTGACAGCTGATAATAAAAGAGCGCCTTTTTCTCCATTCCTGTATTTAATCTGTTCGCATGGGTTCATTTTTTTTATTCTTTTTGACAGGTTGTTTTACTATAGTTTATGACAGAAATGTTCTCATTTGGCCATCTTCTTTTAATCTAGGCCTTTTACACTAGTAGGCATCTTAATGTAATGTCCATGGGTGATTTATGCGTGTGATGTATGCAACAGTTTTATATTAGTTTATATTGGTTGCACTCTCTCATGTTTAAATACTTGTGCTACATGACAATATAAAAGCTTTTTTAGCCCTCGTGTATGAGATTTAAGGTTTGGGACTGTGCTGAAGTCTGTTCTGAAATGACAGCATCAGACTTGACGTCATTCGCTATGACGTCAAGTCTGCAGACACGTGGACACAGATCCGATTCCCATCGGATAAATTTCCAAATATGAACAAGGCCTGAATCTGATTTGAGTAAATAGGAATCCATGTGATTTTTTCCTGCTTACACGTACATGGGCCATATCTGATCTGTGCCACATGAGAGACAAAGAATTGAGTCACTTGAACCATGCAGTGTAAATAATGCAGCCTAAGTGCATTAACTAATGTTAACAAGCACAACTTTGGATTTTAATAATGCATTAGTTAAAGTTGAACTGTGATTAATAAATGCTTTACAAGATTATTCATTCATCATCAATGTTAGTAAATAAATTAACTAACATTAACTAATGGACCCTTATTCCATAGTGTTATCTTTTTTGTTAATTTTTATAACCATCCCTATTTTGTCCGCTCCATAATGTTTACTGACTTAGAGCATTGTTTCTCAACCATGTTCCTGGAGGACCACCAACACTGCATGCTTTGGATGTCTCCTTTGCCCGTCACACACATTACAGGTCTTTCCGTCTCTGCTAATGAGCTGAGAATCTGAATCAGTTGTGTTTGGTTAAGGAGACATGGAAAATGTGTAGAGCTGGTGGTCCTCCAGGAACGTCTTTGAGAAACACTGACTTAGAGGATGTCCCCATTTCCATTTCATCTGCTTTATAACCAGGGCTTGGCATTAACTTTTTTGATCACCAGCCACTGTGGCTAGTAGATTTCCAACATTACTAGCCACTCGCCAATTTCACTAACCACAATTTTGTTGTTGGAAAAATATTTGCATAAATTTGACTTAGACATTCTTATAATTACTTGATTTAGGGTTTGTGTTTTGTCCACATGAGTCCTCATTCATTTCACTTTTTGTGTGTGTTGAGTATAAGCTTCCTCAATGTGCATGAGCAAATGGGTTGTGTCGCACTGCAGTCAGTTTTTATTTCACATGACTTTTCAGGGCTCAAAATTAAGGATTTACCAAATTTATCTCTGACCACACTAAAAAAAAATGAAAAAATTATTTCTTAGCCACAAATATTAAAATTGTCAAAACAAGCAAAATATAGCTGTATACTATACTTTTTAATTCAACAAAACCTTTCTTAATTTAAAAAAAGAACTATTGTGAAAAATGAAACACTGATTTTTCTCTAGCGCAACAGTAAACACAAATAAAACGACCTTACCTTTCTGTAAACAAGTTGAACTCAAATTAGGGAGATAGTGTAGCTTATTATACAAACAAAAAATAATAATAAAAGAAATACAGAACACCCAGCAAACTAACACGGCTGAAACAACTCTGAAATTGTACTTTGCTGTTGCTTGCTTCTAGATTGAGTGTCACTGGCAATACTTTGAGTTGATTTTTTAGCAAGACACTCATCCCTCAATTGTGCTCACTCAATTGGCTGGTAAGACTATCACACACAGACGGCAGTCGCATTTGCTCTGGGCAGGGGAAATTAAATAATACAAATATATTTCATATCACAGCCTCTTGCGTTTAGCTAATCGCAACCTTCCAAATCGTGATTCGATTTTGATTAATTGCACAGCCCTATATTAAACCCTTTTGATATAATTCTAATATGCTTGTATGCACTAAAGAAACATTGTCTTTATAAATGGTAAAAACAGATGTTTGTTAACAATACATAATGTATTTAAGTACCATAAACTAACATCAAACTGTTTTTATATCATTCATTATGTTCATTCATTTGAACATTTCCAGTTGTATACTATGAAGTGAATATATAACACTATATTGAATGTTTAAATAAAAATGAATTATTTTGAGTACATAATTAATGAATCTAGATTAATATATCATTTAAACGATGATACATGATGAATTCACCTCATTGTAATGTGATGCAAAATTAATTGCCTGTATTAAACACTTAATTAAAGACTAGTTTCCATGGAGCCCATGATGTCTTTGTTGACTTTTAAAGTTTTTATGTTACCTTTTTTTATGTAAGCTATACTATTCTGAACAATATCTACATCACATTCAACACACTACAGCATTTAAATTAATCGACAATAAATGAAAGCAAGATGATTGCAGACCTTTAAAATGTTTATATTCCAATGATATAGAGTCTCAAGAAGAGAGCCAAACACCTGGAACTTTATTATGGAGAAAAAGGTGACATTGGGAAAAAAGTCTTATCTGGCACATACGTCAGTCTTTATACAAAAAAACATAAGAAAGAAAGGCTACAAATCTTGATCATTTATACAAATGCAACACCGTTCCAAAAAATAAAACTCTCTTTTTTTTCTTTAAAGTAAACTCTTTCTCCGCTCTGAGAGCACCAACTTCGATAACACCAGCACTCGAAATCCCTGAGGAAAGACATGAACACACTCACTCGTACGGGTGCAGGAGTCTCGATCAATGTGAAAACTGACACACTGGCTACAGCTAAAAACAGCACAGTTTGATGCAGTCACAACCAGGACCACTAGAAACTACTCGGATATCTTACACTGTGGATGACAGACAAGACAATCACGTTACAACTGAATAAAAGTACGCGTTTCACTATGGTTATGTGCTATGGGGATTTCACAACCTTTGACGACATGATAAGAGGTTTTAATTTAGTTTACTCTAATGCAATCACAATGCAAATATAGTATTATGTGTTAAAATGCCCCTATTTTGCTATATGACAGATTTATCATTTTGTAAATGCTTTGCTCTGTCAGCTCCGTCTATGCCCAATACCATATCTACATTTCAGTTCTGGAGGCTTCCTCTGTACTTTTAAAAACAGTGATATACTGTAAGTAGAGACGATAACATCTGTCTTACTGTATCAATTTGAACCACCTATGGGTGTGCATGCAAAGTGGATTTGCTATTGCAACACAGAAAACACTGGGCCTCAGTTCCAAAACATGCACACAAACAAGAATGAACCAGTAAAATGGGTTAGGGACTAGTCTGCTGACTTGGTCCTAATGCTGAGTTCCTATAACTAATTGGTGTGAAAACCCTTTTAACCCTCGAGGAATAGCCTGGTGGCTAGCTCCTGTAACTAAATTCCTATAGCACAAAAGTCCCTTTAGCTCTACGGGGACTTGGCCTGGTAGCCAGTTTTTAAAAACAAGTTCCTATAGACACCTTGTGTGAAAGCGCCTGTAGTCCTTGTAGGACTGGCCCGGTGGCTTATTCCTATTACAAAGTTCCTTTACTGTAGCTACCCAGTGCAAATACTTCTTTAGTTCTTGGGAGATTAGCCTAATGTCTAGTTGTAAACACATAGTTTCTATAGCTACTGTACCTGCTACAAAGCCTCTTTAGCTCTCAAGGAACTTGAACAGTTAGCCAGTTTTATAAAAAAAAGTTCCTATAGATGCCTAGTGCCCCTGTAGACATTGGGGGACTGGCCAGGATTAATCCTATAACAAAGTTCCTATAGCTATCCGTTGTGAAAGCCCCTTTAGTTCTGCTTGGACAAGCCTGTTGGTTAGTTCCTATAACAAAGTTCCTAGAGCTATCTGTTGAGAAAGCCCATTTAGTTCTGGGTGGACCAGTCTGGTAGCTAGTTCTTATAACTAAGTTCCTATAGCTACCCGCTGTGAAAACACCTTTAGTTCTGCTTGGACAAGCCTGTTAGTTAGTTCCTATAACAAAGTTCCTTGAGCTATCTGTTGCGAAAGCCCCTTTAGTTCTGCGTGAACCAGCCTGTTGGTTAGTTCTAAGTTCTGCTAGCCAGTTTTATAATTAAGTTCCTAGAGCTACCCGCTGCATAAAAACAAACAAACAAACAAACAAACAAACAAACAAACAAACAAACAAACAAACAAACAAACACCTTCAGTTCAGCATGGACCAGTTCGGATCTAGATCTTATAACTAGATGATGCAAAACCTCCTTAGGGCATGGGATGCCAGTCTGGGGGTTTAGTTCCTATAACTAAACTAAGCTAAATGTGCATACAAATAAGATAATCTCAAATAGTGAATGAGACCCAGTGTATTCTCAAGTTATCGACAACACAAATCAAACTCTTATAAAACTACAGCATTTGAGGGCCAAACTGGTGTTTTTCTTGAGATGATCTTTTATTTGGGAGCCAGTAACTCTTCATAACTAATATAGCATAATAGAGGCACTTTAAAGGAATAGTTCACCCAAAAATAACAGTGTTTTTATTCTTTACTCACTCTCATGCTGTCCCAAAACATTTTTAAATGTATTATTTGCTCTTCTGCTGAAGAAAAAATAGTCATAGAGCTTTGGAATGACATGAGGGTGAATAAATAATTACAGTGTTTTAACTTTTGGCTGGACTACACAATATTTTGTTAAACTTTTAATAAATGTAAACTAAATCTTCTAAATAAAATATCTGATGTTATGGATCTGACTGTCTTGTATCCTGGAGAAAAAAAAAAACTGAGAGAAAGAGAAGACAACAGAAATGTGAAGAAACACATTGATGTGAGAAACCGTGAAGATGAATGCATGACAAATTCTGGGTTTATTCCCTTTCAAACGATCCCATTACACACGTCTCAATGAAACAATGGATGAATCAGTTAAGCTCAAAACACTGTTTTAAAAAAGGGCTCCTTAAATCAGAAATATTTGAAACACTTTTTACATATAACAGAGCCAGCTGTTTTCTTTTTAATCAAGACAACATAAAAGGGAATAAGTTAATACTGACTCAGACCTCAGACATGACATTTGCTAGACCTTTAAAGGGACAATACTACCAAAAATAAAAATTCTGTTATTTATTTACTCTAATGTCATTCCCTACTTTTATGATATTACGTTAATAGGGGGGGGGCTTGCGTATTGCAAATGCAGCAACATAAATCTACGGCTTCATAATCGTATAGCTTCAGTAAATGTGAAAAAAATAGCACCACTGCAACTGAATGAAAAAGATCCTTCTAAATTTCTTCAACAGAAGTAAGTAATATGGGTTTTTAGGTAAGAAAACAAATACAGAATTTCATTTTTGGTTCAAAACAATGTGTATAAGAAGCCATCATAAAAATCCTTCATAAAAAACTGGTGTGATCACCAAATAAGAGCTTTTCAATTATTCTAATTAAATACACACACAAAGCTGCAACAACAATGGAACAAAGACAAATATGAGACCAAAAAAATGCTGACCGAACTAACCAAGTACTTGCCATTTTGTGATTTTTCATGTTTGAGTGAAAACATCAAACTGTAAAATGTGTCGTTTTATATATTACGTTCCATTTGTACACTTAAACATAGAAGAAAAGAATATTAAACCAACATTACTTATAAACAATCCCTTACAAATCTATGGCTGTATATTGTTAGATGAGTGCAACAAGTGAAAGGATTTGTATTTGGTTAGGAGTTACCAGTCAAAGTTTTGCATTTACAGTTTGTTGAACCATTTCTGTCAAAAAAAGACATTACTATTGGGTTCATGCCTATATATGTTCAGATATAATAAACACCACCATTCAAATGTTTGGGATATTTGAATGCTTTTGAAAGAAGTCTCTTATGCTTACAAAGACATTTCATTGATCAAAACCAAAGACTCTATAATACACAAGACATGTCACTCGTACAGTTTTAAATGGGGAAAAGTGTAACAGTCAATATGGTGAATGAAGCCCCACCTTCTAGTGCAGGAGCCAATCAGCGATCGATGTAGACTGATGATTCCCCGGGGGAGGGGCTCGGACCAGACGTGAGTTTCTGCAGATTTCGTGTGATTCAAATGTTTAGAAATGAAACTAAAGAGACAGTTATTGTTTAATTTTATTGGTGACTCCTAATATGAAATTTAATCGTAAGCCTGGCAGGCAGTTTTGGAGAATTTGATGTTTCCTCATTCAAACAGAATGCCCGAGAGGCGTTTCAAAGATGAAATGACTTGCCTTAAAGCGACTTTGTCAAAACTAGAGTGAAAAAAACAGTGATGCTGTTTATCAATTACAATTTGAAAGTATTTGATTATATATTAAAATGTAATTTTTTCCTGTGATTTCAAACCTCTTTACTGATACTTTTTTGATCAATTTAATGTGTGTTTGCTAAACAGAAGTATTTAAAGCAGTGATATATAGTGCTCAGCATACACTCAAAATGTATTTTTACTGCTTATTCAAACTACTTATTTAAAATTAGCTGAATCAACACAATTCTTGAGCTGTGTGGGGACAACTTCATTATTTCATGTTCTATCTTACTTTAATCTCTACTTAAATTTGTAAAAACAATAAAGTTAACTTAATCAATTTTGTTGGGGTAACATGAAGGAACTGTGTGGAGCCCAGCATTATTTACATTGTATACGAGTACATCCCTCACAAATAGCCCTTTTAAATGATTTTTTCTAGGATGGTTTATAATGATATTTTTGTGTATTTATATCTGATCAGTCAGTACTGTAGCCAAATCTGGAGCTAATCTAATAAAATAACTTAGGACAAAAATTAGTACACCTAAATGTATACTGTATGTAGGAAAAAAATAAAAAAATGATATATACTGTATATATATATATATATATATATATATATATATATATATATATATATATATATATATATATATATATATATATATATATATATATATATATATATATATATATATATAACTTTTTTTTTGTACAATTTAGTTTAAATAGTGTATTATCTTTTAATTTCTAAAGATGTTAGGTGACCAAACTATTTTTAATGAAATTTAATAAAATTGTTTTGTTAAAATGCACCAAATATTTACTCAGAAATGGATAAAAATATTCATTTTCAATGAACATTACTCATTGTACTAATTTATGCTCAGCACTGTATATACAGTTGAAGTCAGAATTATTAGCCCCCTTTGAATTTTTATTTATTTATTTATTTTTTTAAAATATTTCCCAAATGATGTTTAACAGAGAAAATAAATTTTCACAGTATGTCTGATAATATTTTTTCTTCTGGAGAAAGTCATTTGTTTTATTTCGGCTAAAATAAAAGCAGTTTTAAATTTAAAAAAATATATATCAAGGTCAAAACTATTAGCCCCTTTTAGCTATTTTTTCGATAGTCTACAGAACAAACCATCGTTATACAATAACTTGCCTAATTTCCCTAACCTGCCTAGCTAACATAATTAACCTAGTTAAGTCTTTAAATGTCACTTTAAGCTGTATAGAAGTGTTTTGAAAAATATCTAGTAAAATATTATTTACTGTCATCATGGCAAAGATAAAATAAATCAGTTATTAGAGATGAGTTTTTAAAACTATTATGTTTAGAAATGTGTTGAAAAAATCTGCTCTCCGTTAAAGAGAAATTGGGAAAAAAATAAACAGGGGGCTAATAATTCTGACTTCAACTGTATATATTTTACAAAATGCTGTTTAACTTACAGGTTTCTCATGAATGTGTCTGTGAAGTGTCATCTAGTAACAACAGATGGAACACCATGCTTTAAGTGTACAGTATGAAAGTATTTCGAATCTGTTTCTTGTTTTTACAAGTGTCACTTTAAATGCAAATGAGATGCTGCTCCACACCTACTTTTCAGAAGAGGGTGGAGCCTTTATAGCTCGTGCCTCAGTTACTCTAACACCAACACACAAAACATCTGCATTGGTTTTAAAGTCCTGTCAGACATGATGTGTGCACAGAAAGGAGGATGTCAGAATGAATGGTACATATTTGTTAAAAAATGTCCAAATATTGTTTCTGTCTGTAAATGTAAACAGTCGGGGGCATATTTGTCATATATTTTGTACAGCATATCTGATATGTGACAATGTCTTTTAAATATAGAGACTATTTAAAAAAATACTCAACCCAAATCCCAAACTTTTAAATGGTAGTAAATGGTAAAAAAGCAGTCTGCTGAATGTCATAAACTCATAAAATTCTCATTCCCATTTTGTATTAGTCAAAAAAATAAAAAAACAAATAAAATAAATGTTTGCAAAGTAAGGCAAAGAGAGCTTGCAAGTTCAATTCACTAAGCTATCCTTCAGGCTACATAGCTTATCGAATGTTCCTTTACTGTCATTTTTGGCATTTATATGGATTCAATCTGTTTATTGAGTGTTGTGGGCATGGCATGTATGGATTGACGAAACATCGACATACTATCAATGTCCAAACGAAATTCCAGATCACAAAAACCAAACTTCACAAATCAACCGTGCTCATATATACAGTGTCATTACATTTACAACCTCACAAATTAATCATTTTGACACGATGGATATATATATATATATATATATATATATATATATATATATATATATATATATATATATATATATATATATATATATATATATATATATATATATATATATATATATTTATATGTATATTTTTTTCGCAATGAGAATGATTTCATGAGAACATGTTTGGCCTTATCTCATTATTTTGTGATAATTAGACTGTATGCTTTTTTTAACGCATCCACATGTTTCCGCCATGATGTGTTCATTAAATATTAATGATTCCAATCATAAGAATGGAGAAATGACATGGAAATGTACTGTACATGCAGAGTATAGCCTCATGGGGGTTGTAGCACTCGTTCCTTCTCAGTTTCATTCAGCCTCAGGACAAATATTGCCCTTCAAGACTATTAAGAGTCGACTAACTAATTGCCATCTAATTTAGCGTGAGACTTCAAGTATGTATCTATGGGCCACTTCAAGTTAAAGACTCCCGGCACATCTGGGGAGCGCCGCAGGTCTAGACTGTTCCAGAATGTTCAGTTTTACCAGACATTTAAGTGTCACATGAGGTAACCCAGGTTTTGAAGAAGTTCTTTGTCAGCCCTAGGATGTCGATTACCTCACTAGTGAGAGCTCAAAGAGAACATCTCTGTTATAACCTCAGCGAAGGTGAAGAAGTAATCAAACGTGTCCAAGTCAAGGTGCCATGGTCCTCAAGCCCTGTTTTTCCATGATGTTCCAAAGCTTCCGCAGGTTGGACTGAGTGATGGTGTCGTCCGGCTTCAGCTGCAGGGCTCGCAGGTAATTGGCTTCTGCTTCCTGAAGTTTCCCATTGAGATGCAGAATCGCTCCGAGATTCATGAGAGCTGCAGGATACTGTTGATGAAAAACATCACTTTATAGTTACCATGACATCATTGTATGTTTTTTATGGAATATTGCATGTGTAATAGGCAACACGGTGGCTGAGTGGTTAGCACTGTCGCCTCACAGCAAGAAGATCACTGGTTTGAGCCCAGGCTGGGTCAGTTGGCATTTCTGTGTAGAGTTTACATATTCTCCCCATGTTCGTGTGGGTTTCCTCCGGGTGCTCCGGTTTCCCCCATAGTCCAAAGACATGCGCTATAGGTGAATTGAATAAACTAAATTGGCCGTAGTGTATGTGTGTGAATGCAAGAGTGTATGAGTGTTTCTCAGTACTGGGTTACAGCAGTAAGGGCATCCGCTGCGTAAAACATATGCTGGATAAGTCAGCGGTTCATTTCGCTGTAGCGACCCCTGATTAATAAAGGGACTAAGCCGAAAAGAAAATGAATGAATGAATGGTTCACAAAATACAAGTAGGGGTATTTACATTTGTATTCACAATCACCATTCACAAAAGCTTTGCCAGCAGTAGATACAGAATTTCATCTACTACTTGGTTTTGTAGTCTTGACAAGTGTTGGATAATTTACTTAAAAAAAGGTCATTCATTGCTAATTAAATCATCAAAAGACTCAATTATTGTATTTAAATGACTATTTTACACTGTAAAACCCAAAAAGTTAACTCAAACCATTTGAGGAAACCAACTGCAACAAACCATTTAAGTTCAAAAACTGATCCTAATGAGTACTGTGAACTTAATCCATTTGAGTAAATGAAGCAATTTGAGCACAGTAAAACCCAATAAATGAAGAGAACTCAATCCAACGGAGTACTGTAAAACCCAATAAGTTAGGGTATCTCAAATACTTGAGGAAACCGATTGCAACAAACTATTTGGTTAAAAACTAATCTATATGAGTACTGTGAACTTACTCCATTAAGTTTAAGTAATGATGTATTAAATTAACGCATTACCTTCAACACTGAGTTCAAACCTCTTTTCAAATGAGTAAAATTAATGTTTAGTAAATTTAGAGTTTACTACACTCCTTTCATTTGATAAAGTTGACTGTTGGGTTTTACAGTGTAATTATCTTGTCTGAAAAGTAACTTACTCAAGAGTACTTTAATTACTTGACTCAATACTAAAAATCCACATGAATCTCAATGCATAGACAGTAGAAATTAAACTTTTAATTTTTTTTAAATCTGAGGCAGACATGATCTTACAGTTTTGTAAAAAAAAAAAAAAAAAAAACACTTGCACCATTCACAAGCAAAAAACTTTGCCAACACATTTCTATTACGCTGTTTTATAATCTTGACCAGTGTTGAGTATGTTACTTCAAAAAAGTGATTCATTACTATCTTGTCTGAAAAGTAACTTACTCAAGAGTGATTTAATTACTTGACTCAATAATAAAAATCCACATAAATCTCAATGCATAGACAGAAATAAAACTCTTAATTTTTTTTATTTGAGTCACACATGATCTTACATCATTTTCATTTTGTTAAATGAATAAACAAAAGAACAAACCCAAATACTCAAATTAAAAAGAAAATGTGTCAAAACTCAAAATGCATCATTGTAATGTTGACGTAAATTGTCTAAAACATTCAATTTTTTCTTAAGTACCATTCACAAGCAAAAACCTTTGCCACACGTAGAAACAGTATTTCTACTACACTGTTTTATAATCTTGACCAGTGTTGAGTATGTTACTTCAAAAAAGTAATTCATTACTAATTACATCATTAAAGTTGTATTTAAATGACTTTTCTAATTACCTTGTCTGAAAAGTAACTTACTCAAGTTGATTTAATTACTTGACTCAATACTAAAATCCACATAAATCTCAATGCATAGACAGTAGAAAATAAACTCTTAATTTTTAAGATTTGAGTCAGAAAGGACCTTTTATTTTTATAAAAAACAAACAAACCCAAATACTTAAATAAAAAAAAAAATATGTCAAACTTAAAATGTTTCATAGTAATGAAACCATGTTGCATACATGACGACTTAAATGGTCTAAAACATTTATTTTTTTCTTAACCATGTACAATTGTCAGAAAAATCTATCCTTCTTTAGATAAAATAGAATTATTATACAAAATATCTGCATAAAAATGCATACAATTATTTCGAATCTCTGAATTTATACCATGTATTGTCATGAACTAATTTCTCATTATTTTTTTAAGCATATGCAATGTTGCCAAATATGCATATGCATATTTATGTCTTGATAAATGTATTTAAAAAAAAAAAAAAACAGAAATATTCTGCAAAATATATTTGTACAACAACAAAAACACAGTTACCTTGCTTCTTTGAACTGATTTGTACAGAAGTATTGAATTTATGTACATTAAGCAAGTACATTTTAAGCAGCTGTAATTAAATGACATAACAATTTAAAGTAATCCCTTACTTTATTTTTTACAGTGGAAAAGTAATTTAATCAAAGTAACTTATTACTTTGTAATTAAATACACCCAACACTGGTCTACTCAGTTTCTAAATGTGTATCTGTTATTTCTCTTGATTTTTAATTTTAATGTTTTATTACTATATACGGTCAGTATTTTAACAGTTTTTAAATGTGCTTTAAAAATAAATGAACTTAAACTGTGCTCATCTTCAAATTCATCATGCAAATTCATCACGCAGCCCAACAAAAGCTGCTTGGGTTGAAAATGATTTGTGTGTAAGCTGTGCATAATACATACAAGATATTCAACTACTAAAAATGGACCTTGTTTGCATGATTGCATTTTAAGCAAGCATTGATACTGTTTGCATGCGTATCCTCAAGGTTGTAGTGGTTCGTTTGCATTTCTGAAATGATTTTTAGGTTCGCAGGGTTATAAATCTCCTCAGAAAGTGTCTGTTATTCTACAGTCTATAACTCTTCAGGACGTGCATCATCTGTTTTACTTATGTCAAGGTTTCATGAGTAATGCTGAATGCATCAGCGTTCAATGGAAACAATATGTTGACTACGCTGATTCTTCTCACATAAAGAGATTTCAATAGACGCTTAAATCAAACTGTACCTATAAACAAAACCCAAGAATCCCTACATAGAAATACAAAAACACATTCATTGTATAAAATACAGGCTTGCAATCACACAAGCAGTTCAATTTTTATGTTTTAAATGCAAGAAGGTGATGTGATTTAATCCCAAAATCATTTGTGGATATGCTTCGTGTTTAACACGCCACTTCTGAAGCAGAGAGTCGTATATTATCTAACACTCATGAAAGTAAAAACTTACACTAACTGACATTTAAGGCCGGCTGCCACCGTTTTCCCACATGGAAATGTAGAAAGAGACGATCAATGTGGAATTACACAACACATAAGTAATATATTAGCGTTGTTTGACCCGACGTGTAGAAGTCAAACCTCAAAATGAGACTGAGGGACAAATGAACTGCAAACTGTGGCATTAACTGCACTCAGGTGACACATATACCTTCCTCTCAAATATATTCACGGGCAAATTCAGCAGCTTTTCTGCTTGCTACTAATATCCAAGTAACTGTAAGGGAAAAAAATATGAAAACGGAATGGAAAAGGAAAATGGAAAAGTACACTTTCTGTCAGGTCAAGTTTAGACATTTTCTAAAGCTATTTTTTTAAAGACCTGAAAAGTTTACATCGCAAATTGAGTTTTTTTTTTCCTATTATCTTTAAAGACAGGAAGGTGAATAGGGTAAAAAAAAGAAAGAAACCCTTAAAGTTACCATACTTGCCCAGATGAAGTTTTAGATTGCTTTTTATTTATTTATTTATTTTAAATTTTTTTATATGCAAATGATGTATTATTTCAAGTTAATTTCTGGTTCTTGATAAGTTTTGCTAAGTTTTTTTAAAGCCATTTTTAAAGACCTGCAAAGTTCATTAATTTTCCTTCAGCTTAGTCCCTTATTTATCAGGGGTCACCACAGCGTAATGAACCGCCAACTATTCTGGCATACTGTATGTTTTACACAGCGGATGCCCATCCAGCCACCCATACACTCTCACACACACACACACGCACGCACGCACGCACGCACGCACGCACACACACACACACACACTATGGCCAATTTAGTTCATTCAATTCACACTGCATGTGTTTGGACTGTCGGGGAAACACAGGGAGAACATGTAAACTCCACACAGAAATGGCAACTGGCCCAGCCGGAACTCGAACCAGCGACTTTCTTGCTGTGAGGTGACAGTGCTTACCCCTGAGCCACCGTGGAGCCTGACCTGCAAAGTTTACATCACCAATTATGCTTTAAAAAATAAAAAATCTTCTTTAAAGTAATTATGGAAGGTGAATAAAAAAGACACCCCTACAGTTATCACCCAGGGTTCCTGCAGGTTCCATTAAGTCAAATTTAAGACTTTTTAAGACCCTTTTAGGATCATTATGAAAAACATTTATGAATGTTTTATTGAATTCCATAATGAATCAGTCCTCTGCGCTTCAATAACTGTCTGGTTCATCTCAGCTACCAAATCCGACATCCGAAGACTACGCCGAATAGTGTAGACTGCTGAGCGAATCACTGTTACAACCCTTCCTACTCTCCAAGAACTGTACTTATCCAGAGCGAGCAGAAGGGCAGCCCAAATCACTCAGGACCCCTCACACCCAGCACACTGCCTCTTTGAACTTTTACCTTCTGGTCAACGCTACAGAACACTGTGCACCAGAACAGCCCAACACAGAAACAGTTTCTTCGCTCAGGCAATCCATCTCATGCTATACACTTTTTATACACATACACTTATTTAACAACACACTTTACATGCTAATTTGCACATAACAGCTGCACATATAACGCTGTATATAATACACCTGTACATACACTTGTCAATTTGTATACTTGCATTCACTACTTCTATTTTTAAAATATATTTATTATCTGTTTTTTGTCCTGTCTCTGTCATTCTGTTGCACTGTAGAAGCTCTGTCACGAAAACAAATTCCTTGTATGTGTGAAAACACCTGGCAATAAACCTCTTTCTGATTCTCATTATACATATATTTATTGTGGAGGCAATTACATATTTAATCAAAAACATTTATTTGTTGGCTTTTGGTCCAAATTGATTGAGTATAACTTTTATTCAACCAAATGCATTTCTGTTATAAAGCCTTAAGTTTCATGCCATATTTGTAAATATTATGTCTACTCCTCCTTACTTCTGTAAATAGTTTTTGTATGAATGAAGTATTATGTAAAGAGACATAATGCTCCGTTATTATAATGAGGAAGTGTGTAATTGCTTTTAGTTTTCTTTCCCAGATTTTATTAAGATGGATTGTTGATGATCGGATGGATGTCGGTCCGATTGGGTAGCTTTACTTTAATTTTAGGAAAGTTAAGACCTGTTTAAAATTATTTAAGACCCACAACACAGAGAATTCAAGACTTTTAAGGCCTATAATTTTTGGAAATTTAAGACATTTTAAGTTAATGTTTTGGATTGATTTTTGTTATGTTTAAATATGCAAATGTTGAATTATTTCGTTAGTAATCATTCAATTGCATACACTTCTAGCACAAAAATCTGATCTCTGGATGAAGTCATGTTTAACATTCCTGTTTAATTTTATGGACATATCTACAGACTTTTCTCACAGTATAGAAAATACAGCCAGAAAAATAATCAGGCAAAATTACACATGAACATTTTTCTCTATAAAACCTTCAGAATACAGATATGAATAAAAATATAAGGTTTGGTGTACGAAAGTGCTGCTAAAGATTTATGGAGATGTATGGCTCGGTACAGGAGAAAACACTCACTTTGAGAAAATGGCTTTAAAATATGTATTGCAAAAGAAATTTACTGACACAAATAGATCAAGTGTGGCAACAGAACACTTACAGTAAATGTATTTTGCATGTTCTCTTTGCATTAGACTAAAAAAACACTTATGCCGAGTTCAGACTGCATGATTTTAGCCCTGATTTTGACTCGCTGACAGGTTTTGAGAAATCGCCAACAAATGCCTGAAATCACAGGCAAATCAGTGCTCGTTCACGTGAGTGACAATCACACAGTATGAACTATCAAGGACGCGATATGAGAGAATCGCTGATGAGTTGTCAATGCCTGTGAGATATTTGGCATGCTAAATATCTGGAGCTGTCGCCGATTCAAATCACGACGTGTGAAATGTGTTCTGGTTGAAAATAACATCGGCGATCACCTACAGCCAATGAGAGAGCAGCGTTCACGAGTACGGGTACCTGCAGGCCAGCGGGAGGCTGGGGGAGAAATTAAAAGCGCTCATTTTCAGTTTATTTGGACCCAAGAAATGGAGGAAAAACTAGTGTAAATTTGGCAGGAGCACTGTGTCTGTTTGACGTGTCATCTGAGCAATACCACAATCAGGTCGAAAAGTAAAAAACAGTTGAGGAGAAATTTGTTAATTCTTTTCAAAAGCCAGGTGAGCAACACAAGTTTCTAAAGCTAAAGCCTTCGGTTTACATTATGTAGTTAATAACGAAAGATATATTACGTGACCTTGCGTTGTTTCCATGTCACTTCTCGCGTTTGATTGGTTGTGAGACATAGTTTGGACAAAGTTGTCTGTGATTCTTCCTATTTTAAAGTCATGCAATGTGAACTCTCCTATCGCCGATCCATACTACAGTGTAAACACAGCACTGACAGAATGCTAACCCAGATAGTCATGCAGTGTGAAAACATCCGTGACATGACTACTTTGAAAATCATGCAGTCTGAACTCGGCATTAGAAAGGACAATACGTGCAAAATCTCAAAACAGGGCATGAAAGAGTGTTTTTGCGTGCACACTGTAAAACCCAACAGTCAACTCTATCAAATGAAATGTGTAGTTAACTCAAAACTTACTGAAAGTAAATTCTACTCATTTAAAATAGAGTTTTGAACTCAGTGTTGAGTTAATTAAATACCTCATTACTTTAACTTAAACGGAGTAAGTTCACAGTACTCATATAGATTAGTTTTTTTTAACTCAAATGGTTTGAAACAATTTGTTTCCTCAAACAGTTTGAGTTGCCTTAACTTATTGGGTTTTACAGTACTCAGTTGGTTTGAGTTCTCTTCATTTGTTATATTTATTTACTTTGCTCAGATTCCTTTATTTACTCAAATGGATTAAGTTTGCAGTACTCATTAGGATAAGTTTATGAACTTAAATGGTTTGTTGCAATCGGTTTCCTCAAATTGTTTGAGTTACCTTAACTTTTTGGGTTTTACAGTGCATCTAAAAACTAATATTTGTATGTGCATATTTATTTTTGTGCACATTTCAGTGTTTGAAGGCTCTCCAGATGTTTGTAGAGACCTTCTGCAGAGTAGAAAAAAACAGCTACTTAAGAAGTGTTTCTAGATAGAGTCAGGTGAGAGGAAGTGAAGAGGAATCTGTCCTGCTGAGATCTCCAGAAATTTCCTGACCTCTTCCTTCCTCTTCTGCCTCCACACTTTAACCTCACTGAATCCCACACAACAGCAGACTGGCATGCAGTCACAGCATCAGCCGGACCAGATGTGGAAAAGATCTTGGGACCTTTGTTTCAACAGCTGCTAAGGAGACAAACATCCCTGCAGACTGTGCAACAAAATCCAGACACTGCACAGAACTAGAATAAAGGCGACATTTTCTAAAAATAAAGTAAATAAAAGGAAGGTTTCCAGCTGGTAGCAGAGAATTTGACAGGTAATGTCGTTTTATCTTTTATCATAGTTTTAATGAAGAGTAATAATAATAATGATGATGATAATGATGAAAATAAAAAAAATATTTACAAATGTTGTTTTATCTTTTATCATGGTTTTATTAAAGATCAATAATAATAATAATAATAATAATAATAATAATAATAATAATAATAATAATAACAATAATAATAATAATAAATTTATTTATATTATTATTATTATTATTATTATTATTATTATATCAGACATAACTATTATTAGATGAAATTATTAAAGATAAAATGACATTTGTAATAATAATTTTTTTTTTTTTGAACTTTATTTTTATACATTAAAACATTTTACAGAACAAAACATTCAGTGACAGCAGCGATTATTAAAGAAAGAAAAAAAAAGGACAGAGAAAAAAAAAAAAACTAAAAGTAACCCTAGATGTAAATAAAAACAAATTTCAGTTTCAAAGGAGCTGGAAATACTATGTCTTGTTCAGATATAAAGTAACAGGTGCCCATCTTTGTTTAAAAATATCCAGTTTCAATTGAAGTTGAGCAGTCATATACTCCATTCTGTATATAGATTCAAGTTTTTCTATCCATTGTACTATTGTTGGAGGGTGTGGCTTCATCCAATTTATTGTTATAGTCTTTCTTGCACTTAGTAAAAGAATATGGAGTATATATCTCTGATTTTTATTATATATATCCTGGGGTATCCCTTCAAGCAAGAAAAACATGGGAGTAAAAGGTATATCTAACTGCATCATTTTCATTATCTCAATCTTTACCCCTTGCCAAAATGCAAGTATCTTCGGACATTCCCAAAATATATGTGCATGATTACCCACATTTCCACAACCCCTCCAGCATTCCTCTGACTGTGGACTGTTAGCATATTTTGAAACCATCAATGGTGTTCTAAAAAACCTAATTTTTGTTTTCCAGTCAAACTCTTTCCAATTATGGCTATTGATCCCCTTATGACATTCTGAACATATGTTTTCCCAAATATCATCCTCAATTTTTTCATTAAGTTCGAATTCCCATTTTGCCTTAATATGAAAGGTGTTATCTGTTGAATCCAGAATTAGTCTATTGTATATGTGTGATATGTGTCTATTATGTAATCCTTTTTGTTTTTTTATATCAATAAAATATTGTTCCACATTAGTTGGGACTTTTTTGAATATTTCCTTTTCTTTATGATTTGTAATATAGCTTCTTAATTGTAAGTATCGAAAGAAATCGCTTGATGACAACATAAATTTGTCTTTAAGATCAGAAAATGAATGCATAATGTTTTCATTAAATAACTGATCAATTATCATAAGACCCTTATCGCACCATGTTTTAAAAGTGACATCCCATTTGGATGGTAAGAACTCAGGGTTATCTGCTATAGACATAACTCTAGATACGGTTGCCATTCCTCTTAGTTTTTTTTTTACTGTTGTCCAAACTCTCAGAGTTTGTTTAACACACATATTTTTAATTTTAATCTTTTTCTGAGATTGTTGTGTCATAAAGGCTAATGCTGAAAGAGGAACATTTGGTACAGAACCTTGTTCCATACTCACCCATCCCCTTTCAGCATCATTGTTTATCCAGCTCACTATAGCTGTGAGCTGAGCGGCCCAGTAATAATATCTTAAATTAGGGAGACGTAGCCCTCCTTTATCTTTTCCTAAAGTTAACGTTTTTAATCTTATTCTGGGTCGTCTGTTCTGCCAGATGAATCTAGATATGAGTTTTTCTAGCATGTTAAATGTGGATACAGGAATCCATATGGGTAGGGACTGAAATAAAAAGAGAAATCTAGGTAAAATATTCATTCTTATTGTCTCAATCCTACCAAACAATGATAGTGGTAGCACCTCCCACCTCTGTAAATCCTTTTTAACTGCGTGAATTAGTTTGTCATAATTTGCCTGATACAGCTGTGAAACTCTGGGTGTAATGGCAACTCCTAAATATGTAAATCCCTGTTTTGACCACCTAAATGATGCTCTGTTATTTAGTTCTACCGGCCAGTCTCCAGTAATCATAAGTGCTTCTGATTTAGTGGAGTTTATTTTATATCCAGAGATGGATTCATAAATTTCAAGACAATCTAAAACAGCTGGCATTGAAGAAATTGGATTCTCAATAAATAATAATACATCGTCAGCATAGAGAGCAATCTTTTGACAGTCTCCATTCTCATCTGTAATTCCTTGTATATGTTGATTGCATCTTATACTCTCAGCTAATGGTTCAATGCTTAGGGCGAACAAAACAGGAGACATAGCATCTCCCTGTCTCGTTCCCCTTCCCAAATCAAAAAACTCTGAGCAGTGACCATTCACCCTAACTCTCGATTTAGGATTTTGATAGAATATTTGTATCCATTTAATAAATGTGTCATGAAATCCCATATATGCTAGTGTTTGATTTAAGTATGCCCAATCCAATCGATCAAACGCTTTTTCTGCGTCTAAACTAAGTAACATTGAAGAAACCTTTCTCTTTTCTGCAATCATCTGTATATTTAGTACTCTCCTAACATTATCAGTACCATGGCGTCCACTAACAAATCCTGTCTGGTCTGGCTTTACTAATTTTCTAATATGTGTTTGAATTCTCTCTGCTAAAATTGAAGTTAAAATTTTTAGATCCTGGCAGAGTAAACTTATGGGTCTATAACTTGTACACTGAGTCGGATCTTTTCCTGCTTTATGGATAACTGTTATTACTGCCTCTGCCCATGACTTTGGTGGATCTCCTTTCTCTAATGCATAATTATACATTTGACATAGAGTTGGGGTTAGCTCATTTATGAAGACCTTGTAAAATTCTCCAGGAAAGCCATCTACTCCCGGGGATTTACTATTCTTGAGTTTTCCAATACTTTTCTTAATTTCCTCCTCTGTAATAGGAGTGACCATTACCCCAGAGTCCTCATCTGTTAGTCTGTTAAGTTTAATAGAATCCAAAAATGTTTTAATTTTTTCTTCCTTATCTAATTGTTCATCTTTTTCATATAATTTTTTATAGTAGTCTTTAAACGCATTTGCAATTTCTTTAGGTTGTGATGTTGTTATACCCGTACATGGGTGTTTAATTTTTGGGATAGCTCTACTAGACTGGGCCTTACGTAACTGGAAAGAAAGCAGCCGACTTGCCCTATTACCAAATTCATAATATTTTCTGCTTGTATATCTTAGAGCACCTTCTGCCCTAAAAGTCAGTAGGTCATCCAGTTTTTGTCTATTTTGCTTCAACTGCTCTAGAAGATTTTTATTTCCGGTATTTTTATGTTGATATTCTAATTGTTTTATTTCCTTCTCAATTTCCATTTGTTTAAATTCCCTTTGCTTTTTTATTCTGGATGTAAGTGCAATGACCTTTCCTCTCATTACTGCTTTAGCAGCGTCCCATAAGATAGACGGAGTAACAGATCCATTATCATTTGTTTTAATATAATCTTCCCATTCCTGCTGTATTTCTTTTTTGTGTGTTTCATTATTCAGTAATGAAACATTGAACCTCCAATATTTAAACTGATTACATTGTCCCAAATGTAATTTTAAAACAACAGGGCTATGATCTGACAAAGTAATGGGCTCTATGTTGCACTCTATTACTCTGTGCATATCAGTTTTTGAAATGCAGAAAAGGTCCAGTCTAGAATAGCTTACGTGTGTTTTTGACATAAATGTAAAATCTTTCTCTTTTGGATGGAGATATCTCCAAATATCAATCAGCCCCAGTTCACTCATCATCCCCAAAGCTGTATTTGTTTTACGTGACAAGGGTCTCTTTTCTATTGGAAGCCTATCCATGTACGGGTTTAGGACACAATTAAAATCTCCACCTATCACTAAAATCCCTTCTGCTTTATCTGCCACAAGTAAGGAGATTTTCTTAAAAAAATTTGGGCAATCTTCGTTTGGTGCATATAAATTTAAAAAGGTTATTTTAATACCGCCTATTGTCCCCACCACCATGACATATCTTCCATTTATATCTTTAATAATTTTGTCCTCTGTGAAGTAAACAAATTTACTAATCAGTATGGCCACCCCCCTTTTTCTCCCTTCACCATATGATGCACTAAAGACCTCATCCACCCATTCTCTTTTCAACTTTAGATGTTCTTTATCTGACAGATGAGTCTCCTGTAACATTGCAACACCACATTTTAATGTCTTAAGCTGATTCAATATTTTTTTCCTCTTCACCGGTCCCGTAATTCCCTTCACATTATAGCTAACACAAGTTAAACTCTCCATGACTGTTAATTAGATTAAGTGCTCCTTTGGATTTACAAAGCCAAAAACCACTAGCGTTACTGTCTCTATTTAAGTGTATACCTGAAACATAATAGCTGCTGTCAAACAATAAAGAAAAATGAACTTGAACATCGAACTGAACTTCACATCCCGCTGGTTGCGCTTCCCATGATAAAAAATCGACCAGACATAAATATAAAAAAGCAACCAGCTCCCGGTTGAAAGTGGGCAGAGAGTTGTGACTCGATCTCTCTGGGAAATAATCACTTCGCGTGTGTGCGACCTTATTACTCCAACATCTCCTTTGAAAAGGTCGCGGCCTGGCGGGCGAGTGTAGTCCACTCATGGAATGTTATAATGTCCGCCATTATTGAAAAACCACCATTATGTCCTAATGTAGTCACGGTATATATCAGTTAGATCACAGTCTCGTTATTTGTCCTCACGGTGGAAAATATAAGTTCTTACCTTAAATCTACACCATAGATAGGGAAAGTATAACAGTAATTATAATCCTTGCCAATATGTTTGTGAAAGCGATATCACATTTTTTAGTCGGAAAAGAAAGCTTTGACATCCACATCTGACAGCGTAGCTTGATTAATCCTACGACGGCCACTTCTCCGCATCTGCCACTGCGCTTTTGACAGCTCCATCTCCAGGGCGTCATGTTCCTCCACCGGCATCTTGATCCCGAGTTCCCGAAGTGTTGGCGCAGCATCCGTCAGGGTG
>LR812536.1:18084732-18107232 GCA_903798195.1 Danio kyathit | reverse complement strand
AAATAATATAAAATAAAAACCATGTAGAAACACCCAATATATATGCTTGCTCCTGCTAGTACAAGCGTCTTCTTTGTGAAAAGAATTCAATATGGAGACAATGACTGTCAGCCAAGACAAACTGAGTTATGATGAAAAAGAGCCGAAGCTTCCCTTTATTTATGATAGATGACTGCTTTTTTATACTGGCCAGTTTTATAAACCTTCCTTCATGTTCAACATAACTCTTTGGTGAAAGAAGCTAAGGTTAAACACTTGAAGAAATTGCCTTTCATAAAGGAAAATAATATGTACTCAGGCAAAAAGATGAGGGATGAATAGTAGGTATGGAAAACATTTCAATATCTTGATCTTGAAATGAGTGAGAGAGATGAATGAGGGAGATATTAAATGAAGACATAATGCTGATTTATATTTCTGGAGGAAAATTGTACAAGTAAAGCTGAAGATGTTATGAGTCAAAAAGGAAGAGTTGAGTGAAGCGATTTTATGACTTTAAAAATGAATCTAGCTCACAACACTTTTTAATCTCATTCATAACTCCTAAAACTTTTTTAAATCATTTGCTATCCCAATTCTGTTATAGTTTAAATAATAATAATAATAATAATAATAATAATAATAATAAAAATAATTTAAAAATGAAAAAATAAATAAAATAAAATAAAATATAAAATAAAATAAAATAAAATATGCTGACTTCCAAAGTCTGGAATAGACCTTTTAAAATTGCATGATAATCCAGAAATTGCATGACCCATAGAAGCCCTGAAATCCTTTCTGTAAAAACCTTTTACAGAAACCTTTGACTCCAATATTCAGATTTTTGTGCTAGAAATGTATAAAAAATTCCACCTATTTAACGAAATAATGCTTCCTAACTCCTATTTTTTAAATTTATTTATCATTTTCTATCCCAATTCTGTTATAGTTTGAATAAAAAAGGCAAAAATAAAAATTAAGTGCTGAGTGGGAGATGTATTTGGTCATTGTGAACTTTGAACACCTAAATATAGTGTTGTCCTTCCCTCAGTACAACGGAAAATAGCACATTTAGGTCAACATGCTTTGAGAAATATCAGCTGTTATAAAAGTAGGTGACAATGTTCTACTAGAATATCTCTACTATAAAAACAAAACAAAACAAAACAATAAACTGAGGTTCTGTGATTAAAATGTAATTTTATATTTATAAGTCTAGTGTCCAGTGATTCTCAGTCAGCTTCTAGAGCAGGGATGGGCAAACTTGATCCTGGAGGGTCGGTGTCCCTGCAGACTTTTGCTCCAACCCTAATCAAACACACCTGCCTGCAGCTTTCTAGTGATCTTAAAGACACTGATTAGTGTGTTCAGGTGTGTTTGACTAGTGTTGGAGCAAAAGTCTGCAGGGACACCGGCCCTTCAGGATCAAGTTTGCCCATCCCTGTTCTAGAGGGATAGCAGAAGATTTTAAAGAGGAAAAGTTAACAAACAAGCAAAGTTGCTTTGGAAAATATTTATATACTTGTATTAGTATTGTCACGATATTGGAATGTCTAAATTCGATATAATACCAAGAAAAATATCGATATTTGATACCATTTTTGATACTGCAATGAAAACCAGAGGGTTTAGCACTTGCATCTTGCCACTGCATATACAGAAGAGATGGAGCTATGAAGTGTAAGATCGTATCGTTTAAATATTCAAGCATCAATACTTACCCAAATATTGATATTTTTGACAATACTAATTTGTATTATATATATATATATATATATATATATATATATATATATATATATATATATATATATATATATAATTAATAATATAATAATATATCTTATTATCTTACATCATTTAACATAATAATTATTATACATTTTAAATTAATAGCTTAGCTTAGTGAAATAACCTTAAGTTTATAGAGGACGTTAAGTTTAACTTAAAAATTAAAAAAAAGTAACACTTTAGTTTAAGTTCTAATTCCCACTATTAACTATTGATTTATGATCTGCTTATTATTAAGCTATTGATTGTTTATTAATACTTATGAAGTATGATTTTATTCTACATCCCTAAGCCTACTCATTTAACCCAATTAGTAACTTAATAACTATTGATAAGCTGCAGATTAGTACTTTATTTAGTTAAATGTCTTAGTTAATTAAAAGCCTCAAAATACCTCAAACAAAGCGTGACCAAAAATAGTTGATGAGATAATAATATTGCTTTTCAATTAATAACTGAAGTTTATTTAACCCATTTTAAATCATGACACAAATAATCTATAGGAAGCTTTAAATCTTTCTGAAAAATGCAGCAATTTGCTAGCTTAAAAATATTATGAAAAAAGTTATTTTCTATCCGATGACCAGTTCCCAACAGCTGATTTGAGCATTTAACCAGAACCATGTGTTGTTGTCCACCTTCCACAACTCTGTTTTACAATCCTTTCCTCCCAAACGACGAGTCTGTGTAGTTTCCCATTCACATACACACAATAAAAACGTGGCTTATGATAATGACCACAACTGTCTGGAGGGACAATGGCTTTCCATATAATCCACAGTGGGAAAGTGACCACCCCTAACACAGAGTCCAAAACACAGCGGTGTTGAGCCTGGCTTTGGCTCCATGACCACAAATTCAATATATGGTGTAAATCTAAAACACAGCAACAACTGAACCTCCCTAGGTCAGAGCGAAACCTCCCAAATACAATAAAACTAATGTTTAATTTCTTGCAACAAAAACTTTTCCTCCAATCTCAACCGCAAGTCTATTTGTTATGTCATTCTGAAAGGGTTACCAGCCTTCAGGGGATACCCATAAAGTAACGCAGAGCTCTTCACTATAATATAATATGAGAACTTTAATAGGGTCTTTCTAAACTTCAGGTAAGCAGAATAGGTATTCATAATTGTACCAAGGTCAACAATTAATCCAGTGTACATTTTTTTTCAGAATGGATTGAAAGTGCTTCTACTTGTATATACAGTTAGGTCCATAAATATTTGGAGACCGACACAATTTTAACATTTTTGGCTCTATACACCAACACGATAGATGAAATGAAACAAACAATTTGTGCTTTAACTGCAATTTGTTAGCTTTAATTTGAGAGTATTTACATCCAAATCAGGTGAACGGTGTAGGAATTACAACATTTTGCATATGTGCCTCCCACTTGTTAAGGGACCAAAAGTAATTGGACAGAATAATAATCATAAATCAAACTTTCACTTTTTAATACTTGTTTGCAAATCCTTTGCAGTCAATTACAGCCTGAAGTCTGAAATGCATAGCCATCACCAGACGCTGGGTTTAATTCCTAATGGTGCTCTGCCAGGCCTCTACAGCAACTGTCTTGAGTTCCTGCTTGATCTTGGGGCATTTTCCCTTCTGTTTTGTCTACAGCAAGTAAAATGCATGCTCAATCGGATGCAAGTTAGGGGATTGACTTGGCCATTGCATAACGGTCCACTTCTTTCCCTTCAAAAACACATTGGTTGCTTTTGCAATATGCTTTGGGTCATTCTCCATCTGCACTGTGAAGCATTGTCCAATGAGTTCTGAAGCATTTGGCTTAATATGAGCAGAAAATATTGCCCCAAACACTTCAGAATTCATTCTGCTGCTTTTCTCAGCAGTCACATCATCAATAAATACAAGAGAACCAGTTCTATTGACAGCCATACATGCCCACGCCATGTTTTTTTTTTTTTTCAGCCTAATGACGGCTTGCTTGACTGATAGTGGCAGCTCTTTGGTTTTGCCAGTAACAGATTCCAAATGCAAATAGCACACTTGTAATGAACTTTGGACCTTTTATCTGCTCATTGTAGTTGGGATAACGAGGGAATAACACACACCTGACCATGGAACAGCTTAGAAGCCAATTGTCCAATTACTTTTGACCCTTAACAAGTGAGAGGCAAATATGCAAACTGCTCTAATTCCTACACCGTTCACCTGATTTGGACGTAAACACCATCAAATCAAAACTGACAGTCTGCAGTTAAAGCACATTTTGTTCATTTAATTTCAAATCCATTGTGTTGGCGTATAGAGCCAAAAATGTTAGAATTGTGTCGATGTCCAAATATTTATGGACCTAACTGTAAATTTCTTCATAATCTAGCCCCAAATTATCTCTGAGAGCTGTTCCATTTTTACACTCCCTTAAGATACAACGACTTGCCTAATTACCCTAACTTGCGTAGTTAACCTAATTAACCTAGTTAAACCTTTAAATTGAATACTAGTGTCTTGAAAAATATCTAGTAAAATATTATTTACGGTCATCATAGCAAAGATAAAATAAATCAATTATTAGAAATTAGTTATTAAAACTATTATGTTTTAAAATGTGTTGATAATTTTTATCACGTTACACTGAAATTGGGAGAAAAAATATACAGAATGTATAATTTTGTATAATTAAAAATGGCTAATATTTCTGTCTCCAACTGTAGTTTCTTCCTCAGTGTGCCATGGCGACACAGTTTGGTCGAGGTTTCAAATAACCCAGTGGTCGTTTGAAGAGTGCAGCAAAACTGATACAGAGGAAGCAAAGTTGTCGGAGCAGACGGGCCCCTGAGAGCTGTAAGAAAAACGCCACACATCTGAAGCCTCCCCACTTGAATTTGGCCCCCATCTGAGACCCTTCTGCAAGTCCATCCAAGACAAACACAGCAGGAACCCGATCTTCAAATGAGGACCGCAAGCCCAGCACGAAAGCAGGGGACGCGGCCTGAGACTGCAATTAAACAACACAGTGTTCTTGTAGAATAAAGCGCCGTGCAAAAATCTGCTGTAGGGTCGGAACACTTTTTTTAAGGGAACGTGTAACTGTATACCATGTGAACTCCATGTAGTAATTATAAAGAAGTGTATTCAATAGAAAGCTTGAGGCGAAGGCATTAATGTAGGATTTGCATTACATGTCCTGCGGCGCATGGCAATAGAAAGCAAGCATCCATACAAAAGGGCAGGAGGAAAGAGTGAGAGAAAGAGAGAGGGTGAAAGAGATAGAAAAACATCCTCAAGTGTAGCGGTTCTCGATTGGTTGAGCTTCAGGATTCAGACTTCACACTGGGCATTAAACATTGGCAAACCAACACAGTTCCAGTATTGTTCACAGTTTAGTTTTTAACTGAAATTAATTTTCTGTTTCATTTTTATTACAATATTAAAAAGAAAGTGTAGTTGCTGTGGATTTTGCTCTCAATTTAACTCTAACAAGTATCAAAGATATCTTTTTAGATTTTTAGAATACTGGTACTCAGACCATTTGAGGGATGTAAACAATACCATGCATGTTCCTAACATATTTCCTGTTTTACAATTTTAATTTCCATAGCTTCCGAGAATCCAAAAAATGCCCACATATTAATAAATAATGGTATGAGAGCTGTTTTAACATTAAGTTATGATTGAATTGCCTCTTGTTACAGTTAGGAAATAGTTTCACAACAAGCAGGAAATGTTCATGGACCAATGACATCATCACATTAAAATGGTTTATAATACAAATATGTTCATTTCTATTTATGCCTGTCTGTCTTTAGAAGAAAGAAAAATAAACAAAACTTGACATTTTATAAAGAAAGCTTTGGTTGACTTGACATGGATTGACCCAAGTGTCATTTTCAGCAATTAATACACAGTAATTTTACTAAGTTAATCAGGTTTCAACAATTTTTTTTAGATATACAAAGTTTAACTTTATATTTTAGTCTGTTTGATTGCTGTTAGTTGAGATGACAAGAAAAGTTCATTTGATTCAACTGAAAAAACTTTAGGCAACAATAATTACGTTTTTCAGTGTACACACTTTGTGAAGACTTGAGAGAGTCTTGTTTGAAAGTTTTAGAAAGAGATTATATGCCAAAAACATTTTTTTTGTCAGTTTTCATATGAGCCCTATGTCCATTTCCTTTGAAATATGGCCACTTCCTGTCATTCCAAGTCAAGCTTCGACCAAAATGATTTTTTAAACCATTGGATGAATATGTACAGAAAGCTTATCAAATGTCAAAATATTAGTAAAATAATGGTCATTAAATTGAATAAAAATAATATAATTCATCATAAAATAATTGTGATTAAATGACTGTCAGTAATTATTTTTTGAGCAAAAAATGTATAAACATAACCTTCATAATTTAAAGCTATATTACACTAGTATTGTTTTCATTTGCAAATTTGGCAATTTTTTGTCTTTGAAATATATGTAAAGTTTGCTAAAAAGTTATCCACTTCTCTCTATACATTCTCTCACATTTTTGGATTGCATACTACTTGGCTAATTTGGCTACTTGATTAGAGCAAAAAATAAATAAATACATTTTAATCTGCTAAAAAGTTTGTCCGCTTCTCTCTATAGTCACATTTTTTGGGTTGCAAACTATCAATTGAGAGCCAATATGGCTGCTGTTTGCTACATGAAACATATGGCTACTTAATTATAGCAAAAAAAAAAAAAAAAAAATTATATATATATATAATCTGCTAAACGATTATCTTCTTCTCTCTATAGTCATATTTTTGGGTTGCAAACTACCAGTTGAGAGCCAATATGGCTGCTGTTAGCTACATAAAACATATGGCTACTTAATTATAGCAACAAAAAACAATTTATAATCTGCTAAACAATTATCTGCTTCTCTCTATAGTCATATTTTTGGGTTGCAAACTACCAGTTGAGAATAAGGCGGTTGTTTGCTACAGGAAACATGTATGCTTCATCTAGAAATTTGGCTACTTGATTAGAGCAAAAACTAAATAAATACATTTTAATCTGCTAAAAATGTTATCCACTCTATAGTCACATTTTTGGGTTGCAAACTATCAATTGAGAACCAATATGGCTTCTGTTTGCTACAAGAAACATGTATGCTTCATCTAGAAATTTGGCTACTTGATTAGAGCAAAAAATTAATAAATACATTTTAATCTGCTAAAAAATGTCATCTGCTTCTCTGTATAGTCACGTTTTTGTTGCAAACTACTATTTGAGAACCAATATGGCTGCTGTTTGCTACAGGAAACATGTATGCTTCATCTAGAAATCTGGCTAATTGATTAGAGCAACAAAAAAAATAAAAATAAAATTTAATCTGCCAAAAAAGTTATTTGCTTCCCTCTATTGACCTTATTCTTCAATGCGGAAGTGTGCTCGTTTTTGCGATTGTTTTAGAACTTACGATTCGGTCGCCTATGGGAGAAATGACTAGGAATGCTAAACGGCAGAAACGGTCAAACTACTTGCTCTATAACAAGTGTTTGTATGACAATACAGACAAAATAGGATATTATAATAATATAAAAATATCAGTTTGCAATATCAAGCAGCAAAATGAGCTGTTTTTAATGTATAAAAATGAATGGAAGTGAATGAGACCGGAAGTCTCGAGCCAAAAAGTTTCAAATGGCTGCGCCCGCTCATACACGGAGAATAAGGTGAATAGTCACATTTTTGGGTTACAAACTACAAGTTAAAAACCAACATGGCTGCTGTTTGCTCCAGGAAACATATAAGCTTCGTATAGAAATATACAGTAGCATGTCCTCCTTACCTGAGCATATGAGCTGCACTGAAAACCACATCAAATTCTTCAGTGTCCAGCTGGGCGGCTTTCTCTGCCATTTCGGCGGCCTCCAAAAGCCGCGACTCCTCCAGCAAAAACTGACCTGAGGAGGCAAAAGGGGGGAAATTTCATTTTATATTTGCTTTTACTCCCTCGGAAAGACAAATGTGAAATATTTCCCTTGGCTGTGGGATGGATAGTTTGGTCTGCCCTCTCCATGATTCTGTGAAACACGAGACAGCAAGGGCGCTGTACGCCGCGCGAACCATCTGACAGACCATTTGTCCAATTGAGATTTCTCCGATAGGCATGTTTCCGTGACAAATTAAATGCTTACTCCTGTAAGGTTGCGGAAAGAGAGACCGACTGGGATCTGAAACCTCTGCAGTTACTTTGCTAGAGGCATCGGTCAAGACTGAAGTGGAAGAAACAGCTTGTTGCTATTTGGCGAAGCGGTTGTGCAAACTTCTTTTTTTCTCCAATAAAGTGCAGTTCCGAAAGTATTTTTCCAATGAATTTTCCTCATTAGGGTGTTAAAAACGTAAAACATAAAACATATGCAAGTTGAAAATTTTTTTCATCATTATTTTCAGTCTATTTTACTGTGACTGAAATGGAAATGTTAGTGAAAGTGCAGCTGGTCAACTTTTTAGAGTTTTAGTCCATTTTGCTGTGATTGAAATTGGTTGATGATGGAAAAAAATAAAGTGCCTTAAAGTGCAGTTCCGCAAGTATTTTTGTAAGTGCAGTTTTGCAAGTATTTTTCCAATTAATTTCCCTCATTAGGATGTTAAAAAAAGAAAATTGTCATAGTCTTGTAAGAAAATGCAAGTTGAAACAACTTTTTCATCATTATTTTAAGTCTATTTTGTTGTGACTGAAATGGAAATGTTAGTGAAAGTGCAGCTGAATCAACTTTTTAGAGTTGGTTGGTGATTGGTTGATGATGGAAAAAATGCATAATTCAAAAGCAATTATTTTGATGCTTTTTATGTAAAAATATTATGTTCTGTCACAATACCTGTCATGAAGCGAATTTGTAAAATGTGTAACAAAGTAACTAATTACAGTATCTTTCTCCCTTTGGTAAAGGACAGTGGCCTTAATCATGCTAAACAGAAAAAAAGGACGAAGAATTCACGTGCCTCCTGTACAGTGGTTGAGCACTAGAGAACAATAGAAGGAAATACAAGATCATCCTTATGGCCTCTGGATAGTACATGTTCTGAAGATGTCTGATCAGACACGTACTAAATTATATTACGCAGATGCCTTGGCAGCGTTTGAGTGGAAAACAGATTGTTGGGGTTAGGCAGTGATGCAGTTTTTCTGGACTGAATCCAGACCTGAAAGTGTCTAGCGAACAGGTCAACTACGAAAATCTAGGATCTGAGAAAAAGATAAAAAATAAATTAATAAAATAAAATAAAATAAAACAAAATGAAAATTACAAATGACAGAAAGCAGAATACTAGTAAACACTATTAATTTGAAAAAAATAATTAATAAATACATGCATATAAATATTAACAATTAATTTAACTAAAAATATATAATTATATATAATAAGCAGAAACAGTATGAATACAAAAATGAGTGATTGAATGCTCTAGGTTTTAATGAAAAGAAAGCATTCTGCTTCAGAATTGTGGATGTTATATTTTATATTTTGATTATATTTATATTTTTCAGCTAATTTTTGCCATTTTTCATAGGGTGAATAAAAATGACAATTAAACTGACATTTCCTCACCTAGGAATAAGGTTCTATCTGCGTTCTAAATGATTTTGAGATATTAAGCTTCAAAGTTTTTGCATTCCATATAGCAAACAATATTTTTGAAACAGTTCTCTTTCATACATTAACATGACAGAGACCCTAAATGCAAATGATCAAAATTCTCTTAAACTAGCAAATTCAGGTAAAAAACCATGGTAAATGCAGAAAGAACCTTCTAATTCTAAAAAGTCATTTTCCGCTTGGAATTATAAGGTTCTATCTGGTAGATCATTAATTGAAGCATTACTTTTTAAAGATACAATTAGTCTGCTTATTAATTTTATTTAAAAAATAAAAATTGGTAACAATATGTTGATGTTTGAGAAAGTTAAATATTTGCTTTCTATAACATTCATTTAATGTTTTAGGATGAATATTTTTTCTTGTTCAAATTAAGCATACAAGGCTGTGCTAAATATTTTGTATTTTGCAGATGTTAATTTTATGTAATTAATATGGAAATATTTATTGAATTATATGCTTTATATGAATTATTGAATTACATTTATTGAATTATATTTATTGAATTATATGAAGTATTTGCCCTTTAAGGCTTAATATTTAAAGACTTTAAAAGAAAACAGACGATGAGTAAATTAGTTTAATAAACACTGAAAAATGTTTCACTGACTGTATATAGACAAATAAAAATATTTCACATTTAATATATTACTTTTTAATGTAAAATTTAACATTTCATCTCAATGTCAAAAAACGCTTCTAAATCATCACATTTACACATGTTTTCAGTGTCAGCTTTCTTCTCAATTTTTTGTGGTGCCGCAATATTTAGTAGACTCTGATTTTGTGTTTCTCTCTGGTCTTTCCCGTTAACAACGCGCAGTCCGGCAGATTGACAAAGAAAGCTGATTCTGATTGGTCCTCTTGCGTGCATTTGAAATGCTGATTGGCTCACAGAAAAACCATATAGAGCCAAGCTAGAGTTCAACTTTGCAGATAAAACCTTTTTTTTTTAATAAAAAGTCTTAAAATGTAAACAACTTATGAAAACAACATCACATAATGTAAATAAATTGTCATTTAATAAGAATTTGTGAATAACTCAATTTTGACAAAAATGTCAGCCTGAACCTTATAATTCTGTGCAAAACCACAGTATTAAAGTTAAATTCAACCTTTTTCTTACAATTTTAAGATTATATTAAAACAACCTTAATTATCTCACAATTTTGGGATTGTGAGACACAAAAATCATAATAAGATTAAAATGGAGTAACGCAATCTCATGCCAATTCGTAACTTTTTGATTTAGTGGCTAATTCGTACGAATTTGTACAGTCTAATTGGTACATTTTAGTACGATTTGCTCATCACCCAATGACGGTTGGGTTTAGGGGTGGGGTTGGGTTCGTACGAATTAGCCACTAAACTGACAAAACGTAAAATACTTACGTCTTGTCGTGAGATCAGGCTGAATCAAAATGAACAGAGAAAAAATGTAATATTTTAGGGTTTATATATAGTACAATTCTGACATTTTTCCCCCTTAGAATTGCTACTAGAATTGCTAGAATCTTTCTTTCAATATTAAGATTATGTAGATTCTAAATTTCAGGAAGACAATACACAATTACAAGAAAAATGCCACAAATGTAAGATTAACAAATGCACATTTAATTTTTCTTTTGCAGAAATAAGCCAAAGCCAAAATAAAAAAAGGATTAAAAACTACCGTAGGAACAATCCCTAGAAAGTAAAAAGTCCTCCTATAAATAAAATCTAAGTTGCATAAAATGACTGTAGGCTATAATTTGGCTAAAATCACATTCACGAGGACACACATGAACACTCCGCAGTTTTCCTTGGAGAAATAAGGCTTTATTCTCTCTCTGCCTGCTCGTTGAGGCGTGGGTGGCTTGGTCTCACAGGAATAACATCTGTATACCAGGTACGCTTCAGATAACACAGAAACAATGACTCCCTGCACGACACCATCTATCTTACTGCGAAACAGCCTACAAATGCAACCTCAATTACAAGACTAACGTCAGCTAAAGAGCTAAATGTGAACAATTATGGCTAATGTAAAGCTTTTTTTTTTTTTTGGAGAAACCTTACAAGGCGGTGGAAAATGTTTGATTCTATATTTTTTGTTTAACCATTTGAACATTTGCTTGAAATATTAACAAAACAAAACTCTTTGCTGTAGTTATGTAAATATATTTTTAAACGTGTGCATCATTATTGGCACTCCTATGAATTCACATTAATGAAACATTTTTGAAGTTTACAGTATTTCCATTGATATTCCATTCTTTTAGTTCACTTGTGTGACTGGAAACCAGTGATGGGAATAAGGGTGTTATAAATAAACAGCGTTACTAACGAAATGCCTTTTCCCAGTAATGAGTATTCAAATTAACTACTGTTTCTTCCTCACAACGTCTTTATATAATTGATATAGATTGCAACTGAGCTCACTGACACTGTTTTCATCTGCTTATGTCTGCTCGCTCTGATGTGTGTAAGTGGCGCACAAAACTGAGGAATATTGCCAGGTGTGTAGGGGTGGGACAACCACATATCTGATGATTAGCTAAAAATGAAGGTGGCACTTTAGTAGATGGAGCCACTGCATTAAAGCAACTAAAGCTAGTTCAGTATTGTTCTGACACCCTAAAATAATCAATAATTGTCACTCATGTAAGTGTATTTTGATAAAGTAACTTACAATCACATTCCTATATCCTCAGCTTGCCGTAAATGAGTGTGAGAGGGCGGACTATGCAGTGATAATGGTTGATGCAAAAGTTCTACCACGATTAAAACATAAATGAAAATTAAAAGGTTTGCTGAAAGAAACAAAATGTTATATCTTGTGTAATAGCCAAATTCTGTTTCAACCGTGGAAAGATGTCAGTGTTACTTTTTATATGAATACAAAAATGATAGCGTTACTGTTCTATTTCTACTCTTTTTTTGCTACATTTTTCAAGAAGCATCATTTATTTTTAGACATTTTCTGGCCAGTTGTGGTAAACATTATAAGTTATAAACCATCTATTATGTTTTATTGTTCCATTATAAAAACTATATTTACAATAAAATATTAAATTTTATAGAGGTGTCTCTCACATTGTCCCACAACAACATAGTATAGAGTAGAATAGTGTAGAATATTTTATAATAATAATTTATTTAGTTTAGTGCCCATTTTATTCAATATACAGTTTATAATCGTTTTGACAATAGTACAAGTAATGTAATAGTTACTTTCACTGGTAATTAGTTACTTTTATAATCATATAACTCAGTTACTAATTAAGTTACTATTTGTGAAAAGTAACTAGTAACTATAACAACTGACTTTTTTTAAATAACATGCCCAGCACTGCTAAAAACACATTTATATCACATATAATCAGGGCTTAATTTGTGCCGGAACACGCTGGATCTGATCCGTCAACTCATTTTACCAATCCCCTTCTCAACCACCGTTCTCCCCCATCCGCTGTTCACTTTTGCTTTCTTCCGTGACTCACCAACCCTCTTCACTGTCGTCCGTGACACCCCCGCCCTGCTCACTTTCGTCCGCGACACCCCTCCGCCATCCACAACACCAACACCCCACCCTCCCCGCTCCTCACTTTTGTGCGCGACATCTCTCCATCCTCTGGTAACATGCCGGATTCGTTAGCCCGATCTGTTCCGGGACCTCGAAATTCACAAATTAAGCACTGCATATAATATCTAAAATAATATTTATCAATATGAGGATTGAAACCAAAGTCTCTCTAAAGCAAGTCATTTCACTTGGTGGCCATCTTTGAAACGCCTCTTGGACAGTATGCTCGGGCATTCTGTCTGAATGGGGAAACATCAAATTCTCCAAAACTGTTAGCCAAGCTTACCATTACATTACATATTTGGAATCACCAATAAAATTAATCAACTACTGTCTCTTTAGTTTAGTTTCTAAACGTTCTAATCAAACAAAATCGGCATATTTTCAGGCTACCTGAGCTCGCACTCGAAAGGAAGGAGATCACAACACTAATCTCATTTATAGCCGTTCTACACATTATCATCCTCTGGATAATGATCGTCTGATCGCGCTGCTCTTCTGAAGCGAGCTTTATTTGGAAGCTTCTAAGAAAGCTTTGCTTGGATGTCTGTGAAGCAAGTATTCTCTGAGATTCCAGTGTGTTTGTTGACCACCAAACTGTCGTATAAGCACATGTCTGTTCAAAGCTTTTTACCCAGAGAAACGTCAGTCTATAACGATCGCTGATTGACTCCTGCACTAGTAGTCGGAGCTTCATTCGCCATATTGACCTGTATACTTTTCTCCATTCAAAACTATATGGGTGACATGTCTTGTGTATTCTATAGTCTTTGATTGAAACTCACTCTGTCATTCACTACAAATAGGTAAGACCAAACACATGGCTGTGGTTTTGCAGGAAAAGCTCGTTGAGTTTCACAAAATGAGTAGTGGCTATAAGAAAAATAGCAAAAAAACTAAAAACACAGGACAATAATGAAGCAATTCCAAATTCCACAGTGTTATGAATCAGCCAGGAAGAGGATCTTTGTCTGTCTTTATCACTGTTAGGAGGACAGTTTGAGTGACCCAGTAACCTCCAAGAATTACAGCTGGAGAATTACAAAAGTTAGTCAGGTTTTGGGGTCAGAAAGTCTCCAAATCTACAATCTACCACAACATTTTTTGAAAAGGTAAAAAAAGAACCCATTTCTAATATCAGAAAAACAAATTCAAGCATCTTTTTATTTAATATTTTGAGTAAAAGGACAAAAAGTAAAAAAAAAAAAAAACAAACAAACCTCCAAAGCCTTTTTTAGTGGAGCACACTGTATTTCAGTAAAGTCTATTCAGTAAAGTCTATTCATATGTATTAGTTCATTTTATATGTAGCGCATGTTTAGGAGAGATCAAATAAAGCATTACTAACCATAATGCATGTAGCAGTTTCCTTTAGTTGGGTCCAGCTCAATCGCCTTGAGAAAGAACTTCTCTGCTTCCGTTTTTTGACCCTGAAATGAAAACAAACATGGCGTATAAGGAATCTCTTCAGGGTGAGGTTTTCACGGAATTTTCATTTTTCATTTCTGAACTTTGACCTGATGTATAATGTTCACTGGAGCAGCAGGAAATGCGTTTAGGAATTCCAGTGCCTTATGCTGCTATAAATGCACAATTGGACTGCATGGATAACTCCAAGAGGTTTTCCTTGTGTTCACTTTAAAAATTGAACAGGGCTTTGGCGCAAACATCGAAAACGTTTTTGCACTATAAATATATGACACAAACTAAAATAAGATTTTATTTTTTTATGCAATGGGATTTGCATGTCTTATTTAGAAATAAATACAATGAAATAAAATTGGATAAAACAACAACAATATATTAATTTAACAATATATTATGATAAATGAAATTCAAAGTTATTTTAATAATTTATTTTACATAGGACTGCAAATATTAATTTTTCATTTGATACAGTTTCATTCCATATATTTAAATGAATATACATTAATAAAGTAATTTATATTCCTTTTTTTTCCTGTTTAAAATATAACTGAGCCTTTAATTGCCATTTATAAGGGATTTATAAAGCATAAAAAGTCCTCACTTTAGATTAGGTCACAAAACTGGATGAAGGTGACTTAATAAAGCATTTATTAACACACAAATTAACTTAATATATGCCTGAATAATAAGATATATGAATGCTAATTTGAATAGTTTATTTATCATTAACTTATGAATTCTGAATGATCTTAAGGTAGCCAATAGCCATTCTTAAATAACTAGTTTGTAATTAATGCAATACTTTATTAAGTAATGAAAAAATAATCATTAACAAAGTATGAAAACACAATCATTAGCTTATAAGTCAAGAATAGAGCATTTGTAGCTGTATTTATAAACTGCTTACTAATGTCTATTAATGTAGAGTTAATGCTTAACAGATAATGAATTAACTATTTGCTAATGCTTAATAAATGATTCATAGTATGTGGTTATTATAAAGTGTTACCGCAACATCTTTAAAAAACATTAACAACTCTTAATGTTTGCGACTTTTTGCCTGATAGTGCATATACACACTGTAAAACCCAAAAAGTTAAGGTAACTCAAACCATTTGAGGAAACCGATTGCAACAAATTATTTAAGTTTAAAAATTAATCCAAATGAGTACTGTGAACTTAATCGATTTGAGTAAACAAAGCAATTTGAGCACAGTAAAACCCAATAAATGAAGAGAACTCAAACCAACTGAGTACTGTAAAACCCAATAAGTAAAGGCAACTCAAACCATTTGAGGAAACCGATTGCTACAATCGAATTTATATGAGTACTGTGAACTTACTCCATTTAAGTTGAAGTAATGAGGTATTTAATGAACTCATTACCTTCAACACCGAGTTCAAAACTCTTTTCAAATGAGTAGAATTAACGTTCAGTCAATTTTGAGTTAACTACACTCATTTTATTTGATAAAGTTGGCTGTTGGGTTTTACAGTGTATATATATATATATATATATATATATATATATATATATATATATATATATATATATATATAAAGAAAGGAACAAAAAATCTTAAAACAAATCATTTTGGCTGTAGTCTGAGAGGCATTATCAAACCCATGATTCACCTGATTAACCATGCATGCCGTTATCTGCAGGCCAGCTGCAAAAAGTGATATATTTTTATTTATACTCCATAATTTAAATCCCCAGCACTGCGAAGTGTAACTTTAAATCAATGGATTGCACTCACAGAGATGCCTACAATATACCAAGACAGTGCTGTTTAATGTTAGACATGGATGTTTGCGAACTTACACCATGTCGAGACTGTGAAAGAAATAAAGAAAGCTGTCTCATGGGACACTTGACCTGTATAATTTATGCAAAGGGGAGTAAAGGGTCAGATAAAGGGTTTTTTAAAAAAAAAGTGTTTAATGCTTTTGAAAGAAATCTCGTATACGCACGATACGCACTGCATTTGATAAAAAATACAGCTGAAAAATGATGTATTTATCTGAAATATTATTACAATTTTAACTGTTATATTCATCATGTTGAATTTCAGTATTCAAGCTGAATTATTAGCATTATTACTCCAAAATTCAAAGCCAAATTACCTGGAGAAATCATTTTAATACTTGTGTACTACTTTAATATTTGTGCTGCTTATCATTTCTGTGGACAGGATTCTTTAATGAACAGAACATTTTTTAGCTAAATTCTTTTTCAGTGTTTACTGCTTTTTTTCAAATATTTTTTGCTAAAATAAATAAATAAATCTCACGGACACTAAATTTTATTAAACTAAAACTTTTGTTTTTGATTTGTTCCATATTTACAATTTTTTATCATTATTATTATATCAAGTACAGATTCAGCACATCGATAAGCTTTAAGTTCCTGACAAACACACGTCTCAGTGTCTTCCGCTGAGGTCGTGTTATCACTCTAAAGCAATATCCTGCTTCACCCCCTTTCCTCTAAACACACACACACATACACACACCTCTTCGACCCCATAATCTGAGCATGACATCAGAGGGACAACAGACACACTGCTGTTCTGACGTCTCTGAGGTGTTTGAGAGCCGATTCTGAGCCTGATTAATGGTGGAAATGAGAGAATTCAATAACGCAGCTGAAAAACTCCATCACACACACGTCTATGTTAATAAGAGGGGACATCACTCTACACTAGCCAAAAGGGAACCAGAGTTTTTGTAATTCTGAAGAAATTAAATACATTAAAAAAATTTATTTAATGTTATATTATATACCTATTCACATATTCATATACTACCGAAAAGTACAGACTATAAATACGTCAAAAGTTTGGGGTCAGTAGGATTTTTAAATGTTTTAAAATAAGCTTATCCTGCTCACCAAGACTGCATTTATTTAATCAAAAATACAGTAAAAATTGTGAAATGTTATTGCACTATAAAATAACTGTTCAAAAGTAGTTTATAATTTACTTTAATAATTTATTCCAGTGGTTTTAATAATGAATTTTCAGCTTCATTACTCCAGTCTTCAGAGTCACATGATCCTATAGAAATCACTCTAATATTAACTATTATTATTATTATTATTAATAATATATTAACGATAATAGTAATAAAAGCAATAATGACTGGAGTAATAAATTAATTTGAAACTACATACAATAAGTAATAAACAAATATTTAATAAATAAATATTTAACAATTCAAATTTTTTTACATTTAATAAATGCTGCCTTGATGAACAGAATAATTTTCTTTAAAAAAAAAAGGAAATATATGAAAAAAAAGAAGAAAAAAAACCTGACCCCAAACTTTTGACCAGTATATGAAAATAAGCACAACAAAACATGCAAAGTAGGGACCTAAAACTCTGAGTGCACACAAACATACAAAAAAAAAAAAAAAAATGCAAGCATGCACACATTAAGTCAGTTTTGTTGGGCTCTGTGACCCTGTGAGTTTGTGAAAGAGGTCAGGAAAGGTCAGGGAAGGTCAGCACAGCAGGGGAAAGGACTGAGTTTAATCATGTCTCCATCTTTCGACCCCTGATGGTGAAGATTTCCTTGTTCCCCACCTGGAAATGATGTGCGCACAATGTGACGCTGACAAGATAAACCCTTCCTTATTACTATTTTTTCATAGTAATGATGTTTTCACACTGTATAAGTATCTGTTCATTGTAGTTTTTGCTTTTTTATGGTTTTGAAATCTCTGCTCTGAGAACTTTTGATGTTGGTAGTTTTAACAAAGTGATTTTCATTTAAATTTTATGTAGTTTGTTTGAAACTACTCTGTAAAAAAAGTTGACTCAACTTGTAAGGCAACTTGCTGCAGAGCTTTTTAAGTTGATACAACTTGAATAGAGTCAAGTGCAGTACTTGGGTTAAAAGTAGAGTCAACTCAAAAAAGCTGTGTGGCATGTTTTAATAATAATATAATATAATATAATATAATATAATATAATATAATATAATATAATATAATATAATATAATATAATATAATAAAAATATAATATAATATAATATAATATAATATAATATAATATAATATAATATAATATAATATAATATAATATAGTAATAATGATAAAAAATGTAAATATGGAACAAATAAAAATCTAAAGGTTTAATTTAATAAAATTTGGTGTCAGTGAGATTTATTATTTCATTTTTTAGCCAAAAATATTTGAAAAAAGGCAGTAAACACTGAAAAAGAATTTAGCCTAAATGTTCTGTTCATCAAAAGAATCCTGTCCACAGAAATGATAAGCAGCACAAATATTAAAGTAGTACACATGCTTTAAAATGATTTTGGAAGGTAATTTGGCTTTGAATATTGGAGTAATAATGCTAAAAATTCAGCTTGAATACCGACATTCAACATGATATATAATGGTTATTTTAAATTGTAAGAATAATTCAAAAAAATAGTCAAAACATTTTTCACGGAGTATACAGTATACTGTATTGTCTGGGTTGGCCATGTAAACAGAATATGGTGTAGAGGGTGGGGGATTCTTTTTGTGCATCATTCCGTAGCAGCAAACTATCAGTAAGAGGGCATGATTAAGTATATTGTGGCTGACTCCATCAAACCATTATCAGAAGATAAGGACAGCCACTCTAAACTCAGAACTCACAGATTTATTGATCACCTAAAGAATAACAATATGCGCTAGCAAAATAAACATTGTGAATTTGGGTTTTAAACATAGATAAATATACTTAGATACCTCATTAGCAGCTGTTAATAAACAACAGATATGTCTAATTTGTAAAACGTGAGTATGCATATCAATGTATCTACTTCAGCAGATGATTTTGCCAAACTAACAAAATACAGCAAGACACACAATGCTAACTAACATTACTTAGAAATAACCAATTACTTACCTATAATACTTCCCTTTTTAACAACAATAGTGGGATTTCAAGAAATAATTTTAAATGAATGATGACACGTTGACCATTTCAAGATGGCAGATATGTCAACATGTCTGAAGCAGCTGAATATGGCATCTACATTTACTTATCTACAGTTCTAAGTACCTTGAGTGGAACCACAAACAAATCCTCATCCATTCAAGTTTGCTGAAGGTCATTAAAGTGATCAAATCACTGCCCAAGTCCCCACCACCCCTGAGGAGCTTTATTTTCACACCCAAAGGATTATGGAAACCCATGTTTTACTCTGTTTCTGCATTAAGCAAGCAGAAACCACAAAGCACCTGAGAGCTTTGAGTCGAAAACTTTGTTCAAAATCAATACGGCTCTGAAGTTGAGAAAACAGCTTTTGAATTTGGCTTCCACTGGAGTGAGTTTCATCACAGCAGCGCGTATATATGATGGATCGACTTTGTCTCTAGTGGACTGACTCGTTCTGGCCTCTCCAAATGGCTTCATTCAGGATGCTTGTGTAGTTTACTTGTTTTCTTTGGTTGTGCAGTGAATCCCTCGATTGGATTTTTGAGGACAGCGTGTCTTGGGGTTTTAGATGACTGAGAGAGAAAGAGAAAGATGGAGAAGGACAGAGGCAGAAGCCTTTCAACTCAAACCATTTACTGCCGGCTGCGTGAAATGACGAAACTGAGAGAAATCTAATTTGAAGTTAATCTAAACCATTCTAAAATAATAATGATAATATGATATAAATCTTACACAGTTTGTGTTACTTGCACCAGGGTTTAGGAACATTATTAGGAGTGTCTAATAAAAACAATACAGTTCATTTTTTCATATGAAATAATAATAATAATAAAGCTAACAATAAATCTACTACTATTACTACAAGTACAACAACAACAACTACAAATACTACAACTACAAGAGCAACTACTACTGCTACTACTACAACAGGTACAACTACTACATTTACAACTACTATTACAACTTCTACAAGTACAACTATTACAGTTACAACTTCAACAACTTCATGTACAACAACTACTACGACTATTACTACAAATACTACAGTTACAACAACTATTACTTCTACTACAACTACAACTACAAATTCTACTATTAAGACTTAAAACACATCTGTTTAGCTGTGCCTTTACTGAATAAACACTGTGCTACGTCCGACAGATCAAACTAGTACGTAATTCTTTTCTTTCATTCTTTTAGAACCTGTTTTGACATATTTTAATCTGTTTTTAATCTTTTTTATTTTCTTATACCTGTCTCTTATTATTGTTATTGTATTTTTTATTTATGTCCTGTTTATGTAAAGCACTTTGAATTGCTACTGTGTATGAAATGTGCTATATAAATAAACTTATCTTGCCTTACTACTACTGCTACTACTACTACTACTAAATGTGTTCAAAATAGAAAGAAAACAAAAATATTTTTAAACTAAAATAGAGAAACTAAAATATATATAAAAAAAATTATGAATACAATTAATACATTGAGAAAATAGACATTAGAATGATTTCTTAGATAAAAAAATAAAAATGAAAAAAAATCACATGAGACTTATCACATGAAAACCTATAATTAAAACTTATTAAATAAACAAAACAAAAAACACTTTTTTTCCAAAGCAAAAAGCAATCTTAAAAAAAGGTTAATAAATAAAAATATATTAATAAAAATATTGATGAACAAAACAAAAAATTTGACTTTTTAATCCCTTAAAATATATTTTTAAATATTAAAAATAATATAAACTAAAGCTACAAGCAGCGATGGAAAGGAGCTCGCACCTGGGCTCACTGCTGAGTTATAACAGCTTCCTGTTTCGAACATGGCCTTTGACGAAAACTCTAGATCTTCGCAATTTAACATCAACACATTTAGATAATAATACCTAATATTGGTGTTGATCTGATAAAATTCCTAAAAGGAGTTTGTTAAAGTATGACTGGAAATGGCAAAAAATGCACTTTTTTTTGCAGAAGTTAAAAATATCTGATTTCCTGTTGAATTTTGATTTCGCATTTTGAAGGTATTGGCATGTTTGATGTGTGTGCCAATTCTTTGAATGTGTACGTGAAATGTACTGTAGCTTGCGGGGCACTTCATTGAATGTTATAGGCGGCACTGTCGAGCCTTTTTGCCACACCCACTTCCAAAACCCATATCAAATGTACATTTTCGCCATTTCTGATGCGTGTACAAATTTTTGTGAGTTTTCGAACATATTTAGACCCTCAAAAATGCAATTCATTCCGAAATGGAATACTACTACTACTACTACTACTACTACTAATAATAATGGTAATAATAATAAACGGAGCAATTGCAATAAGGCCTACGCTCCACCAGTGCATGGTCCCTAATAAATGAACATAAATACTATTTAATATAATACAATAATATTAGTAACATAAGCACATTTAGTCATTAAATTTGACCCTATATTATATATTTTTATACCATAAATATGTTCTGTATCTTTTTTTCAACAGTATGAATATGAAAATCCCTTCTTTTAAACACATACGCAGACAATTGATTCACAACAAAATAAGGAAACTAAACCATGTCAATGTAGCCTTTAAACTCTATTCCTGATTAGCATGGAGTCCATCACATTCCTCCATTCCTCCTTTGATTTTCTTGTCACACTAGATTAAAAGTGAAGCTCAGAACAATCCCTCTTTTACTGGCTCTGATGAACTTTAAAGATGGTAAATGAAGAAAGTCTGTATTTTCTTTAATCAGCTGCTGGTGGCCTGTGGGTGAAACAGACCTGAAGACCACCATATGGCCAAAATGGAAATGAAAGGAGACAGACAAAGATAAACCCGAGACGATCCGCTCGGCCGTTTCCAACACATCTTCTCTCATATCTGTCCACACGGATTTCAGCTGAGCGAATTCAGACGCAGGGCATACGTGCGAGAAATCCGCTCTTCAGTTTTAGCTTCTTCGCTTTTTCAGTTTCGAGTTTCAAGATCAGAGAGAAAGCGAGAATGCGTTTGGTCTTAAGGGACTTCTGCTCGCTTTAGATTTATGATTAAAAACGGTTTCTTTATATAATGGTCTCCTGTCTCAGGCAGAAAGCCAATGTGTGCTCAGGCTTCATTATGACTAAAGGGTATTTAACAGGCAAAAAGTGATTTGTCTACCAGGCATGGATGTTTACCGAGCTTCTAATTGGTCA
>LR812536.1:18027232-18079732 GCA_903798195.1 Danio kyathit | reverse complement strand
GCAAACCTCTGTCTAAATTTGTCCATCATTCGATTATGTGCAATCTCTTCTATAGTGGGTTGTACACACCCCACAAAAGAGCCTGCCCTTTTTATAAACTTATTTAATTAGTTTTTTTCCTTCTCCAACAGTCCTCCTCCCCAGCAGGTTACAGCATACGGGATCACAGAAGACACCACAGAATCATGAAAAGTCTTTAACAGTGTTTGACACACCAAAGAACCTCAGTCGTCTTGACAAATGAATGCGACTCTGACTCTTCTTATACACCTGAATTGTATTTTCAGACCAATCAAGCTTGTTATTCAGATCTACATCCAGGTACTTGTATGATGAAACAATCTCAATTGCTGACTCAGGTATAATCACAGGCTTATATAATAATGCACATACAGTACAGAAGCATTAATAGCATAATTGTATTATTATTAGTGGTGAGCCGTTATCTGCGTTATCGTGCTGCGTTAACGCGAGACTTTTATCGCGCTATAAAAGAAATATTGTGTTAATCTATTCTCAAATTTGGGTTGGAAGCTGGGTCTATTCTACGCAAGCTATGATGACTTTCACCTTGATATATTAGCGCGGATGTATACCTGACCAGTGAGCCATCTGAAAAAAAAAGTGCCCTTCTGAATCAAATCAGCAGGATGCCCTTCTGGATCTTTCACTTACTTCGAAGACATACTGACGTTTACATGGACAACTGTAATCTAGTTATTTGCCTTAATAGACAATAATATAATTAAGGTGTTTACGTGAAGTGCTTTCAAGTAAGAGTTTCCTGTAATTTTGGGTGACTTTAACTGCAGTTCGGCAGTTTCACTTTAACTCATGAACATTTCATTCATGCCCCTGTGACAAACTGGGGTATTAGACGCAAATAAGGAGTAAGGACTGGTGAGAGTGTTATGGAATTTAATAACGCACGCCAAATGGAAAGAAAAACGCTTCCACATTTTGCGATGTGTGTGTGTGTGGTCCTTTACTGACAGCCACGTGTGTGGATCTTGTCGGAAAATATGTCGAAAAGTCCTACATGACTACTACTACTTCAATAATGCCACTGATTTATGGATACTCCACGTCTTGATTCCATTTCTGTTAAGTTCAGTGATGACTTTAGTTGGATTAAGGTCATCAAAAATCGCTGTTTGGAGGTTATGTAGGCCTACAGTTCAACATTCATGTTTAACTGAATAAACAGTTAGTAAACACAAGTACATCTTATTGATCATTATCATTTATTTTCATCACCAATTATCATAGTAGAACAGTTTCTCAAGCAGATTGTGATGCATTTTGGAAACAGGAGATGAGCCCCTGGTCTAATGCACCACCTTGCTTGAGAAACCTGTTCTGAAAAACTTATTATTTGGGTAGCGCACACATTCTGAACGCCTTCAGCAGAATTCAAATGAGCCATTTTAATCTAGATTAATCCAATAAAAAAGACACATTTTGTAACATTATATACAATATTTAAAAAATATGGGTTAAAAATAAGCTATATTTAAATAGTATTAATATTTAAATTTATATATATGCATATAAAATATTCAGAAATTCCCTGTAATTAAAGCAACATGGATTTAACATCTACATTGTAAATATACAATATACAAAAAACATATAAATAATTTTGAAATTAAAATATGAATTTATAATATTATTATAAAATTACATTATATAAATTTTATTTTAAAAATACAACTTTATAATATAATCTTCATAATATTTTGCAATATTTATTCAAATAAAAATAAAATACAAAAATACAAATACAAAATATTAAGTAAAACAATCTCAATTGCATGAATTATTTAATTATTTGCAGAATTATTATATTTTAAAATAAAAAGTAGAGGAAAAAACATCTACATTAATACATTTCTAAAAATAGCGTGCCCTCCACTCTTCATCAAACAGTTCAAAGCTGTGTCTGTCCCGCGCCAACCCTGCTCTTATAAATCCAGATGTAAAAGTGAACTCCTTATGGCACAAGTATAAACACACACTCCTATCCTTTAAACATCATCTAATACCTCAGGCAGACTTGATCTCCCACCCACCTGCAATAACACACACACACACACACACACACATACAGATCATTACAGAAGAGCGAATCACAGCTACTTCACTGAGATAACACAGCCTAAACAATGTTAATGTAATGTAATTAGAGCAAAAATAACATAAGCAGAGGGTACGTGACTTCACTGGGGTTTCACATGACCCGTCAGTCTGAATATGCGTCTGTCCGCACCCATGTAATGCTGGTGTCAAATATAGGACATACGGGTCATTAAAACAGCCCCAAGTCAAATAACACTGGAATTTTCAGCTATTATTACAACAATAAAAAAAAAATATATATATAAAACATAACATTCTGCAGACAGCTCATTGATGACAGATGAACGATGATGTAACACTAAACTCTGCCCATATTTGTAAATCAACACGGATATTGCTTTGGAAAACCCATATGATTTTTAGGGAATACAGAAACCTCTGACTCACTTAGCAAATCTTATATAAACAATTTCTCATTCATCACTTCCATCATTTGTTTTGAGAAACAGAATTAGATTATTCTTTCTGAAGACTCCTACCAATAAAGAGATGAAACTAATGGGATTCATATATATCAAATATATGATTTGAGCTGTCTCAACTGAAAATAACTCGCAGTGAGATGTCTTAAAATATGTCAGTGTCATTTTTTGTCTCCAGGTACACACCAGTAATGCATTTTTCTAAGGCCGTTTTTATAAATGTGGCTTAAATAGCCTAATTTAACTAAGGTCTAGTCCTGGCTTAAGCTAAGCCCTGTTTGTGAAACTGGGCCATCATGTTTGATAGCATTCAGTATTGATAATTATTGAATATTTTTTAACAGTACTTAAAAGTTTTGTTAAATAATATACAATAATTATCGATATGTGATATCGTAATATTTTTATATAAAAAAATTAGGATTTTTTATTTAACCATTTTATTTAAACTTACAAACATTACTAAAGCAAATAGCTTTAATATTCAAAAACAAAAATATTTAAATAAAATATCTGATCTCTTTAAAATAAAATAAACAGAAGTGTTAAAGAGACTCATAAACTTGATTAAATAAAATGTTACAAAGTGTGTGCAATGGTAAAGTGTAAATGCTGAACAATCAAAGCAATCTTTAACATCTATAAGGAATGATTAATAATGATGCACTAAACCTCCACCTCTGTAAACAAAACAAATATGAGAATCAAATCTGAGCTGTCAAGTAAAGGCACCAGCCATCATTATTCAAATACATACTGCAACATTACAAATTGTGAAGTTGAATGACTACATTACCCCTGTGATAAAAACTATTTCAGATGGGGTGCTAGTGGCTGGGATGCACACGAAAAGAAACCAAAAAGCCACTCTGGCGACATCCTTGCATCCTTTTTTATTTACAATCTCCTCAATGCTGCTATACGGCACTCTTTTTTACATGTGTTGTTCGTAAAGTGACAAGTGCGGGCATGTGGTTTCCTTTACCATTTACAATGGGTTTTGCGCTTCCCTGGCGTCTCTCATAACTAGGCGACCATCAACCGTTTTCTCAGAGGATGACAAATGAACAAACCATTGCTGCTGTTCGGAGCTTATGGAGAAAAGTAAAAAAACACTTTAGTGTTTGGGTGCACTGTGTTTGTCTCGGGTAATTAGTCTGCCATAACTGAATAAATGTGTATATTCAATACAGAGTGTGAAGCAGATTACTTAGCTCTACGTAGATGAATCGCAGTGCGCTCGTGGCATTCTGAAAAGTTTAGATGTTTTTCAACTAGGTGCAGCTGGAAATGCGCGTGTGTCATGTGTGCGCCGCTTGCACGCCATGTGCACGTCGCTCCCATATGCGCACATGCAAGTTGCACGCCTCCATTGGAAATGACAAACTTACACCCTAAGCTTATTGGCATTCCTTTTAAGGTATGTGCTCAGCAGCCACATTTTAATAAAACTATAGCCTTCATACTGTAACTTCATACCGAACCTTTTTATTATTATTATTGACAATGGTGTGCGGTCAATACCAATACCGGTTTAATCACGCAGCCCTAAAAGAAAGCATATAGAAAATAGCATCAGACAAAAAGGCACTTGACTAAATGCCTTTAGACGAGTGAATCAGATGAAAGACATCAGACAAAATGTCATAGACTAATGCTTGGTTCACAAGAAAATAAAAAAGAATCTATAAATACAATAAAGTAAAGTATTTCTGCAAGTAGATTACATACAAAGTAAATGCAAATATGTAAATATTTGTCAAATTTTTGCCAGGTGGCCTGAATGATGCTAAATGTGAGACATGTTTGCCTTGACCGCATGGTATTAGCCTCTACTGCATCTTTCGCGCAAGTGTAAATAATTCAACGCGAGTCGAAAATGAGCTTGAGGTGAAAAACATCCCGTGAGTAAACTAGAGCTAGTGACAGTGCTCAATGTTTAGTGTGAACACAGCACAATGATTGTTAGATTAAATTGACATTTAGGGCTTCACGGTGGCTCAGTGGTTAGCACTGTCGTCTCACAGTAAGAAATGTCGCTGGTTTGAGTTCCGACCGGACCAGTTGGCATTTCTGTGTGGAGTTTGCATGTTCTCCCCATGTTCGTGTGGGTTTCCTCCACAGTCCAAAGACATGCGCTGTAAGTGAATTGGATGAACTAAATTAGCCGTAGTGTATATGTGCGAATGTGAGAGTATATGGGCGTTTCCAGTACTGGTTGCAGCCGGAAGGGCGTCTGCTTTTTAAAACATATGCTGGAATAGTTGACAGTTCATTCCACTGTGGCGACCGCAGATAAATAAGGGACTAAGCTGAGGGAAAATGAATGAATGAAATTGCCATTTAGACCCAATCTGACCTCCTCAGTCAATCTGTACTTGGTTCAGTTGACCACAGGAGAAAGCTGAGGATTCGGGTTGTTGAAATGAGTACAATAGAGTGGAAACAGCAAAAACAAACACATGAACACTAAACAGATAAGTGAACACAAATGAGCTCTGAGGCAAAGGAGCATGGGGAAATAAAAAAAAACATAAATAGTTAGGAAAAATACAGCCGGGAGGAAATAATTGTGAGAAAATGAGATGGGAGGGCAAGACTGAACGCTGTGGGTTTGTAAATAGGTTGCATAAGATATTAAAATCCAACCGTTTGCTCCCATGCTTTAAAGAAAACAGGAAAGTGATTCTCACGCTCTCTCCGCCGTACGGAGCCTTTAACTTATCTTGTTTGTGAAGCTGTTAACTCGATCTGACAAAATCAATTCTATGGATCAAAGAAAGCTTTTGAAATGGGTTCCTGAGAAAAACACCAATACAATTACAGGCCCACTGTTGTGAGACAAGATAAAAAACAACAAAACAATTTGGAGATACAGTTACAGTATAAGGGATACAGTCAGTCAGTCTTTATCACAAAATAGGCCTGACAGCCAGGTTTTGTATTGCCCTGAAGGAGTTTATTTTGCAATAATGACATGCTGACTGTACATTATCCCACTTATTACACAACTGCTTACTAGATAAATATATGCGCATGAAATATTGATGAGTTTAAATTATTTTATTATACTGTAAAAAGCTTAATTAGCTTATCGTGTTGGATTTATGCTACAAACTATGCTTAAAGACTTTGCCAAGAAATGCAGTTCATAAAACATAACAACACAGAAAACAACCTATCTAGAAATAAAACACTGGGATATTATAATATGCTTTCATGATTTTAAGAAATTAATTATTCATAAAAATGCATTAAAAGATCAAAAGTGCCAGTAAAGACATTTATAATAGTAAAAAAAGAGTTCTATCTTAAAGGTCCCATGAAATTAAAACAAAGTTTTTTTTTTTTTAGATGTTAGTATCAATGTTGTTAGTTTTTAAGATATCCATAAGCTAGTGTGCTCAAAAACAGTGACAAAAGTGGAGTTTAGATGATATAAAACGGATATAAACATGTAAAGCTTGCAGTTTGTCACCACCACCTTAATGGATCAACGGTTTTATTCACGTCACCTCACACTACAGTTTTTCACCAAATCATAACCAATGAAATGCTGAATCAAGATGCTTGTCATTTGCTTTTCATTTGATAAACTTGAGCTAAACTACACTCACTGGCAGAGCTGTGATAAAACAAAACGCTTTTGACCATTTTTAAAAAAGGGGAGGAGCTACACTATATCCCACCCTCTGATCATATTTCGGTTGAGATTACATCAAACATCGAATAAAAATGCATATTCAAGGCACTTCACTCCCTTTAAATAGAAAAATTGTGTCTATTCACAAAAAAATATTTAAAAAAGTATGTAATCATTTAATAAACCAAGCTTTGCCATCTCATAATAGCAGTCACTTTAAATAAAAGAAGATAAAAAAAATTGCAGCCACTATGCAAATACATTTGAGTCCAGTATAAAGTAGAAGGACAAAGAAACAGACTTACCCATCATATTATAAAGGCTCTGTGGGGCAAACTGCCTGGGCATCTTCTGTATCGCTTCTTTATAAACAGATATGGCCTCCTAAAAACAGAATAGACCATTAACTCTATAAGCCACAATTATATGAATAACCAATGACTAAATTAATAAATAAATCCTGAAAAATGTAGTTTCAGAATAGCTAACTAGAATTTTATTGATATTTTTTTCTTGAAAATTGTTTAGATTTAATTGATAAAACTAGTGGCTTAGAAATTAAATCAATAATACTTAAAGAGAGTTTCTATCGTTCCATTTGCTAAGGGTTAAAAAGTGTCTTCATATCTTCATTCATATCTCCATTGTTAAATGCTTTAACTTGTGTCTGACCTTGACGGACTGAAAAGAATAAATGAACTGCGAAATATATCTTAACGTCAAAGAAGGCGTGGCCTCATTGACACACCCACCTATAACATAATCAAAATGGACAACTCATTCTTCATAAAAAGCTGTTCACGAGCCAGAGTAAACTCTTCCAAAAGTAACTTTGGCAAGCAACAGAAGAAGATTTTTATCAGGAGCCACAGGTACTCGCAAAAAAACAAACAAAAAAAATTGCTGGTTGTTCAAACTACTTATTTAAAATGAGTTGAAACAACACTATTGTTAGGTTTTTTGAGGGACAACTTAACTGTTTTATGTTTAATCCACTTAAAAAATAATAATAATAAGTTCAATGATTATTCAACATGAACTCACTGTGCGGAACCCAGCACTTTTTACAGTGTATATTTATTTTATTTAGCCTTTATACTGTATATATTTTTGGACTATCAAAATGCTGCAACTGTTGATTTGCATTTTATGAATCTCCAAGTAACACAGGTTCAAAAATCACACCGTAAAGAGTAAATACTAAAAAAAATGAGTAAACCCATTGCCTAAGAAATGACAAATTGATTTTACTTAAAAAAAAATGTAAGTGCTGCTGTTGTAAGTTAGATTATTAAATTATTTTTATAATTATACACTTATGCCTTGTTTCCACTGAGTGATACAGTACGGTATGGTACGGTTCGGCACGGGCCTCCTATATCAGGTTTATGTCTCCACTGCCAAGTGGTACCAATGGTACCCTTTTGGTAGGCGTGGTGTACGACAGAAAGCTGCAGTCGACGTCATTCTCACTTGAAGTTCACATATCGTATAAGAAGCACTTCTTACTAAACAAATGCTTTATAAACATAAATACTTATGTAAAAATGTTAATTACTAACCTTTCTATGAACAGTATTTGATTATAGCTGCAGATCAATCCTAATGCTAAATAGCCTACTGTAATGTCTGCGATTATATAAAATAAATAAATAAATAAAACATATATGAACACATACAGACCCTTACAGTCTCTGAAATGTTACCAATTACAAAAATAAATACCCAGAACATACATTTAGGCCTTATTTGGGTTTATAAACAATACGAAACGTATACAGTCAGTACAAACCTCTCATTTTTATTCTTCACCAGCACATTAACCTCTTGTTAAAAAGTAATTCCGTCATTCCATGTTCATAATTGTCCAAAAGGCGATGATAACAATTAAACATGGCAGTTTGTTCATCTTTTAGGTTGCTAAATGAATCATTTGTTCCTTTGTTTTTCCGGCTTCTGCTTTGTTTTTTCGCACTACTCTCTCGCATTTGTCCATTTCTGAAAAAATGTCAGAAGCACTTCAATAATCATGAGCACATTGTTATGATCAGCTCAAGTTCACCATTTCAAAAATAAAGGCGCGGCGAGCACCTTTAGAGAAAGTGAACTCACTCGCGCTTTTAGACAGTCTCGTAAACAACAACAGGACACAGCAGTATCTGTTCTTCGTCTTGGCTTTGTGGCTGTTCATCAAGACGACGACAAGATTTGTTTAAGCTCAGGTCGACCATGGCTTGTTATTATATGTACAGTTTAAACCAGAAGTTTACATACACTGTATAAAAAGGCACATAACCATTTAAAAAAAAAGTCAGATGTTAATGTGACTAAACTTTTTCTCTTTTAGGGAAGTTAGGATTATCACATTTGTTTCTGTTATGCTTAATAGCAGAATAATGAGAGAGATATTTTTTGAGAAATTGTTATAACTTTTCTTGAAAGTCAAGTTTACATACAGTAAGATTATTATGCCTCTGAAAAAGCTCAGATGATGGTGTCAAGGTTTTGGAAGTTTCTGATTGGCTAATTGACAACATTTGAGTTAATTGGATGCACAACTGTAGAATAGTATTTAAGGAAAACCTCAAACACACTGCTTCCTTATGTGACAACATGGGAAAATCAACAAGCCAGAATCAACAAAAAAGCCAGATTACAATTTGCTAAATTTGACCAGTGTTACATTTGGAGGACAAAAGGGAAAGCTTACAAGCCTAGGAACACTATCCCAACTGTGAAGTATGGGGGCAGCAGCAACATGTTGTGGGGCAAGGAAATGTATGTAAACTTTTGACTGTCTAGAAATTAATAAACATTTCTCAAAAAAAAAAAATCTTTCATTATTCTGGCATTTAGCAAATGTAAATGATTTAGGTAATCCTAATGGACCTAAAATAGTAAACATTTAGTATGATTTACCATCAGACATTTTTAAAAAAATGGTTATGTTTAAAAAGAATGGAATGTGTACCTTGGCTCTAAAGGTCAAACAACAAAAAATAAGTTCAAGAATCTTGGTGTGACTCTGGAGTCAGATCTGAGTTTCAATAGTCATGTCAAAGCAGTTAGTAAATCAGCACACTATCATCTCAAAAACATTGCAAGAATCAGATACTTTGTCTCCAGTGAAGACTTAGAGAAACTTGTTCATGCTTTTATCAGCAGCAGGGTGGATTACTGTAACGGCCTTCTCACGGGCCTTCCCAAAAAGACAGTCAGACAGTTGCAGCTTACCCCGAACGCTGCGGCCAGGATTCTGACCAGAACCAGAAAATGAGAGCACATCACACCTGTCCTCAGGTCTTTACACTGGCTCCCAGTTACATTCAGAATAGATTTTAAAGTACTATTACTTGTCTATAAATCACTAAATGGCCTAGGACCTCAATACATTACAGATATGCTGACTGAATACAAACCTAATAGAACACTCAGATCTCTAGGATCATATAAACTAGAAATTCCAAGAGTTCAAGTCGAAGCAGGGTGAATCGGCTTTCAGCTACTACGCCCCTCGCTGCTGGAATCAGCTCTCAGAAATGATCAGATGTGCTCCAACATTAGGCACATTCAAAACCAGACTGAAAACACATCTGTTTAGCTGTGCCTTTACTGAATGAGCACTGTGCTACGTCCGACAGATCACACTATTATGTTTTTCTCTTCTTTTTCATTCTTTTTTAACCTGTTGTAACACATTTTTATCTGTTTTTATCTGTTTTATTATCTATTTTTATTTTCTTATACTTGTCTTTTTTATTCCTGTTTATGTAAAGCACTTTGAATTGCCACTGTGTATGAAATGTGCTGTATAAATAAACTTGCCTTGCCTTTTTTTAGAGTGTATGTAAACTTCTGGTTTCAACTGTATATACTGTATTATCACAGTGTAATGTCTCAGCTGTGTATTTAAAAATGGCAGTTCCTTTGTTTTCGTTTTCCTGGCTTGTGCATGCTCTAGTGACGTTTCTCTGTAAACCAATAGCGTTCAGCTGCGCATCTAGCTCCACCTTTTGGTACCCTTTTGTTGTGCTACGTACCCTTTGAAAAGAGTACCCAAAAAGAGGTACTGTACAATACGGTTCACTTTTTTGTACCTTTTGATAGTGGAAATAGACATAAAAGCGCACCGAACTGCACAGTATTGTACTCTACCACTCAGTGGAAACAGGTCATTAGTTAATTTTCTTAGTAATTTGAAGGCAATAAGTTTACTTACTTATCAACTAATAGCTTTTTACAGTGAACCTACATTTTTATAACAAATGATAAATTTTTTTTTGAATAAACTACCCTTCAATTGATTTGATCACATCAGATTTGGTGTGAACCTACAGGCTTAAAGCCCATCTCACCTCCTGATGGCCCTGTTCATGAAGCAGCTTCCCCAGGTTATAGAGGCAGCTGGTGACCGAGCTTTTGTGTGCATGCGGATCCTTCAGGTTTTCATCTGAGATCTCAGCACAAGTCACAAAAGTGCGCTTGGCTTCCTCAAGACGGCCCTGGTTCATCAGGACAATCCCTGTGTTCAAGTAGGCGGCTGAAAGAGAGAACGAGAGAAAAGGGTGAATATCAGTGCAAAAGGTAATGAGGCTTATTGAGGCTCAGCAAAAGACCTCCACTGGGGCTCCAGGAATGAACTAGTTGATTTATGCAGATCAGCGGCCTGCAGTCTAGTCGATAAGGTGCCAATACATATTCACGATCCAGCCGGGCCAGAATCGAGTTGAAATCAGCAGGGGGATATCCCACTCCAGCTGCAGGCTTAATTCTCAAGCTCTTAATAGACCGCGGATACGCACAGAACCAGATATAAATGAGTTTATATCACTTGGACGGGACAATTTATTACAGCAAATGCAGAAGGGATTCAGGGGGGAAGCAGACATCCATCACTCTCCTAAAAGCTGCAATATGTTTGTGCTCAGATCTCCAATATTACTGATCTTTTACAGACGTCTGACAGTATATTAATGTGAGGAAATACAAGCTCAAAACTGCTCAGAGTTGGGGAGTTACAGAACACATGCTGTTCTGTGTTTGAAATACAAAATATGAATAAAGGACATACTGTATATGAAAAAGTACATACATTTGAAGTGTAAGTTACATTGTGTTAACCAGTAGGGGTTTAAAAACAGCAGACACACAGTAAAAATATCTGTAAATTAGCATATTTTGTAATTCATGTATTTATTTTACTTCTCACAAAACAGATGCTTTATACACATAAATACTTGTGTATAAATGTTCATTGCTAACTTTTCTATGAACAGGATTTGATTATAACTGCAGATCAATGATAAGTGCAAATTAGCCTATTGTAACAACTGCAATTAAATAAAATAAATAAATAAATGCAACATACAGGCAGTGCAGAATTATAAGGCAAATGAGTATTTTGACCACATCATCCTTTTTATGCATGTTGTCTTACTTCAAGCTGTATAGGCTTGAAAGCCTACTACCAATTAAGCATATTAGGTGATGTGCATCTCTGTAATGAGAAGGGGTGTGGTCTAATGACATCAACACCCTATATCAGGTGTGCATAATTATTAGGCAACTTCCTTTCCTTTGGCAAAATGGGTCAAACGAAGGACTTGACAGGCTCCGAAAAGTTAAAAATAGTGAGATAATTTGCAGAGGGATGCAGCACTCTTAAAACTGCCAAGCTTCTGAAGCGTGATCATCGAACAATCAAGCGTTTCATTCAAAATAGTCAACAGGGTCGCAAGAAGCGTCTGGAAAAACCAAGGCACAAAATAAACTGCCCATGAACTAAAAAAAGTTAAGCGTGCAGCTGCCAAGATGTCAATATGCCACTTGCCACCAGTTTTGCCATATTTCAGAGCTGCAACATCACTGGAGTGCCCAAAAGCACAAGGTGTGCAATACTCAGAGACATGGCCAAGGTAAGAAAGGCTGAAAAACGACCACCACTGAACAAGACACACGAGCTGAAACGTCAAGACTGGGCCAAGAAATATCTCAAGACTGATTTTTCTAAGGTTTTATGGACTGATGAAATGAAAGCGAGTCTTGATGGGCCCCGTGGCTGGATCGGTAAAGGGCAGAGAGCTCCAGTCCGACTCAAACGCCAGCAAGGTGGAGGCGGAGTACTGGTTTGGGCTGGTATCATCAAAGATGAGCTTGTGGAGCCTTTTCGGGTTGAGGATGGAGTCAAGCTCAACTCCCAGTCCTACTGCCAGTTTCTGGAAGACACCTTCAAGCAGTGGTACAGGAAGAAGTCTGCATCCTTCAAGAAAAACATAATTTTCATGCAGGACAATGCTCCATCACACGCGTCCAAGTACTCCACAGCGTGGCTGGCAAGAAAGGGTCTAAAAGAAGAAAAACAACTGACATGGCTTCCTTGTTCACCTGATCTGAACCCCATAGAGAACCTGTGGTCCATCATCAAATGTGAGATTTGCAAGGAGGGAAAACAGTACACCTCTCTGAACAGTGTCTGGGAGGCTGCTGCACGCAATGTTGATGGTGAACAGATCAAAACACTGACAGAATCCATGGATGGCAGGCTTTTGAGTGTCCTTGCAAAGAAAGGTGGCTATATTGGTCAGTGATTTGTTTTTGTTTTGTTTTTGAATGTCAGAAATGTATATTTGTGAATGTTGAGATGTTATATTGGTTTCACTGGTGAAAATAAATAATTGAAATGGGTATATATTTGTTTTTTGTTAAGTTGCCTAATAATTATGCACAGGAATAGTCACCTGCACACACAGATATCCTCCTAAAATAGCTCAAACTAAAAACAAACTAAAAACTACTTCCAAAAATATTCAGCTTTGATATTAATGAGTTTTTTGGGTTTATTGAGAACATGGTTGTTGTTCAATAATAAAATTAATCCTCAAAAATACAACTTGCCTAATAATTCTGCACTCCCTGTATATGAACACATACAGCCCCTTACAGTCTCCGATGTGTTACCAAATACAGAAAAAGTATACACAGCATACATGTAGTCCTTATTTGGGTTCACAAACAACAGGCAACATACAGCCCAGTCAGTGCAAACCTCTCATCTGTATCTTTAATCTTCACCAGGACATGTAACCTCTTGTTAGAAAGCAACTCTGTCATTCCGAGTTCATAATAGTCCAAAAGGAGATAATATTTTTGGGATATTGCTCTTTCTTACAACAACTTTTGACTTTGAAATGACTTTTATTATCATTTTTAATAGTTTAAAGTATTTTGATTTCTTTCATCAATTGTTCATTTTGTAATACATTTTCAGTGCCTATTTGTATGTTCACTGGTTATTTTATGTCTAATTCTTTAAATTCATGTTAAACCCTACTTTAAGACATTGTTCACAGCTAAAGAATGTTGAATAAAAATTTGGTGGTGAAAATTATTATTATTATTTTTTGATCATTTAAGAGCAGTTAAAACAGACCGGTCAATTTTGACCGAGAACACTAAAGTAAGGGGTGGAATGTGAACACGACACAAGGGTTAATCATATCAAATCAGAGTATTGGTGTCCAATTGTACTCAGTGAAAGTGCCATATGATGACGCAAGCTGTCAAGCTGCCTGCTGATTCCATGAGCCCTCAAATGTTTCACTAAGTTTGACATGTTTCCCCTCTTACACACAACTTTTGTAAAGCGTCTGCTTCACTTTGCTGTGTCAGAATTCTTGCTTGTAAATTATAGATATACTTCAGAACGCTTAGTTTAAGCAAATTTGATGAACATGATCATGCTTGTTGATGAATCTGAAGGGAGCGGATGCGCTGTACTGTGCGCGTTGTCTACTTAATTGTTCTCTAAAAGAAACAAGAACGAACACCTAACACCGCAGACAGTGTCCGTATCCCACAAAGTTCTTTAGAATTAAATGTTTAGAGATGGTGTGACACAACGCGTACCTATGTGTGCTTTTGATGTACTTGTCGCAGCACCAGTGGCACCAAAATTAGGCACCGAAATTCATATGGTGATTCAGTTCGGTTCATACCGGTTACATAGGTACCTTAACCTCCTAGGGCTTGAATGTCCACATACGTGGGCAGCACATTTTAGCTTTTAAGTGGCTATTTAAAATACTTTGAATGTTTTATATTTTGTTACAGACATACAGTGTTTTGCAGCATATGAAATGTCCCAAACCCTATTTTTAATTGTCCAAAATCTGGAAAAATATTTGTTTTTACTTTCTGATAGTCAAAGCAAGTTCAAAAAAAAAAATCTGTTATATATGCATTAAAAAACATTTAGGAAAAAGTATTTTATTTAAATTGGGACCACGAGTCCACATATATGGACATCATTTTTCTCTAAAAGTACATCATATCAAAAGATGATACTCAGATTTTATTCTAATTAGGTTCCAATAAGCCCAAATAGCAAAGAGAAATAAAAAATGCATGTAAAAAAACACCTTGGGCCTTACGAGGATAATGGCACTGGGTTTCAGTACCCAACCCAAATATTTAGAAATACTTACATTTTTTCTATAAATATATTGTCTAGGAAACATGTCAGACTTGATCTTAAAGCAGTGATAATTTCATACTCTTCGACAAGCTAGTTGATTCTGAAAATATATAAATAAAAAATAAAGATTAGCACAAAATATCTCTCTTTTTTTATCAGAGCTCATAAATCCCAAGACTCCTCTGCATGCATCCTGCTAATCGTCTCTCAGGGCAAATCAGCTCATTCAAGCAGAGCAGCAATAATTTCCTCCCATGACACTAAAAACAACATTAGAAAATTCAACCAAAAAACCTCCAAATGGCCAAAAATAGCATGTGCGTTTCATTTGGATATGGGGCAAGCAAATGCATTCACTGGGCCTGACACTATGAAAGGACTTTGGCCTGAATCCTTAGGGGGTTTTTTTCAGTTGAAATCGAATCAAACGTCAATCATTCTTTGACAAGAGTGGAAAGAGTCACTGTGAAGGCCTGTGAATCATCATTATTTCTCTAATGCTGGACTTCATCCCAACACACACACACGCACAGGCACTCACACACACACTCACACACTCACACACTCTCACACACACACACACACACACACACACACACACACACACACACACACACACACACACACACACACACACACACACACACACACACACACACACACACACACACACACACACACACACACACACACACACACACTTTTCAGACTGTAGTTGCCTGGACACTGAAGACTGAGGAGGCTTGAAATTGTGGATAAAGAGACGAGCTGTACTTACAAGCCAGCGTTGGCCTGCTCCCAATGGCCAGCTTATAGTAGTGAAGGGCCTCTGAAAACCTGCTGTTCTCCTGAAGCAACAGACCCCTGCAATCCAATCACACCAAGACAGACAAACAACAACTGTTACAAATGATGAGGGATGACATTTAAAATTCACAAAAAGCGTTTATACTGCAGTGATACAGTCTCTTGATTTATATACAAGCTTGTTTAGTGATATTTGATTTCTTCAAAACTTCCAGAACATGCTAACAAATAAAAACAAATTGTGCAGTAGTAATTTAACAAGTATTTTTTTTAAATATTTTTTAATTACTCTGCAGCAACAAACACAAACAAATTATTAATTTTTGACTAAATTTTATTTAAAAAAGGAAACTAAATAGTTTTTAATAAAAAGTATTTTTTTTCATTTTTTACTAAATTTTAAATGATATTACAATAGTTTACAATAGTATTTTACAAATTATAAAAATGGAAAAATAATGACTTTAATTAATTACACTTTAAAATGCAATTTATTCCTGTGACAAGCTGGAGAACGGGGAAAAAACAGCACTTTAAATAACACAAAATTAATTTAAATGTCACGGGATGTTTTATTATTATTATTAAATATTATTTATCTATTTTGACATTTTTATTATTTAAAGTTTCTACTATTATTATTATTATTATTATTAACAAATATTATTTGGCGACGCAGTGGCGCAGTAGGTAGTGCTGTCGCCTCACAGCAAGAAGGTCACTGGTTCGAGCCTCGGCTGGGTCAGTTGGCGTTTCTGTGTGGAGTTTGCATGTTCTCCCTGCGTTTGTGTGGGTTTCCTCCGGGTGCTCCGGTTTCCCCCACAGTCCAAAGACATGTGGTACAAATGAATTGGGTAGGCTAAATTGTCCATAGTGTATGAGTGTGAATGAGTGTGTGTGGATGTTTCCCAGAGATAGGTCGCGGCTGGAAGGGCATCCGCTGTGTAAAAATGTGCTGGATAAGTTAGAGGTTCAATCCGCTAAGGGCGACCCCGGAATAATAAAGGGACTAAGCCGAAAAGAAAATGAATGAATGAATGAATGAATGAATAAATATTATTATTTTAATTATTTTTTATTTTTTTTTAATAAAATATTATCACTTTTATTAATTAAACTTTCTATTATTATTATTATTAATAATAAATATGTATTTATTTTGACATTTTTATTATTTAAACTTTCTATTATTATTATTATTATTATTATTATTATTATTATTATTATTATTAAATATTTTTAATTGTTTTGGCATTTTTATTATTTAAATTTTCTATTATTATGATTACTATTATAAACAACCACAACAACAACAACAACAACAACAACAACAACAATAATAATAATAAATATTATTTCTTTGTTTGGACATTTTTATTATTTAAACTTACTTTTATTATTATTATTATTATTATTATTATTATTATTATTATTTGCATTTTTATTATATACTACTTTTACAAACGCCATGTCAAATAATTCTCAGAAAACAAACAAACAAACGTGTTTTTTTTCTGATAACAATAGTTTTACATTATTATAAGAATAGAAATATACAATATTCAAATATACAAAAATAGTAATTTATTCCCCAGGCTACTTATTTTTTCATATGCAAAACAAAACATCCCACACAGAATGACATGCAGTGTGCAAAATTAACTACAAAACGTCTGCGTTCTGCCTGAAAAATTCCCATCGAGAATGGGTTTGTAATCACATCACAACCCCCTGAATTAAAATCAAATCAGATTGCGAGATGCCTGAGGATCTTCTTTAACCACTGCTTTACATGCATTGCTGTGAACAGGCCAAACGTGTGCGGTATATGAATTATGTATTAAGTGTCTCCGTGGCCTGACGCTGGGGGTTAATGTGTCTAGAGGGACCCTGTCAGTGTCCTCTGGAAGACGGATGAATCTGGGGACAGTGTGGGTCCAGAGATTCACTGTGCTTTGACAGGACAGATGGACAGAATACTGCTCACTCACAGGTTATACAACATGTCGGCCATGTTCCTCCTGTAGTACAGAGCATTTCTGTAGGCTTGCTCAGCCTCCTCCACCTTCCCTTGATTCTTCAGGACATTTCCCAAGTTGCCCCAGGCTGAGGACAGAGAATAAAACTTAGTAAAATAAGCAGTTTCATGAATAAACACCACTAAAACAAAACAACACAAAAAACACACAATAGATGTATGCCATATAGATTGATTTGATTATAAACATACATATAAATAGAAATATATAGAGCAAACTTTATAATAAGAGTAATGTAGTTAGTAATAGTTATTTGAATCTTGGCACACATGAATTTGACTTACAAAACAAAACAGAAATTGACAATACAACACAAAACAACACAACCCAACCCAAAAGTAAAATACAAGACACCACAATACAACAACACAAAACAAAACAAAAACAACCCAACATGACACTGATGTACAAAACAAAAAAAAAAAAAACAACACCACAATTAAAAAACTAAAACACAAGACAAAACACCACAACAAAACAAAAAAAAAACAACACAAAACAGAACCAAACCAAACAAAAAACAAAGCAAATAAAACAAAACAAAAACACAACACAGCACACACAACACAAAACAGAAACAAAACAGACAAATAGAACCAAAGAAAACCAAACCCAACAGAACCAAAACCAAACCAAACAAAAAACAACAAATCAAAACAAAAAACAAAAATACAGAACAAAACAAAGCCAAGCCAAGCCAAACAAAGCAAACTAAACCAAAAGCAAAGCAAACAAAACAACAACACAACCCAAAACTAAAATACAAGACAACAACACAAAACAAAAAACAATACAATGCAAAACAGAAAACAAAACCAAACAAAACAGAACCAAACAACAAAACAAACAAACAAACAAAAAAGAAAAACTGTATGAAACAAAATGAAAAAAAAAAACTACACAGCAGCACACAACACAAAACTGAAAACCAAACAAAGACAAACAGAACCAAACAAAACAGAACCAAACTAAACCGAACAACAACACAACACACACAACACAAAACAGAAAACAAAACAAAGACAAACAGAACCGAACAAAGCAGAACCAAACTAAACCGAACAACAACACACAACACAAAACAAAGACAAACAGAACCGAACAAAGCAGAACAAAACAGAACCAAACAAAATCAAACAAAACCAAAACAGAACCAAACAAAACAAACAAAACCAAAACAGAACCAAACAAAACAAACAAGAACCAAACAAAACCAAACCAAATCAATACAAAACCAAACTAAACTAAACCAAACAAAGAACAAACCAAACAAAACCAAACAAAAATCAAAGCCAAAACAAAACCCAAAGCAAAAAACAAAAAACCAAAAAAAAAAACAATGTTTTTTATTGAGATTGTTCTGATACTGTAATAAAGAAGTGATTTTCCATTAAGTGATTCATGTTTTTTCAGAAGAATAGTAAAAGGGATTGATTTTCATAACATTTCCACAACATATTATGTTTGTATAAAATATCAGAGATGTATTTCATGCTTTATTTTTGTAATCCGAATTTGCAAATTGCGTGTCATTCATTTTGTGGCATTATTGGTTTAATCTTTGGCCTCCAGAATAGTTTTACAGTGTTCTTAGTGACGCAACCTGGCTGCAAGCGCAAGGCAAAATTGTGAAACATTTCATGATTGCAAGGCAAGACCATTTGAAATTCATACTCTTCATGAAAGGCAGAAGCAAAGAAAAAAGTAAATTACATTACAATAATGCAATCTTAGACGCTAGCCATGCATAATATCTGTGCCAAGAAAAGGGCAAAAGTGACACCGCCTGCAAAACTGGATCATGAGAGCCAATTACAAAGTCATATTGACGCCGTCTGACTTGATAAATGATTTAAATGGAATTTTGACAATCAATTTAAATGACTTAACAAATGAAGATAACAGGGTGTCTTTAATATATGAAATTCAATCAAGAGAGGATGATCATTTAACAGCTCAGTGGCTCTTCTACACAAACAAAATGATCTCAGTGCATGAATACAAGTGATTGATAAACTGGAAGGATTTTTAATAAATGACTTGCAATTAAAGAAGCAATATTCTTAGCGTTTATGGAAATTAGTACTTAAAATGCATTGGCAAATTTGCTCTTATGCTAATGCACGTTTCATAAACGTCAATCTTACTTAATTAAAAAATTATATTAACTAAAAGATTAGATTTTGAGTAATAGAGTGGAAAAACTCTAAAAGATGCACTGCCATGAGAACAGACTGAAATAACAAGATACATAAAGCCTCAGAACTCAAAATGATCATAACACAGTTTATAACGTGTATAAATAGTGACAATTTTATAAGCATACACTGAATATTTACATGATATTATATTGCATTTTTTCTAAGCATTTAAAAAAGGAGTTTAAATTGAATTTAGTTTCATTAGCTGCAATAAAATATTTATTAAATATAAATAAATTTGATGAAGCCTGCATCCTCAAAACTTTACTAGCAATGCCAAATTTTAAAAATAATTTTTACAATTATTTTTTGAGTCTTGGTGTTGCCGACTAATTTATTTACTCTTATATTTATTTACTATATATTTATTTTGGTCGAGGACTCATTTGAGATTGATACCCATGCTTTTCTTTGTATTTTAACTCACTAACTAACTAGTTAACTATCTCACTCACTCACTCACTCACTCACAAAAAAATAGATAAATAAATAAATAAATAGATAGATAAATACATAAATAGGCAAACAAACAAACAAACAAACAAATAAATAAATAAATAGTTAGCTACCAAGTAAATACATTTTTCATTTACTGATTAATGCATTACTTTTACTAAAACTGAATAAATTAAAGTATATATACAACAGCCTGGTTCCCGAATCTGATTGGCTGATAGCCATGCGAATTTCTGCAATATCAGAACTCGTACAGCCTCTTCACCCTTGTGTATTACTCTGCCCACATAGAGTTACAGCAGATCAATAGACTCAGTACAGTTTGATAAATATTGCAGGTGCTGGACAACATAATGTACTTTTGAGGCTTTTTTAGTCTAGAATGTAGTTGTTTAGATTGCAACTATGCAGTTTATTTATAAGGACATTGCCTATTTTAAATAATTATAATTTCGAAGATTCGGCGCATTGGCGACCAGCCTGTCATACTGAGCAGAGCAATGACAGTTGACGTTCTGCCACAAGATGGCAACAGAGACCGCATAGTAAGTCCTTAGAGGAGAAAAACTGCCTTTTCTCAGCGTAAACTTCAAACTACAGTTAAACAAATCAGTACAGAACAGGTGAGTGACATTCTGTAGTGTGGAAGGAGAGCTGTTAAGAAATGCCAGATGAAATGCCAGATCATTTTCGTTCTAAAATGCCATTTTAAAACTAAGACGTATTAGTGTAAACGGGGCCGTGTGTATTTTTCGGGAGCGGGTTGCTGCTGCGACTGGGGCGGGGTGGAGGATCGTGATGCCGGCTCAGCATCGTGATGTCTATCGGCGATGGACGATGGCATCGTCTATTGACCCAACCCTATTTATGATAAAAAGAGATCAGTTATTTTTGGTTTGCAACTGAATTTGGTAGAAGAAAATGATCCCAACACAGTTTATAACATGTATAAATAGTGACAATTTTATAAGCATACACTGAATATTTACATGATATTATATTGCATTTTTCTAAGCATTTAAAAAAGGAGTTTAAATTGAATTTTGTTTCATTAGCTGCAATAAAATATTTATTGACTATAAATAAATTTGAAGGAGCCTGCATGCTCAAACGTCACTAGCAATGCCAAAGTTCTAAAATATTTTTATTGCCTTGGTGTTGCTGACTAATTTATTTACTTTTTTAATATATATGTTTTTGGTCGAGGACTCATTTGAGATTGATGCGCAAGCTTTTTTTTTTTTGCATTTTAACTCACTAACTAACTACCTAACTAACTAAATATCTAACTAAGTAACTAAATAAATAATAATTAAATGAATAAATGGTTAGCTACCAAATAAATAATTTTTTTATTTACTGATTAATGCATTACTTTTACTAAAACTGAATAAATGAAAGTATATATACAACAGCCTGGTTCTCGAATCTGATTGACTAATAGTCATGCGATTTTCTGCAATATCAGAACTTGTACAGCCTCTTCACCCTTGTTTATTACTCCGCCCACATAGAGTTACAGCAGATCATTAAACTCATTACAGTTTGACAAATATTGCAGCTGTTAGACAACATAATGTACTTTTGAGGCTTTTTAGGTGAGAATGTAGTTCAGATAGCTGTTTGCTGAAACTATGCTGTTTATTTACAACATAGGTCTCAAACTCAATTCCTGGAGGTCCGCAGCTCTGGACAGTTTTGCTCCAACCCTGATCAAACACAGCTGATTCAACTAATCAAGGTGTTCATGACTCTTTAAAACACCTCAAATTATTTGGATCAGCTGTGCTTGATAGGGTTGGAGCAAAACTGTGCAGAGCTGCGGCCCTCCAGCAATTGAGTCTGAGACCCATGATTTACAAGCATAGTGCCTATTTTAATTACTCATAATTTCAGAGATTAGACAGGCCAGCCTGTCATACTGAGCAGAGCAAAGACGGTTGACGTTCCGCCACAAGATCTAGGTCCCTAGGGGAGTAAAACAGCATTTTCTCAGTGTAAGTTCCAAACTACAGGTGAACAAATCATTATAAATTAGGTAAGTGACATTCTAAGTCGATCTCTCTTTTGTATTTTGTAGTACTGCATTTATACCATAGTAATGTGGTAATGTTTGCTTTGCTTTGGCTTTTTTGGGGTTAATTATTGTGATCTCCCGATTGCAACAGAGAAAAACTGAGAAATCTCTGTAGATTGCAATTCATGTGAGATGGCATTTCATGCCGTTCAGCCTTATAATCTTAAAATGTAAGCAAAATCATGTTTTGTCATCACTTTAGACATTACGCTAGAGTGATGTTGGTAAACTACGACGCGTTCTGCTCTTCTGATGTCAGCTGCAGATGTGTATGAATGGCGGAAGAAAGCAGGGAAGAAATCTTACTGATTTTGAGACTCTCCGTGTTTGATTTTCTTTTGTATAAACACAATTGCGCCATCGAACTGTTATATAAATGCAATATCACACTCGTAGCAGTGCAATATATTTACATATATTTTATAATAAATGAATAAATAAATAAATCAAACAATCAAACCATAACTGTACACTAATAACACTAGAACAACTCCTGACCGGAGAACAATCTGGACTGCTAAAGCAAAGGTTGGTATCTGCAGATGCATTGAATGCAATCTCATAATTACCTTTGGCAGGGTTCACAGATATCCCTGACTTGTATAGCATTTCCTCGTTCTGCCAGTCTCGGTTCCTCAACACCGTCTTAATCCCAAAGAGTAGAACCAGCGCAGCAGAGCAGCCCAACACCAACGTTCTGGAGGACTTTCTCCTCAATCGGACATATAAACACCTCATTCCTAAAGCCACCAGCAGACAGTAGCCCATACTAGGAATGTACAGCACTCGCTCAGCCACAACAAAACCAACATAGAAGAACAGATTTGTGGCTGGGATGAAAGGAACAGCTAATAAACCCAATGAGAAGACCACCAAACTCTCAGTGGTGGGTAAAGATGATGAATAGTGCTTTACAGTACCGTTTGTTCCATTCATCTGCACTGAGTTTGAGTAGAAAGTTGAGTTTTCATAGTCGTTGCTACAACTGTGTCCATTTGTGGACTTTCCGTTTGCTACATGATGGGCTTTACCATTGGTTTCTTTGCTTTTTGTTGGGTAAAAGTGAAGTCCAAACCAGGCCAGAGATAGAAGTGAGGTGTAAAAGGCAACAGTGTGGAGGTTTCGCCAATCTGCAATGCTCCTCAGGAGAGGCAGGGCATCCATCGACCAATCAAAACTCAGCATGTCAGGGCAGAGGAGGAGCCAGACATTAATGGCGGGCAGGAAGAGGAAGGTTAGGGTTCTGGTGAGGAAACAGGGACAGTCGGCTGCAGGGTTGTCTGAGTTCGAGAAGTTTGGAGGTTTGTTGCCCATCCAGTAAAGACGGCAGGCTAGAAGGACAACACCCCAGAAGCCCAGGAGAAACACACTCAGGAGAAGGCGCAGGTTCTTCTTCTGAGAGACAAAAAAACAGAGGGAAAATATAGATGAGAACATGAAATGACATGTAGAACAGATAAAGACATAGGCACACAGATAATGTGAAGGATAAAAACAGTTCTAGATCACAAAACACCAATACAAATATACTGTACATATCTAAAACTAATATAAAAATAATCTAAATAAAGATAATTTATTTATACAAAGAGACAAGAAGTAAAAACAAAAAATACAGAGAATGAAATTAAATAAAATAAAATAAATGCATAAATAAAATAAAATGAAAATAATTATTTTTTTTATTACATTAAATTAAATTAAATTGCTAAGTACCCTTAACTGATCATAAAAATATTTTTTGGTGAAAAACTAAAAAACAACAACACTAAAACACCCCAGAACATAAAAGAAAATAAATAAAATAAAATAATTTTTCACAAGTTATGTACCTTGAGCTGATCATAAAAATAAGTTTGAAAAAACTGAGGAAAAACTGTATAAAAAAAAAAAAAAAAAAAAAAAAAACATACTGAAATTGCCCAGAACATTTAAAAAAAAAAAAGAAACAGCAGCCAAAAAAAATGCTGCTTCTTCAAACTATTTAAACTGAGCTCAAATGTCACAATTCTTATGTTTTTTTGGGAGAACTTAACTGTTTTATGTTCAATCCACTTAAATTTGTAAAAACAATTAAGTTAACTTAATCTACTTGTGTTGGAACAACAAAGAAATTGTGTGGAACGTGGGGAAGAAACGTTTCCACCAATACCCTGAGAAAAATTCAACAGCATTCTTGTTTGTAAATCAACGGCAACATTAACCAATAAGTCCAAAATTTCCAACTGAATTAAATATGAAACAAGAATTACGAATAATAGCAGCACATCCAACAGTACACAAATTGAGATTGGAAAAATCAACTCAGCATACTAAAAAAAAAATATTATTGCTACTTCTTAACTTAGGCCCTGTTTACACTAATACGTTTTAGAATGAAAACGGTTCATGTCCACACTGGCGTTTCACCTAGCATTTCTGAAAAGACCTCTGTCCACACTACACCACTGAAAACGCACATCACATGACCACACACACACACTGGCATGCGCCAGGCAGTTCATCAAGGATCTTCTGCTAGATTTCATCTCACTATAGTTGTCAAATGTGATATTTAATTTATCTTGTCTCTATCTAACGACTCTTCGGTCTTTTGAATCTATTACTTGTTCTCAGGTAACGTGTTTTGGCTGAGTGCAAAGATAAGTTAATATATTAATTTATGTAACCACATACACTGATTTTGCATATTGACTGATCGCTCGCTTATTTCCTATATTGTATAAGCTTATTGTACGTTATACTTTTATAATGCCCATTACTGATTATTAAAACTGATATTCAGCAAAGGAGACAGAGTATGTTTAATATTTTTCAAAGAAAATTAAAGGATGCAGTTATGTTGTAGGCTTCCTTTTGTTATAAATATGCATACAGTGAAGATGACGGTCATATAAATATGTACCTACACAATGCCTCAACATTTTTAGTGTCTGTTAAATTAATATCAAAATGAAAATAGCCAGTTCCTCATATCATGTTTTCATTTTATTTTTAAGTCCAGGGTGATGTGAATGACATTATAAAGTACACAGTTTTTACTCGACGTGTCCTCGGGAGTTTGTTTTCCATATCAAACTTGCAAAGTCTTAACTTAAGAAAAGGGCGTAAGACTAACTTTGTGTACTTAATATTGAGAAAAAACCCAATCAGATCATCGCTCAGTTTTCCCACATCCACACTGACACGGAGCAACAGCGTTTTAAAAAGAAAACGGCCTCTTCAACATTTTCAAAAAGCTCAGTTTTTCAGGGCTTGAAAACTCCAGGGTAGTGTGGATAGAAGGTGTAACCGTAGCAAAACTTAAGCGTTTAATTAGTGTACACGGGGCCTTATTACTTCTTTAAAATGAGCTAAATCAACACAATTCTTCAGATTTTTTGGGGGGACAACCTGATTGTTTTGTTCAATCCACTGAAATTTGTAAAAACAAATAAAACGGACTTAATTGCTTTGTGTTGGGACAACATGAAGGAAATGTGTGAAACCCAGCATTTCTTACAGTGCAGTGCAAGTTGGAACTCAAGCAACCTTACTAGGATGCCTAACTGCTGCTCAATACATACTGCAACCCACATGCGCGTACTAGCTTCATCATTACATCAATCCATTTGATGGTTGTTAAAAATCAGCCCTTTGCATCACCAGCCTCTGCAAACAAGGCCAAACACACACATGCATGCATTTCCCACATTTTTCAGAGAGGCCAGAATAATAAACGCAGCGCCATTGACGGCTGGTCAGCGAGTACAGCCTTGACGTCACAACACCGCATTTATCTCCGTCTCCTACACCCGCCTTTCACAGACTTTATAAAATAAACAAGATATGGCCCCATAAAGGTGCCAATCCATCATACGGCAGCGCTGATATTAAACACTCCGACATGAAAATGATTTCAGAGTATTTATGGAGTGTTCGAATATTTTACGCGTTAAGTAAAAGGAGGGAAAATGTTGTATGGTTCCCAGTAGAGCAGCTGCAGAGTTCAGGACGCCTTCCTTCACGTGTTGATATTGGACTGAGGATGAGCTCAAGCAATTTTATGACTTCCTCCAAACACGGCACTCATTCAACACAAACGGCAAACAAACATGCAAATGATTACTTCAATGCTTTCCAAAATCAGAGACGCAGTTAAAAGGATTTTCACATTTTGTCAGTTTGATCACTTGTGTCTTTCCAAACCTGACATTCTGAGTTACTTTCATCTGCAAAACGCTAAAGTCAATATTACTGTTAGACTTTGCCGCAATTGTACAGTTATTTACTGCAAAAACGCCCAGTAAATTACCCCATACATTACCCCCATTACCCCATGTACAGTTCACTACTGTATTATGCACTGCATTATGTGTAATTGTAATACTTTTACAGTAGCTCACTGCATATTAGGAATTTGCAGTATTCTACTGTATTCAAAGCGATCAAATACGGCTACTATAATATCTAAAAAATATCTATTAACATCTCGTATCACAAAATGTATTTAAAATAGATCGATGGATGGAAAATTACCATTGTAAACCATTTAGAATGGATATAATAACAACAAATAATAAAATACTGTTTGCACGACCTCTTCACTTGTTTGGAATTTATTCATTTCAATAGTAAATACTAAAAATAAAGATTTTGTACTGCTAGTGTACTGACAATTTCAAATAAAGAGACTCTTACTGATCAAGAGACAAAGTCTTACAAGGTGTACTTCCAAAAAGATTTTATCCTTAAAAATTTTATCACAAAAAAAGTTGCGGTAAGGCTATTTTACTGTAAAATGAAATTGCAGTAGGGCCCTGCAACTGTAAAACACATTTGAAGGTAAGTTACTGTAAAGGGGCAGTTGCGGTAACTTGTGGCAACAGTGCTGCCAGTAATTGACCACAAAAAATACAATAAAATGTCTAACAGTGTAGGTAACACTTTAAAATATGGTTCTATTAGCTAATGTTTTTACTAATATCACTTGTGTCTTTCCAAACCTAACATTTTGAGTTACTTTCATCTGCAGAACGCTAAAGTCAATATTACTGTTAGATTTTGCGGCAATTTTACAGTTATTTACTGCAAAAATGCCCAGTAAATTACCACATACATTCTTTACAGTTCACTACTGTAATATGCACTGCATTGTGGGTACTTGTAACTTTTACAGTAACTTACTGCTTATTTGGAATTTGCTATTGTATTCTATTGTATTAAAAGCAATCAAGTACTGCTACTTAAAAAACAAAACCCTATCAATTAACATCTCATATCACGAAATGTATTTCAAAATAGATTGATGGATGAAAAATAACCTTTGTAGGCCATTTAGAATGGATATAATAACAATGAATAATAAAAATACTATTGTACATGATCTCGTCACTTCTTTGGAACTTATTCAATTCAATAGTAAATGTTAATAATAAAGGTTTTGTACCGCTAGTGTACTAAAACTAAAACGTGGTAAAGGGCATTTTATCATAAAAAGTTGCGGTAAGACTATTTTACTGTAAAATGAAGTTGTGGTAGGGCTCTTCTACTAAAAAACACATTTACAGGTAAGTTACTGTAAAGGGGCAGTTGCGGTAACTTGTGGCAACAGTGCTGCCAGTAAATTACTGCAAAAATACAATAAAATGTCTAACAGTGTTGGTAACACTTTAAAACATGATTCTATTAGCTAATGTTTTATGAACAAATAACAAACAATACATTTATTACTGTATTCACTCATCTTTGGTAAGGTAAGTAATGCAAAAACAAAGTCATTCATTTCCCAAATTATGTTTAACAGAGCAAGGAAATTTTCACAGTATGTCTGACAATATTTTTTCTTCTGGAGAAAGTCTTATTTGTTTTACTTCAGCTAGAATAAAAGCAGTTTTTAATTTTTTCAAAAGTATTTTAAGGGCAAAATTATTAGCCCCTTTAAGCTATATTTTTTTCGATAGTCTACAAAACAAACCATCGTTATACAATAACTTTCCTAATTACCTTAACCTGCCTAATTAACCTAATTAACCTAGTTAAGCCTTTAAATGTAACTTTAATCTGTATAGAAGTGTCTTGAAAAATATCTATTAAAATATTATGTACTGTCATCATGGCAAAGATAAAATAAATCAGTTATTAGAAATGAGTTATTAAAACTATTATGTTTAGAAATGTGTTGAAAAAATCTGCTCTCCGTTAAACAGAAATTGGGGAAAAAAATAAACAGGGGGGCTAATAATTCAACTGTCTTCAACTGTATATCTATAATAAATTCATTCATTTTCCGTAATAAACTGCCAACTTATCCATCATATGTTTTACACAGCAGATGCCCTTCCGGCTGCAACCCAGTACTAGAAAACATCCACACACTCATTCACACACATACACTATGGCCAATTTAGTTTAATCAATGCACCTATAGCACATGTAGGCATGGGCCGGAATAAGATTCTGACAGTATGATAACCATGGATAAAAATATCACGGTTTCACAGTATTGTGATTACTGCTCTAAAATATATTCTTTTTAAATGTTTGGGTAAAAAAAAAAAAAACTTTTTTTCCCCCTTTGAACACAATATATTTTATTTTGAGAAACATTTAAAATATTTTGGAGCAGTAAACATGTCAGGCTAAATCATTCAAATCAATCATTGACTGTCTTCATTTGTTTCAACACAGATTTCTTTACAATTTAAAATGGCATCTTTGGATATCTTTTCTGCTGAAGATACTGTTGTCCTAAAAAAAAAGAAACAAAAAAAAAGGAAAAGCCAACTGACCCAGCTGGGACTCCAGCGACCTTCTTGCTGTGAGGTGACAGTGTTGACCACTGAACCACTGTGTCGCCCACTTTATAATAAATATCTATAATAAATAAATATCATATAATAAATAATGAATAAATAATAATGAAATAAATAGCTATAAAACAAAACATCTCAAACTTGTTTGGAAAAAGTGTGAGCAAAAAATTACAGAACATTTAAATGTGGGTGAACTGTCCCTTTAAAAACGGCATTTCCACATGCTTTCAGATGTGCATTTGCCTCCACTCACTTTCCACATGTTTTGTTTCATAAGCGTTAAAAGATGTTATGTACAGTACATTTGGAAAACACTCATATTGAGAATATGGGAATTATTAATAAAACTTTCCCTAAAGAATATTTGTGAATAATGTTGTCAGTCCATGACACCATTTATTGTATATCGGGGAATGTTTTGTCTCCCAGCTGACTCTCTAACAGAATGACTGTATGTGTTCTGCATTAATGTCCAGCTGCTCTCAACTCTATAGATTTTTTTTTTGTGCTGTTTTTGGTCATCTCTGCTTTAGACAAAGAGAACACATTATTGTTCACATGGGAAATCTCTGTATAACAGGCCACTAGTTCCCATGTAATCATGTTATAAAGCACAGATGTACAGAGCAAGTCCCGGCTGGCATAACCTTTGCCATAAGACCTGACAGGTACACAGCTTTGATATGATAACATGGGAAAAGACAACATTCCATAAGAGAGAGAAAAAAGACTTTTAAATTGAGAAAAATAGATAGAAAAATATAGTAAAATGTAACAATTTCAAAAATATATATTTTGGAACTGACATTTAAAAAAAATATTTTATATATTTAGGCCCCATCCTAATTCTACCTCTTAGCTCAGGTGTGCCCAAACTCGGTCCTGGAGGGCCGGTGACCTACATATTTTAGTTCCAATGCCAATTCAACACACCTGAACCAGCTAATCAAGCTCTTTCCAGGTATACTAAATACTTTCAGGCAGGTGTGTTGAAGGAAGTTGGAGCTAAACTATGCAGGACAACAGCCCTCCAGGACCAAGTTACACCCCTGCCTTAGACCTTCCCCTTACGACTCGTTTTGCGCATTCACGTGAAGGGGTAGGGGTGTCCCAATTTTCTTTAGTTTGAAGGCATAGAGCTAAGGGGAAGGGCTAGGTAGCCCTTGAAACAGAGATTTTTCAGAACCACACTCGAAACAAAGGGTTACGAAAATTTCCCGGAATACACCATTTACAACGACATGGTTGCACACAGAAGTAAGAAGATGCACAAATTAGTATTTTTTTGTCATTATTACGAATTTTTACAACAAACAAGCATGTTTTATTACATTCATAACCGCGTTTGTGTTTTACCATCATGCTTTGAAAAAAAAAAAAAAAGGTTAAAATAAAAACCACTACATTTCGCAATCTATAATCCCTAATAATAACTCCTGTAGAGCAGTCCCAAAACATTCTTTCACTTGATGACACTCGAATCCCCTGTCCGAAAAGTCTAGCGGCTGGGAATGACCTTTTTACAGTGTCTGCTATAATGTTAATGTTTTCTTGTGTTTACATAGATGAATATGGCCGTGGTGTAAATGCACAGTACAGTTTTGATCTTATTGCCACATTATATCATTAAAATAACATGATATATGCCTTCATATTTCCTGAAGATAAATACAAAAAAATAACACAACTGGAATAACTACAGCAGTCACGATCATCAATCACATATGAAGCATGAGATCGCGATGACATATGATGACAGGTGCAGGTGCTGTAGTGCTGTCCCATTCCTTAGGGGTAAATTTTGAAGCCCTTTCCCTTCACACTCAAGGGCCAAGGAGAAGGCGAAGGGGTACAACAATAGAATTGGGCTTTGGCCTTAATGTGAATTACTTTTTTATTTTTAATTTAATGTTTACACTACTTACTGAAATTATGACCATGCAAATAATGACAACTAATAGTAATAGAAATTTATTTTTTAGACATGAAATAGTTGTATAATTTATGTTTAATATGTTTATTGATATATATATATATATATATATATATATATATATATATATATATATATATATATATATATATATGAAACCAATAATATTCTACACAATTTAAACGCATTTATAGTCAATAAAAAAAAATCTAAATAAAATAATTAATAAATATATATAAAAAAATAGCATGTTAATAATTTTATATGCATATAGGGAAGCAACGATTATAGATTTTGTTTGTACGATTATAGACTGAGAAATAATCATGGCTTCACGGTTATCATGATTATTATGCATTCATTCATTTCAAAACATTACTAGCTTAGAAAAATCGCATGAAAACTCACATTGTTAGCATTCAACACTGAATAAAGCACATGAGGTGTACCTGAGGTGATCATTGTCAGTTTTCTGTTGTTCAGCTGCATAAAATAGAAGCTGTTTCTAATATACAAATTCCAGGTGTCGGTTAGAACAAATAAAATAAAAAAATCACATGCAAACTTTTATTTTAGTGTTATTTATTGCTGCTCAGTAACTAAATAATACAGCACAAATATCAGCTAAGTATTTCCCTTTTAAAGAGAACCAATGTAGTCAAAGACTGCTGAACTTCTGTCTGAAAGGCACTTTTGATCAACTATATTATGAACTTGGTTTGGTATTTTCATTTTGTATTTATTTCTCTTTGGAGTACGTGTTTATTTCATACAAATTATGAAGCTGAACAGTCAGTTCTTGTCACGTGACTCACGGTTGATCGTCACTCCCAATATGCATGCAAGAAATGAAATAACGAACTTTAGCGTGCAAAAGACACAATATGTGAACTGCTACTTAGTTAACAGCCTCAGCCATAGTTAACCGGTAGCTGACCGGCCAAGCCGAGTGAATGTCAGACCGTATCATTTGTGTTTTATGTGGGTACAAACAGCATTGTTGTTTGTCCTGTTTTACAGGAAAATGTGTTAATGGTTGTATTTGTTTAATGTATTATGTATTTAGTTGTCTGTTAAGCAGACATTAATGTTTAATGTTTACAGAGAAGCTTAAAGAAAGTATGTTTGAAGTACTTACCTGAACGTGGCTTGCGCCAATCGATGGGCGGAGTCTGGTGCATAAAAAGAGACGCCAGACTCCAGCTCGGGGTCAGTTTATCTGGCGAGCGAGCGTGCTGTGGCAGAGCCGTGAGCAATTCTTTCTGAGTAAGTGAAAATGTGTATACAGTGGTTAAGTTTTTTGATTGTTTTGTGTTGTATATATCCGTCTTTAGATTTTATTTGTTGATTTAATACTTAGCATTTTTGTATATATATTTTTGTACATTTTTGGGATTTTTTCAGACACTGTATATATATATGGTTGCAATCAGAATTATTCAACCCCCTGATTTATTAGCCCCCCTGTTTATTTTTTCCCCAATTTCTGTTTGACGGAGAGAAAATTTTTATCAACACATTTCTAAACATAATAGGTTTTAATAACTCATTTCTAACAACTGATTTATTTTATCTTTGCCATGATGACAGTAAATAATATTTTACTAGATATTTTTCAAGACACTTCTATACAGCTTAAAGTGACATTTAAAGACTTAACTAGGTTAATTAGGTTAACTAGGCAGGTTAGGGTAATTAGGTAAGTTATTGTATAACGATGGTTTGTTTTGTAGAATATCGAAAAAATATAGCTTAAAAGGGCTAATAATTTTGACCTTAAAATGGGTTTTAAAAAATTAAAAACTGCTTTTATTCTAGCCGAAATAAAACAAATAAGACTTTCTCCAGAAGAAAAAAATATTATCAGACATACTGTGAAAATGTCCTTGTTCTGTTAAACATCATTTGGGAAATATTTAAAAAAGAAAAAAAAAATCAAAGGGGGTTCAATAATTCTGATTGCAACTGTATATATTTGCACTGGACTTTATCTTTCACATCCTTCTAAATAAATACTACCTTTTTTTACACTACCGGGTCAGGCCATTGTTTTTGGATTTTTTCCATTGTTTTTTGGGGGGTTTATTTGTGGTGTCTCATAATGGGCCCACTCTGGGTTCACTACATCACGGTGGGTATTAGCTTCAGTGTACAAGCTTGAAACTTTAAACTAGCGTATACAGTTGGCACAACATTGTTTAGTTGCAGCAGATTGTTTGGTGTAGAAACGTGGTGTTGAAAAGCCTTTACGATTTATTAACTGGTTAGTCGTTGCATCCCTAAATGGATATACAACTATTTATTTTAAAAACATATTTCCAACTAAGTGTAATACAGTTTAATACATTTTTTATTTATTTACATTATTATATATTATTAAACATTATTTATATAGTTTTTACAAAATTAATAGATAATATTGTAAAATCTAAATTAATATTACATTATTTCCCAGTACTGAGTTGTAGCCGGAAGGCATCCACTGCATAAAACATATGCCGGAATAGTTGTTGGTACATTCCGCTGTGGCGACCCCTGATAAATTTGAGATTAAGCTAAGGAAAATGAATGAATAGAGTAAAAGTATGAAATGTATTTAATACTTTATATAAAAGGCTTTTATGGAACTAAGCTGAAGGAAAATGAATGAATGAATATTACATTAAAAAGTAAAAGACAATCAATTAGTTAATTAATTAATTAATTAATTAACCAAGCAGTCAATCAATAAACTGCAACAAAATATTAATAGCCATTTTTAAAAAGTCTCTATGCATGTACGAAATATTAATCTGTCACCAATTAACATCCAGGACAACATCAACTTAATGGCCTGCGTCTCTGAGTTCCTGTGACATCTGGTTAAGTTTACTGACCGACAATACGACACATGCTATAATGATCCTAAAAGATGAAAAATCAATGCTGCTATGTCGACGGTGATATAAAATGATTATTACACAGTTATTACAGTAGATAATACTAAACAACATTTATAAGAGTAAAAATGGCTGATAAATCTAGATTAGATGTGAAGGTGTTTAGATTTCAGCTGGCTGTTTGAGGAGGAGTGCATGTGTCCCAGTGGAGTGAACTGCAGGCTGAAGGAAAGAGGTTGTAAATGGGATGTCCCGCAGGGGTCTTGAAGCGGCAGGTTACAGAGGCCGAGCGGAACCGTCCCACTGAAGAGAAATACAGATCACTGCTTCCAGCAGATTCCTAGGCGAAACACTAGGGGTATGAAGGTTATGGATGCCCATGTGCATTTATAAATTAATAAATAAATAAAATACTGCAGTAAGTAGAAGATTTTTGAAATGATTTTTTCGTTTAATTTTGTACCGACTGCCTTTTTTTAGTCACCTTACAGTTAGAATGAAATCAAAATGTATTCTTTATTTTTTAGGTACAGTTGAAAGCAAGTTTACATACACTCTAAAAAAAACATAACCATTTAAAAAAAATGTCTGATGGTAAATCATACTAAACCTTTACTATTTTAGGTTTGTTAGCATTACCTAAATCATTTACAATTATTTGCTAAATGCCAGAATGATGAGATAATTTTCTTTATTAATTTCTAGACAGTCAAAAGTTTACATTAATTTTCTTGGTATTTTTTTAGCTTTGCTTTTAAACTGTATAACTTTGGTCAAATGTTTTGGGAATCCTTCCACAAGCTTCTCACAATAGTTTGCAGGAATTTTGGCCTATTCCTCCTGATAGAACTGGTGTAACTGAGTCAGATTTATAGGCTGTCTTGCTCGCACAAGCTTTTTCAACTCTGCCCACAAATTGTCTATAGGATTGAGTCAGGGCTTTGTGATGGCCACTCCAAAATATTCACTCTGATGTCCTTAGCACATTTTAACTAATTTGGCAGTATGCTTAGGGTCATGGTCTGTTTGGAAGACCCATTTGTGGCCAAGTTTTAATTTCCTGGCTGATGTCTTGAGATGTTGCTTCAGTATTTTTACATAATGTTCTTTCTTCATGATGCCACCTATGCTGTAAGGTGGACCAGTCCCTCCTGCAGCAAAACAGCCCCACAACATGATGCTGCCGCTTTCATACTTCACAGTTGGGATGGTGTTCCTAAGCTTGTAAGCTTTCCCCTTTGTCCAAATGTAACACTGGTCATTATGGCCAAACAGTTCAATCTTAGTTCCATCAGACCACAGGACATGTCTCCAAAAATTAGTCTTTTTCCCAGTGTAATTTAGCAAATTGTAATCTGGCCTTTTTGTTGATTGTGGCTTGTTGATTTTCCCATGTTGTCACACAAGGAAGCAGTGTGTTTGAGGTTTTCCTTAAATACTATTCTACAGTTGTGCCTCCAATTAACTCAAATGTTGTCAATTAGCCAATCAGAAACATCCAAAACCTTGACACCATCATCTGAGATTTTTCAGAGGCATAATAATCTTATTGTGTGTAAACTTAACTTTCAAGAAAAGTTATAACAATTTCTCAAAAATCTCTCTCTCATTATTCTGCTATTAAGCATAACAGAAACAAATGTGATAATCCTAACTTACCTAAAAGAGAAAAAGTTTAGTTACATTAACATCTGACTTTTTTTTTTTAAATGATTATGTGCCTTTTTATACAGTGTATGTAAACTTCTGGTTTCAACTGTACATAGTAGTGCTTGTTATAGACAATATATCTGTGTACTTTATTATTTCGTAGAAATTCTTTTGCCCTCAGAATCTTTAATCGAATATCATAACCTTCTCTTTCTCCCCTCTCGAAATTACTTTTCTTTAATTCTGGTCACATGAAATGCCTTTAGGCCAGGGCTGTCAGGTGTGTGTTCAATTCATGTCTGCTCTGCAATCTGCTTTCATTTTGGAAGCAACGCCCATCTTCCAACAATCCAATTCCTTCCCAAAGAACAAAATCATGCACCACCCTACATTTTTTTTCTCATTTCAGGATCAAGTAAATGTACGTCACGATAAAGAAAAAATCTTAATTTATGTTTCATGCCGACTTTAAGAATTTTGCTAACTAACAGTGCATCACAAATTATTAAATTTTCCACAAATATCTAAATGTTTTAATAGCATGACACATTTAAATAAACAATATTTACAATTAGTGCTGGGTGATATTTCCTTTTTTAAAAAAAAATCACCCATTTTTTCAATTATTTAAATAGAGACTTTTCTAATAACAATAATAATAATAATAATAATAATAATAATAATAATAATAATAATAATCAATATCAATTAAACCATTTTATACAATTACAGTGTAGGCAAACTCATAATGATTGTTAAAAAGAGGGGCCTTTTTCAAGATGATTTATTTTATTTGTTTTTTTTCAATGAACATGCAATCAGAGGTTTATTCATGTTTTATTTTGTGTTATATCAGTTTATATAAATTACTCACATTAGGTTAGTGGGTTGGATTTTATTGCTTTTATTTGCGTGGGGTTGCTGCATCTGCTAGATTAGTGTAGTCTATTGACCGAGTTTTGTCAGTGTTGATATTTACAGTAATAAATGTCAATGCGGCAGGGTCACGTACTGTAATTTATCAAGAAACAGCAACATTGGATTCCAACATCAGATTGGTAACAGTTCCTTTCATATTTACGTCTTGCAATGCACGAAATGCTATTATATTACATACATATTTTAGCGCTGGGCAAGTTAACGCGTTATTATTGCATTAACGCATTAATTAACGCTAACAATTATTTCATTGCACATTAAGAGATTTTAATGTTGTAAAAGTGCATTGCTCACTGGCTTTGAATACACACATAGACAAACAACACAGGAGTGGTGGGATGTTGAACACTGGATTGGGATGGACATCATCACAGGTTTTAACAAATGAGATGATTTGAAAAGGGCCTAATGAAGTTATCCACACCAAATGTCATAACCAGCAATAGCTTACTCACAGGATGTTTTTCACTTAAAGCATTTTTTTTTGTTTGTGGGGAAAATGTGACTGAGGTGAATTCTATGTGTTTGCAGCAAAACATATTGCACATTGGAATTTTATTATCATCATCATCATCATCATCATCATCATCATCATCATCATCATCATCATCATTATCATCATTATTATTATTATTATTATTATTAATATTATTATTATTATTAATATTAGTAGTAGTAGTAGTAGTAGCAATAGTATTTAAAATAACAATAATATTAATAATACTAATATTATATTAATATTTTATTAGTAGTAGTATGTAGTAGTAGTAGCAATAGTATTTATAATAATGATGGTAATAATAATAATATTGATGATGATGATGATGATGATGATGATGATGGTAATAATAATAATATTGATGATGATGATGATGATGATGATGATGATGATAATAATAACGATAATAATAATGATGATGATGATGATGATGATGATATTATTATTATTATTAGCATTATCATCATCATAATTATCATCATCATCATCATTATTATTATCGTTATCATTATCATTATCATCATCATCATCATCACTATTATAATTATTATCATCATCATCATCATCATCATCATCATTACCATTACCATTATTATTATCATTATTATTATTATCATTATCATATATTATTATTATTATTATTATTACCATCATCATAATTATCATTATCATCATCATCAATATCATCATCATCATCATCATTATTATTATGAAAAAAAAACTGAAAATATAAAATGACAACAAATAATAAATGACTATTATTATATATATGTGAAGACTGAATGTTTCCTCAAGGCTGTTATTTAGCATCAGAACAAAATTACAGTTACAATTACAATTACAGAAAGTGCATTGCAGATGACCAACTTTTGGAAAATGATTTAAAACTCTAACACAGAGCAGAGAGAATTTAAAAATGAAAAAAAAAAAAAATAATAATAAAAACCTTGTCAAATGTATCTAGATTAGATTTTAGTCCCGATTTTGACTCGACGACAGGTTTTGAGAAATCGCCAACAAATGTCTGAAATCACAGGCAAATCAGTGCTCGTTCACGAGTTACAATCACACAATGTGAACTATCTGACAGAATCGCTGATGAGTCGCCGATGCCCGTGAGATATTTGGCATGCCAAATATCTGGAGCTGTCAGCGATTCAAATCATGCTGTGTGAAAAAAACGTTCTTGAGTTTTGACTGAAAATAACATCAACGATTACATACAGCCAATGAGAGGGCAGCATTCACCATTGTGGGTATCTGTAGGCCAGTGGGAGGTTGTGGGAGAAATAATTTTCAGTTTATTTGGACCCAAGAAATGGAGGAAATACTAGTGTAAATTTGGCAAAAGCACCCATGTCTGTTTGACGTGTCATCTGAACAATACCACAACCAGGTCAAAAAAGAAAAAAGTTTGAGAGAAATTGCTAATTCCCTTCAAACCCAGGTGAGCAAATATGCACATTTTCTATCCCATTAAAGGCTTTTTCTCTTTATGTAGTTAAAAACAAAAGATATACTTTGTGACCTTGTTGTTTCCATTTCACTTTTCACATGTTTTTGGTTGTGAGACGTAGTTTGGACAAAGTTGTCGGCGATTCTTCCTATTGTGAAGTCTCGCAGTGTGAAACACCATGCCGCCGATCCATCTTGCAAACAAAGCAGAGACAAAACGCAAGCCCAGATAGTCATGCAGTATGAAAACATCAGTGACACGACTACTTTGAAAACTATGCAGTCTGAACTCGGCATTAGACTCTCATAGACAGCTGGCTGAAAACAAGACACCTGCTGAGCATCATTATAACATCCACAGCTATTTGATGTACTGCTACACACATTTCATGTTATTTGTGCAAAGCCGTAGAACTGGGTAAAACTCCTGCTACATTTTCCTGCCTTTCAAGCGCTGCTGTTTTCTTTCACTTACACTTAAAAGTCCTGGCATACTTCACTACATCAGTAGTACAGCGGTGAATTCTGTCCCTAATTAGTGAAGTACACCAGTAGAAGAGATCAACGATCACACAGCATACAGATGCAATTAAATCCTTGTAGTCGATGGATTTAAACAAAAAGAAAACCTTTCAAAATGTCTTCACATCTACTGACGCTTCTCTCCTGAATGCTTCTCTTTTAGACTTTTGGAGGAGATATATTACCATCTTCATCTACAGAACTGAAGGGCTGTGAATTCAAGCAGATGACGCTCATGCTTTTCAACAGGTATAAATCGTGGTAAATAAAAATGTTGATGGGACACATCTGTCATTCAATTGTACGAACGAGCAAAAATGATTGAACTCTGTAGAACCTTGTCAGAAAATGTGAGTATTTTCTTGTGCGCTCATTTTTAGGTGTGTAAATAAATGAAAGCTGAACTGTGTAGAGGTTAGCGGTGGTCTGCTGGAGGCTGAAGATGTGTCAGTGAGGTCATATGCTGCAGCGTGAAGGTTTGCACACTGGATTGTCTCTGGATTTATGAGGCGGCTGCAGGTTTGGGACTGCGCAAGCTCTCAATAAGCAGCAGGGGTTTTTAGCACTTGCAGGTTTGGAGCCAAAACACATAGACCTTGGGATTTACGTAGGCTTGAATCTGTGTGCGTGTTTGTGTGTGTGCCTTTGGTAGTATTCATGTCGAAAATACTGTATTTCAATAACATGGAATCTAAATTTGTTTCTGGCGAGTTCTTATCTTTGAGTAAATGGAAATAAACAAATCAATAATATAAATAATATAAAGATTCATTCATTTATTCATTTTCCTTTGGCTTAGTCTCTGATTTATCAGGGGTAACCAAAGCGGAATGAACCACCAAATACTCTGGCATATGTTTTACACAGCGGATGCCCTAATAAATAAGGTAAAAAAACATTTATATAGCTAATAACAAATATTTTAAAGTACTACAAATGACTATTAAAAAAACTATTAATATGAAGTTAATAATGTATTATAAAGTTATTAATATAAAGTTAACTAAGTAAACATAAAAACTAATCGAAATGAAAAAAAAAACAAAACAGAAACAGAAAAAAAAAACTCTGGTCCTGGATATTATTATTATTATTATTATTATTATTATTATTATTATTATTAAGTAAAATCATTTAAAATACAAATGAAAAACAAGGTGATACTCTGTTTTATATAAAAGGTAATACAATTAATACTTTCTTAAGAATTAAAGAGCCCCTGTTATACATTAAATAGGGTCATATTTTGGTTGTAAGGGTCTCCAACAACAGTCTAATATGCATGCAAGGTCAAAAAACACTTTCATGGTCTTGTAATATGCATTTACTTAATCTAATTTTCCCAACGACTCCCATATGAATCGTTCAGCCATTCATTTCTTCCCAAACCCCTCCTTAGCGCAAAGCTAATCTGCGCTGATTGGACTGATGACAGCCTGTTGCGATTGGTCGACACTGACAGCCTTCAGCGCGAGACAGAGTGAAATGCCCAGCACAGCTTATCAACAATATAGTAGTCAGAGTGCATACACGCTTCATATTAGTGGATTTTGGCTGCCAGTGGGTGAATGTAAATACTGACGACTAACTATTTTTTGAGCAAAACTCCAAGAACTGCGGAGGAGATCGACACGAGTCTCCTAGCCCGTCACACTCACCTGCTCTTCACATGCACGCACGCACGCACGCACACACACACCCACACACGCACACACACACACACATTGAAAAAACTTTCAAATATATTGAAGATAGATATGCACATCAACACAGCCCTGATGTGTGTGTGTGTATATCTATATATCTATATATCTATATCTATATCTATATATATATATATATATATATATATATATATATATATATATATATATATATATATATACATATATACACACACACACACACACACACACACACACACACACACACACACACACACACACACACACACACACACACACACACACACACACACACACCAGGGCTGTGTTGATGTGCATATCTATCTTCAATATATTTGAACGTTTTTTTAACACATTTCTAAACAGTAGTTTATATAACTTAGTTTTAATAACTCATTTCTAATAACTGATTTCTTTTATCTTTGCCATGATGACAGTAAATAATATTTTACTAGATATTTTTCAAGACACTTCTATACAACTTAAAGTGACATTTAAAGGCTTAACTAGGTTACCTACTGTAGGTAGGATAGGGTAATTAGGCAAGTTCATCGAAAAAAAAAAAATAGCTTAAGGGGGCTAATAATTTTGACGTTAAAATGTTTAAAAAAAAAAAAAAAAAACTGTTTTTATTCTAGCAGAAATAAATCAAATAAGACTTTCTCCAGAAGAAAAAAAATATTATCAGACATGCCCTGAAAATGTCCTTGCTCTGTTAAACATCATGTGGGAAATATTTAAAAAAGAAAAAAAATTCAAAGGGGGCTAATAACTCCGACTTCATTTATATATATACCTGTTCTTGCCATTTTTGTAATATGGTTGTTGGAATTTTATTCTCATAATATATTAATCACAACAATTCAAATCGCCTCTGAAATAATATTTCTTTTATGTAGTCCTGTGATGACACAGCAACCTCTGAACAACTTATAAATAACGTAAACCAATTTAACATTATTTATGCATGTCGGTGCCAATAGCCTAGTGGTTAAATGCACTGACATAGAGCACCATGATGCATAGGGCGACCTGAGTTGATTCTCGGGCTTGGCTCAAGGTCCTATGCCCATCCTTCCCCTCTCTCTGCTCCCAATGCTTTTCTGTCTGTCCTCCACAATCTTATTGCAATAAAAGGTGAAAAACTCCTAAAAAGAAATAAATAAAAAATAAAAAAACACTACTTATGCATTAATTTAGCAATTCTGCATTCAGATTTCGCAAGGAAATCTCACTTTTCATCATCAGATCCCTATTCATTCAATCATATCCAAACATTTGCCAAAAAATAAATCAAGTTACACCCCTTTTTCCTCCTCAGAATATCCAGTTTCACTCTAAATTAAGTAAAATTATGCAATGCAAAACATTGTTCCACTTTAACTTCTCCTGTTACGAAAAACTTCTCAAAACAAGACACCATACTTGCGAAAAAACTCACGTGCATCTGACCCATACTGATTCCAAAAGCAGGACTAAAAATGTGGCCACATTTAACCAAGAGAAAACATCCTCAGGCTGTATGGAAAAAAAGAGGAAAAAGACAGCGTTTAAGAACACAAATGCACAGTAAATCTCTCTTATTCACACTACCTGGCTGTCAGACAAACAACAATTGTCACTTCTAGTCTGCCTAGCGTCTGGCACAGAATAAAACACAGCCGACCAAACTACATCCATATGTGTGCGCTGAAGACGCAGTCGCTATTTGCACGTCAGCGCAGAGACGTGTCATCACAAGGAATGGACTCTGAGTACTATCACACTATAAGGGAAATCAGTTCTCTGCACACACATGGCAAGCTGTTTTAACATTTAACCGATTAACTGTACTAATATCTATTTTCATGCAACTGTTAAATTTTTTAGAAAGTATATCTTCCAGTACTTATTCATTAACAACTAGCACTCGACCTTTAGCTACTAGTGCTTATTTTTCGTAGCTCTTTTAAATATAACATTACTTATATTAAAGAGTGACCACTTATACTATTAAATAAGTAACATTTCACATTATTAACAAACAATTAACTAATACTTCTATGTCAATAAGCTACTAATTAGCTGCTTATTAATAGTTAGTAAGGTAGTGTTTGGGTTTAGGCATTGGGTAAGATTAAGGATGTAAAATAAAATCATACTTTAGAAGTGCTAATAATCAGCTAATATCTCAATAATAGGCAGGTAATAAGCTAGTAAAAAATGGCGTGAATTGTTACTTAAAGTGTTACTGTATATAGTCGTTTTTCTTTTTCTTTAGACATTAGTACTTGAGTACTTTAGATACCATACTATTAGATACCATACTATTCTATTGTTAATGTAAATGCAAACTGTAAATGTTCATCAACTATTAGGTTTTAAAATGTACACATTACAAATATGACTAATTTGTATGTACTGGTATTTATTCAGTACATACTAATACTATTTAAACATTACAGCACCTTCCATTACATTCTAGTATGTATTACATATAAATACACTCACTGGCCACTTTATTAGGAACACTATTAGTTCTGGGTTGGACCCATTTTTGCCTTCAGAACTGCCTTAATCCTTCGTGGCATAGATTCAACAAGGTACTGAACATATTCCTCAGAGATTTTGGTCCATATTGACATGATAGCATCACGCAGTTGCTGCAGATTTGTTGGCTGCACATTCATGATGTGAATCTCCAGTTCCAACACATCCCAAAGGTGCTCTATTGGATTGAGCTCTGGTGACTGTGGAGGCCATTTGAGTACAGTGAACTCATTGTCATGTTCAAGAAACCAGTCTGAGATGATTCGCGCTTTATGACATGGCGTGCTATCATGCTGAAAGTAGCCATCAGAAGAAGGGTACACTGTGGTCATAAATGGATGGACATGGTCAGCAACAATACTCAGGTAGGCTGTGGAAATGACACAATGCTCAATTGGTACTAATGAAAGAAAATATCCCCCACACCATTACACCACCACCAGCAGCCTGAAGCATTGATACAAGGCAGGATATCCATGCTTTCATGTTGTTGACGCCATATTCTGACCCTACCATCCAATCTTCACAGCAGAAATTGAGACTCAACAAACCAGGCAATGTTTTTCCAATTTTCCATTGTCCAATTTTAGTGAGCCTGTGCAAATTGTAGCCTCAGTTTCTTGTTCTTAGCTGACAGGAATGGCACCCAGTCTTCTGCTGCTGTAGCCCATCCGCATCAAGGTTCAATGTGTTGTGCGTTCAGAGATGCTCCTCTGCATACCTCGGTTGTAACGAGTGGTTATTTGAGTTACTGTTGCCTTTCTATCAGCTCGAACCACTCTGGCCATTCTCCATCAACAAGGCATTTGTGCCCACAGAACTGCCGCTTACTGGATATTTTCTATTTTTCGGACCATTCTCTGTAAATCCTAGAGACGGTTGTGTGTGAAAATCCCAGTAGCTCAGCAGTTTCTGAAATACTCAGACCAGCCTGTCTGGCACCAACAACCATGCCACATTCAAAGTCACTTAAATCACCTTTCCTCCCCATACTGATGCTCGGTTTGAACTGCAGCAGATCATCTTGACCATGTCTACATGCCTAAATGCATCGAGTTGCTACCATGTAAGTAGCTGATTAGAAATTTGCGTTAATGAGCAGTTAGACAGCTGTACCTAATAAAGTGGCCGGTGAGTGTATTTATTCATTAGATATTAGTTACTTATTGAAGAATAACCCGTGCTTATTAGTTACAAATGACAAATGACAATTACGGTTATTTGTCATTTATGAGATACAAGTAATTATTTATTATTATGCGTACTTATATTATTAGTATCAGCAACTAGCTCTCTGCAGCTCTCACATGATGACCCACTGAAGCTAAGCCGGGTTTGATTAGTACCTGGATGGGAGACCACATAAGAAATCTAGGTTGCTGCCGGAAGAAGTGTTAGTGAGGCCAGCAGGGGGCGCTCAACCTCCAATCTGTGTGAGTTCTAATGCCCCAGTATAGTGATGGAGACTCTATACTGTCAGTGAGCACCGTCTTTCAGATGAGACGTTAAATTGAGGTCCTGACTGTCTTTGGTTGTTAAAATTGTTAAAATCTCTCATGCAGTGTCTGTGTATCTGTGTTTTGGTGAACAGCGGTGAAGAGTTGCTACGAGAGTTGCTACAACCCTAGAAAGTGCTAGTACTATATAAAACAGAAGAGTATAATAAGCAAGCATTAGTAACATCAAAATAGTATAGATGCTAATATGGTTTATAGATTAAATGTTAAAACGGCTTGCCTTAGCATGCAATCTCCATCTGCTTTGCCAGCATTCAATTCTCAAGGGATGAGCTCAAAGCAGGGGAATTAAACGAGACATGAAGAAAAAAAAAAAAACCCAAAGGCATAACAAAAATCTGATAAGACCAAAGCCTTAGAGGATGACCAGATTGAGAGCGACCTGAGTGTTTGGCTCTATCTTCAACATCTCCCACATAAACAGAAGTAAAAGTGTCCATCTTCATAACACGGCGCCCGTTCTCAGAGTCTGGCCCTCTGACTGCGGTCCAATGTGGAATTCGGCTTTTTTGTCTATAATCCAGTTTGTCTTGAAATAAGTGGTTTAACACTGCCCGGTAGGAGGCTTTCTCCATTCCTCCCATTGTCAGTTTCCCTCCATCAGTTTGAAATTAAACTATAAGAAGCAGGCATATGAGGATAACATGCATGGAGATTGAGCGCACAACAGAACAATTCGAGAGAAAAGTCAAAGGAAGAAAATCATTGTTGGCAGCAATGTTCTTTCCAGGACGTTTGGGATAAAAAGGCAGCTTGCCAAAAAATCCAATAAGCTCTGGATTCGGTTGTACAAAAGCATTGTTTTTCTATTAAATGAGATTTATTGAATGAGAAAGAGGGTGGAGGAGGGGAACTTTTCCCAAATTTTCTCTTTTTATGTGTTACAGCATTAAACAAATATATAAAAATTGACCAATGACAATAAATCAATGATGATCAATAAAATTAAATTTAATTAAAGCTGCAAGCAGCAATGCACCCAGGCTCACTGCCTCCCGGTGGCCTTAGGATGACAGAGAACAGTGGACAATAATAATTTAAGCTGATATATAGAAAAGAAAAATTGCCAAACTTCCTTCAGTCAGCAGGTGGCGCTATGACTGTGACTCAATATTGGCATGTTGATGTCTTAAGGAGAGGAATGTCAACAAATCTGTGAATGTTCAGGCAGATCACACATTGTTTGGCTGAGTTAGAAGTTCTTCCTCTTCAATAGTGAAGCATTGAAATTAATCAGTCTGCCATAGACTAAAACACACAAAAACTCTAGATCTTCACAATTTAACATCACAAAGGCCTTTGGATTAAACTAACCGAACATAGATTCGATATGATAAAATTTGTAGGAGGAGTTTGTTACAGTGTAAACCCTGTCATTTCCTGTTTCCAGTAGGTAACGCTATAATATAAAAGTATAAATATCAGACTCCCTGTTGGGTTTGAGATTTCGCTCCAAGAGACTTGTTTGTAGGTATTAGCATGTTTGATGTGTACGCCAATTTTCGTACGTGTGCGTGAAACGTAGCTTTGGGGCCAGTCCGTCAAATGTGCATTGGTGGCAATGTCGAGTCATTTTGCCACACCCACTTCCGAAACCTATAACAAACATACATTTTCGCCACTTCTGGGGCATGTGCAAAGTTTGTGAGTTCTCGAGCATGTTTAGATCCTCAAAAATGGGATTCATTCCGGAGAAGAATAGTAATAAGAAACAGAGCAATTCCAATAGGGCCTACGCACCATTCCAGTGCTCGGTCCCTAAAATTATTTAATCAATTGATTAATTAATAAAGGAACAAAAGAACAAAAGAATCAATCAATCAATCATTTGAGTGCAGCCTTTGACACTGTTTCGCACGAGGTACATTTGTATAGGCTTGCTTCTGTATGGATCTCTGGCACCCCTTTTTTTCTGGTTTAAGTCCTATTTCACAGAACGTACTCAGTTTGTCCAAATTAAGGATTTTAAGTCAAAATTGCAGATTGTCACTACTGGTGTCCCACAAGGCTCCGTACTGGGTCCACTCCTGTTTATTATATATTTACTGCCTCTTGGTCACATCTTTAGAAAATACAACATACAATTTCACTGCTATGCTGATGACACTCAACCTCCACCAAGCCCTCCAGTTCTCTTCCTCTTTCCGCTTTGAGTAGATGTTTAGCTGATATAAAAATCTGGCTTTCAGCTAACTTTTTTAATTAAATAGTAACAAAAAGGAAGCTCCACTCATTGGGACTAAAAGTGTTTTGAATAAAGCTGATATTTTTGCAATAGACATTAATAATAGCACAAGTTCTCCCTCTGTGGAGGTAAAGAGTTTGGGTGTCATCTTGGATTGTACACTCTCATTTGAAGGTCACATCAATAATATTTTGCATACTGCATACAGTATTTCCACCTGCGTAATATGACACGTGTTCGCCCTTCTCTCACAACCAATAACACAGCAATTCCCATCCATGCATTAGTTACTTCACGTCTTGACTGTAATGCACTTCTCACTGGTTCTTCCTTCTAAACTTCTCTATAAACTGGTTCAGAACCATGCAGCTCGTGTCATCTCTAGGACTTCATCTCACAAGCATGTCATACTAGTTCTCTATCAGCTTCACTGGCTTCCGGTAAAGTTTCATATTGGTTTTAAAATACTACTTCTTACTTTCAAGGCACTTCATAATCTTGCTCCTCAATATCTCACCGAACTTCTCCATACTTACCCCTTCTTGCTCTGTTAGATCAGACACCTCACACACGATTAAGCACAATGGGTGCCAGATCTTATTCCAGATATTATTATTATTATTATTATCATCATGTTATTTTATACTCACAATGTGTTTGTACCTGCAACTTCTTACATGCATTTAAAATTTTGTTTGTTATGTCTATTATTATTATTGGAGGAGGAAAGTGGTCAGTGGTTGAAGGCAGAAGTTACAGTACCTGCCTTCTAGCCATGTGGGAAGATGAGTCAGTGGGTTTGTTATGTCTATTATTATTCTTATTTCTTCTTCTTCTTCTTCTTCTTCTTCTTCTTCTTCTTATTGTTATTATTATTCATTCATTCATTTTCTTGTCGGCTTTGTCCCTTGCGGGGTCGCCACAGCGGAATGAACCGCCAACTTATCCAGCACGATTTTACGCAGCGGATGCCCTTCCAGCCGCAACCCATCTCTGGGAACTTCCACACACACATTCACACTCATACACTACGGACAATTTTAGCCTACCCAATTCACCTGTACTGCATGTCTTTGGACTGTGGGGGAAACCGGAGCACCCGGAGGAAACCCACGCAAACGCAGGGAGAACATGCAAACTCCACACAGAAACGCCAACTGACCCAGCCCAGCCGAGGTTCGAACCTGCGACCCAGCGACGTTCTTGCTGTGAGGCAACAGCACTACCTACTGCGCCACTGCGTTGCCGTTATTATTATTATTAATACTATTATTATTGTTTAATTATTTATTTATTTATTTATTTATTAATTTATTATTATTGTTGTTGTGATTATTATTATTATTACTATTATTAGTATTGTTATAATTATTTATTATTAGTAGTAGCATTGTTATTGCTGTTGTTTTGATTATTATTTTTATTATTGTTATTATTACTATTTATTATTATTATTATTATTACTTTTATTAGTATTGTTATAATTATTTATTATTAGTAGTAGCATTGTTATTGCTGTTGTTTTGATTATTATTTTTATTATTGTTATTATTACTATTTATTATTATTATTATTATTATTATTATTATTATTATTATTATTATATATTATGTAATATTATTATTATTGTTATTGTTATTCATTCTCTCTCTCTCTTGTCGGCTTTGTCCCTTGCGGGGTCACCACAGCGGAATGAACCGCCAACTTATCCAGCACGATTTTACACAGCGGATGCCCTTCCAGCCGCAACCCATCTCTGGGAACTTCCACACACACATTCACACTCATACACTATGGACAATTTAGCTTACCCAATTCACCTGTACTGCATGTCTTTGGACTGTGGGGGAAACCGGAGCACCCGGAGGAAACCCACGCAAACGCAGGGAGAACATGCAAACTCCACACAGAAACGCCAACTGACCCAGCCCAGCCGAGGTTCGAACCTGCGACCCAGCGACGTTCTTGCTGTGAGGCAACAGCACTACCTACTGCGCCACTGCGTTGCCGTTATTATTATTATTAATACTATTATTATTGTTTAATTATTTATTTATTTATTTATTTATTAATTTATTATTATTGTTGTTGTGATTATTATTATTATTACTATTATTAGTATTGTTATAATTATTTATTATTAGTAGTAGCATTGTTATTGCTGTTGTTTTGATTATTATTTTTATTATTGTTATTATTACTATTTATTATTATTATTATTATTACTTTTATTAGTATTGTTATAATTATTTATTATTAGTAGTAGCATTGTTATTGCTGTTGTTTTGATTATTATTTTTATTATTGTTATTATTACTATTTATTATTATTATTATTATTATTATTATTATTATTATTATTATTATTATTATTATTATATATTATGTAATATTATTATTATTGTTATTGTTATAATTATTACAATTATTATTATTATTATTATTATTATTATTATTATTATTATTATTATTATTATCATCATCATCATTTTATATATCCAGTCAAACAATACAAATCAACACAGATTTAATTTCATCATTTAATGAGCATTATATATGATTACCTAATTAACTGCATGTCCATTTACAACAAGTATTTAATTATTTATTTAAAAGTAAATACATAAAAAATAAGGATAAATGAGCATAAGCATATTTTATTTAAATTAACTAACTAAATACATAAGTGATTAAACAGAAAAAAACAAACAAATAAATGTTAGATATAACAATGCACAAATAATTGCATGCAGGATAAAGCTATTTTGATCAATCATCATATTCATTTCTTCATGTCTGTCTTATAACAATGATGCATTATTCTTTTTTTGTGTCATATTTCACAGAAACTTAATATTCAAAAGGCAAGCTGTCAGACTGGATGCTTGCTCTTAAATAATGCTCCAAAAACCTATGCAGCAAGAAAATCAATACATCCTTGGAGGTTTTAATATGGTGCTAGATGAAAGCGAACATAACTAAATTCATCATAGAACTCATATCTACACCATCCACAGGTACGAGGCGCCCTAAATCAAAGACCTGCGGGTACCTATGAGCTTAAACTAATAAAAGGAACATAACTGGAAAACATCCAAGTCATTCTGTCAGCGCAAACAGCCTATGAGATTTGCAATTCAGCTTAATATGTGCTCTGAAGCTGCTTTGAGTTCAGTTATAAATGGATAAAGGAAAAAAACAGCCCATCAGCCATGATGTCATATGAGGATTTAGCTTTTAAAATTCAACTAAACCAACAAGCCGCTGTCATATGATGTTCTGATGGCATTTTCACCAGTGTATTTGAAGTTTTCTGTCCTCAAAGTTTCACAGTCAGCCAGTATTTCCAGTTCCCCAACGTATGCCTCATCACTCTCGGATTTAACCCACATGACTGATAGAACAGGGAGGCGTTAAATATTTGACTTGCCTTCATGAGTAAATTGGCTGTAACCATGAGGGATTTGGTGAGCAGAGTCAACGGATTAAAGCAATCAGAGTCTCCACTTAATAATCCACTGCTCTTAATGAGACTTTTCAAAACGAATCCGCAACTTTGGACCTAAAGACAAACGTACAGCTACAAAAGATTATTTACTGAGCTTGGCTTCACACAACAAACCTCCAAGCTCTTTTATTAAAGATTCATGGAGCGACTGTCTGACCCTACAACATCTTTTACAAGAATATGTTTTAAGCTCCTAGTGTTTCAGAGGTCCCTTATGATAAAATAACATCCATTCAAAGTCAAAAACATGTAAATTTTTCATATCAAATGCAGCATTAGCTCTTTTCCAACAGCGTATGAAGCCATCCATTTGAGGATTCAGTCTCTCTAAACTAGAATTGGAAAATATATCGTTTCAGCATCAATATCGCAATGTTCATATCCGCAATAGTCACATCGCAGGGTCTGCAATCTATCTATCTATCTATCTATCTATCTATCTATCTATCTATCTATCTATCTATCTATCTATCTATCTATCTATCTATCTATCTATCTATCTATCTATCTATATATATATATATATATATATATATATATTATATTGGGATTATATAGCCATGCTTTAAAATACATAAGATTTGTGGCGTTAATGCAGAATTCAGGCACAAGACATTTTAACATTTGTAACTTTAATAGAACTTTATTTTATTGAACTATTTAAAGAGTAAAGTCTTTGCAGTGTTATTTTATATTTGATTTTTCAATTTCTGTACATGAATACAATTTGAGTATGTCCTGAAAACCTCAAAGCACTGTTTAACCCTCAGGGGTCTGAGGTGATTTTGGGGCCCCTGAGATGTTTTGACATGCCCTGACATTTGTGCTAATTTCAGCTACTTATTACATGGTATTGGCCAACATATATTTTATTTGTATTCAGCACAAACTGTGCTACAACAATATGTGACAATTATTGATGTACATGCTTGTGTTTTTTAGAAAAAAAAATATTATGCGTGGTTAGTAGGATTTGGAGAAAAAAATGTAGCTGAAATAAGGTCCAAAAAAACCACACTGAATGTGCTTGAGCAAGACTTTTGAGTAATCAGTCTGGTAGGCTAGAATATTTACTTCACAATTATGTAAAAATTATTTTATTCTCTCATTCAAAGGAAACATTACAAAGATTTACATTTTGTTAAGTTTGTTTGGTTCATCTCAGGTCTATGCATGAGTGACAATGGTCATGAATAATTCACACCTGGAGAGACAAAAGACACTCCCCCACTCACCCATGAAGGGCATTGTAAAGCCATCTGCAAAAGCTAGCCCAAACTAAATGCTTGTTACATTTAGTTAAAATTTTGTAGGTTGTAATTTTTTTAATATTTTGCTTGAATTTTATTGTATTATCTTTCAATTTCTGAATATATTTGGTGACTAAAATATTATTTTAATAAATATATCTGTTTAATAAATCTGTTTTGTTTAAATGCATCAAAATGCATTGCCTATATTCACTGAGAAATGGAGGGAAATATTTGAAATGGTATAAAACCTGTTTGCAAAACTGTTTTAATAAAACTTTCTTGTGCATTAATCCAGCATTTAATAACAATTTTTGAATGATTCTGGCATAATGACAAAACACAAGAATAATCAAAATATTATTTTAGGACCTTTTATATATATTTTGCCCAAATAGTTGTAGCCTTAGTTAACTTTTTCCAAACTTTAACAGGTTCAACTACAGTAAAATAAATAAAAATTTAATTAATAACACATATAACATGCGTCACGTTCTAGCCAGCGCGCTGTGGGCATGTGGGCAGCCTACGTCATTGTTTGTATTAATGGCGGAAGTGGGAAGAGCCGGCGTGATGCGCGCACTGCCAGGAGAATTGTATGGATTACCTAGCAAGACAACATTTGCGTTCAAAATGAGTTGGAAAGTTCACCCTCCAAGCTTTAAGCAGTTACGTCTGTCATGTGTATGTCTCATGTATTCGTGAAGATTGATGATGATCAAAAAAACGCAGTCAAACATACAAGTTAAACTTGTGCTTGCACAAGACTGATGCAGAGGGATGTGACAGGGATGTTTTTAGACAATTTATGTAGAATAAAAGTGTAGTTTCATGATAACAGTTGGAGCAAGAGTGAAATCATACAGTACATAATACAACACAATATATTAAGGTTACAT
>LR812536.1:17974732-18024732 GCA_903798195.1 Danio kyathit | reverse complement strand
GACAACAGCAGTCAATAATAATTTAAGCCGAGATAACAAACTTCCTTCAGTCAGCAGGTGGCGCTATGACTGTGACTCAATATTGGCATGTAGATATCTTCAGGAGAGGAATCTTCTCGAACCTGTGAATTTTCAGGCAGATCAGACATTGTTTGGCTAAGTACTTCCTCCTCTGTGGTGAAGCACTGAACTTTGTCAGTCCACCATGAACACGCCCTTTGGCGAAAACTTTAGATCTTCACAACTTAGCATCATAAAGGCCTTTGGACTAAACTAATGGAACATGGATTTGATGTGATACAATTTGTAGGAGAAGTTTGTTACACTCTAAAACATGTCATTTCCTGTTGCCAGCAGGTGGCGCTACAATTGTAACTAGATATTGGCATGTAAACATGTTCAGGTCAGAACGTTGTTATCAAACGTGTGAATTTTGAGGCAGATCGGACAATGCATGCCTGAATTATAACAACTTCCTGTTTTGTGATGAATTATAATGACAATACATAACAATAAAGTAATGCAATAAACATTATTATCAGCATGTGATGTAACATTACTCTAATGTGAGCCTGGTGAGAACAAAAAGGAGAAAGAATCTCTGCGAATAGCGCTAGTGCAGAAACTCCATTGAAAACACTGGGGTAAAATAAATGTTCACGTTTTTAAGAGATGGCACGGAAAAAAACGAATTAATGCAGTGCTTCATGTTCCTTCTGAGACCCACTTCATATTGTATATCTATGAGGCAGCGAGGATCACAGATTTTTAAAGAAATCAGATCTTAAACATGGTGATTTTATAACGGCTTTGATCATCATTTTATAAATGTTTGATGAAAGCACTTGGGCTGGCTGACTGAAAATGAACACAGCCTCTGCAAACAGTCCTTAGCAGCAACAGTCTGAAACACAAGCTTGCTCTTTCATAATACTGTACCATAAGGATCATTAAATTCCTAAAAAATATACATATAAAAAACAATGCCTGGCCTTGGTTTAGTGAGATATTTGAAGATTTCCATACAGTACCTGTAGATGTGTCAGTTGTTCCAGATGGCTACAGTCCGACAGTAATCAGTTCAGCTCAATTGAGAATGTGCTCAGATAAGCTGGCACTACTAATACGCCAAGTGTAACAAACTTCATAATCAAACAGCTAGCAGATTCCTAAACTCTCCCGGTGAATATTTAGCTTCATTTAGCCTTGCCTTGGACAGCTAAACAGAAAGTAAATGAAGTACTTGCAGAAGAATGAGAAAATAATAATGAATGATTGGGATATGAAAAAACATTTATCATGAGAAAGTAATAATCTTACGTCTGCAGGTGTAGACCCTCGTTTGAGCCGATGTGAATTTGAAACTTTATATTTAACAAATAAAGAGAGACATTTATTACCTTGCAAGGACATGGCTGCGGAAAGCACAAAGGGGATCAGAAAGCAAGGATGAAATGATTTTGGCCTTGGGTTTGCTTGTTTTTCTCTGCATTTGAGCCAGGTCAGCAGTCCGATTCGATCGCAGACAGAGAAGAATGATATTTGAAGGATTTTCAGGCCTACACGCCAACGTATTTGAGCTTTCCAAGGTAGCCAAAAGAAATGCCTTGCAGCTATGCGTTGGCATTTCCAAAAAAATATGAAGCTCGACCACAAAAGAGCAAAATCTGAAACGTAAATAAAGCGATGAGATTGAGAAACCTCAATCCATTCAAAGTCAAAATTGCTTCCCAGTGAAAAATTTATTGAGTGCAGCCACAGAGACCTCCTAGCATAAACTTCTGCTTCCGAAATCGCTGCTGTTTATTTAGCCTGAATGGTTCGGCGAGCCTGTGTGTGTCCACAATCCTCCGCGGAAGTTACAAGATACTGATACATCTCTTTCAGAGGTCACTAAGGCCAAGGAGGATCTTCTGCAGAAGAAACTACATCAATTAAACGGACCAACACAAGACCTCAATCTAACATGTTTTGCATATTTATCCATATATTAAGACTAGATTACTTTTTAAGGACATGTTCACACTTGGTAGGTTTGGCTTGATTATACTTCTGATTTCTGATGCAATTTCTCTTTTAATGCAGTTTATCGTATATATGAATGCTGCCACCTGAATTGTGGTGCACACCAAACAAGTAAACCGAGACTGCTGAATTGTTGGATCTTCAACTGAAATATTTACATTATCTTTACATTTAGTCATTTAGCAGATGCTTTTGTCAAAAAGAGACTTACAATTGAGGAGGCATTCAGCAATTCAACAAGAGGCAATACACACAAGAAGAACTCACCAGCCACTTTATTAGGCACACCTGTCCAACTGCTCGTTAACGCAAATTTCTAATCAGCCAATCACATGGCAGCAAGGCATGCATTTAGGCATGTAGACGTGGTCAAGACGATCTGCTGCAGTTCAAACCGAGCATCAGAATGGGGAAGAAAGGTGATTTAAGTGACTTTGAATATGGCATTGTTGTTGGTGCCAGATGGGCTGGTCTGAGTATTTCAGAAACTGCTGATCTACTGGGATTTTCGCACACAACCATCTCTAGGGTTTACAGAGAATGGTCCGAAAAAGAGAAAATATCCAGTGAGCGGCAGTTCTGTGGGTGCAAATGCCTTGTTGATGCCAGAGGTCAGAGGAGAATGACCAGACTGCAGGGTATAGCTGATAGAAAGGCACCAGTAACTCAAATAACCACTCGTTGATGTGAATTATTATTATTTGTTATTACTGTTTTATCCTAAAATGTTGATTGTTAAATGTACAGTCTATTCTGATCTATTATTATTTATAATGTGTATCTTTATTTAATTATTATTATTATTATTTTTTTTTTTTAATACTACTACAACTATTTACTGAGTTTACTATGATTTTTTAAAAATATATATGGATGTTCTTTTTAATGTAACCTTTACAAATGCTTTGGCAATACATTTGTAACATTTGTCATGCATTCATTCATTCATTTTTCTTTTCTTATCTTTTCGGCTTAGTCCCTTTATTAATCTGGGGTCGCCACAGCGGAATGAACCGCCAACTTATCCAGCATTTGTTTTACGCAGCGGATGCCCTTCCAGCCACAACCCATCCCTGGGAAACGTCCACACACACTCATTCACACTCAAACTACGGACAATTTAGCCTACCCAATTCACCTGTACTGCATGTCTTTGGACTGTGGGGGAAACCGGAGCACTCGGAGGAAACCCACGTGAACGCAGGGAGAACATGCAAACTCCACACAGAAACGCCAACTGACCCAGCCGAAGCTCGAACCAGCGACCTTCTTGCTGTGAGGCGACAGCAATACCTACTGCGCCACTGCGTCGCCCATTTGTCATACAAATTAAGCAATTATTGAATTGAATTAAACTGAACTGAATTAAGAGAGAAAGAAGAGTGTTTCTACAGGTGGTTTGTCAAGCGCACTCATCTGTGTAAAGCATACTTTATAAATGCATGTCACAAGACGTAACTTCATACAATCATAGTTGTAGTTGCAATGTTACTCAGAGTCAATACAGTTCAATATATGTGTCAGTCAATAATGTTTCAATGCAACAACCTTTTGCGTGTGTGACGGAGGTGATGTTTTGACTCTTTACACATTTTTTAAGTTCTTCATGAGTTTTTATAAAAATACCATCACATACAAGCAGACATGAATGCATTCAGACCAGCACACAGTATTGATTTGGATGTTTGGTAGGATCTGTGGCAAAACGTGTCATATTGGTTTTCTTTAGTTTTAAATCTTAACACTTGGTAAAATTGGCATTTTTAATGATAATATACAAAATGTATACATTTTCTGTTGTGGTCTAGACCAAAAGAAATGAACTTCAAGCACAAACACACCCTAAAAAATAAATTCAAATAAATATTCTGATTGTCAGCACAAATGTAAACTTTAAAATGTCTTTTTTTTTTAAAGAGGGAACATAATGTGGAGTGGGGACTGATTTTGTTCAAAAGTGATTGATTGGATGGTTGTTGTTTGCTGTGGGTGAATATCAGAACCGATACGTTGTCTCGCCCTCTCAACTTACCATTTCTCCTTCGTATTGTGCTCATATTTTATAAATCATATGTTCAGTTAACATTTATTTTATTTCCATAAGTAACTATTATTTTAGTTTTCTTATTTTAGTTCATTAAGTTTAGTTCATTAATTTTAGTTCACTATAATACTTCATTAATCGCAGCTTTAAAACAACATGTACCTTCACGACCAATTACAGTGATTTCTGTTGAGCATGTGAACACAACGGCAAATCAGCGCTGTTTAAGAACGTGTTCAACATCGCTCAAATGTTAGCAGGAAATGAACAGTATCCATTTCAGTATCGATTTGTACCGAATTCCAGTGTCGTGCAACCCTACTTCATATAAAGTAGGATAAACATACATCAATATAATTAAAACACTCCATAAACTGTAAAAAGATTGACAAAGTTCCACATAATTCATGTTGTCCTACAACAAAACAATTAGGTTAACAAATGTAAGTGGATTAAACATAAAAAATTAAGTTGTCACAAAAAATTGTGTTGAGCCCCTATTATGAGTTTTTGAAAATGACCTTCTATGTAATGTAATGTAATGTAATGTGTATTTATATAGCGCATTTATTGTGTATGGCCATACACCCAAAGCGCTTCACAATCATGAGGGGGGGGTCTCTCCACACCACCACCAGTGTGCAGCATCCACTTGGATGATGCGACGGCAGCCACAGGACAACGGCGCCAGTGCACTCACCACACACCAGCTATTGGTGGAGTGAAGAGACAGTGATAGAGCCAATTCGGTTGATGGGGATGATTAGGAGGCCATGATGGGTAAGTGCCGATTGAGGGACTTTGGCCAGGACACCGGGGTTACACCCCTACTCTTTTACGAGAAGTGCCATGGGATTTTTAATGACCACAGAGAGTCAGGACCTCGGTTTAACGTCTCATCCGAAAGACGGCGCTCACTGACAGTGTAGTGTCCCCTTCACTTTTACTGGGGCATTAGGACTCACACAGACCACAGGTTGAGCGCCCCCTGCTGGCCTCTCTAACACCACTTCCAACAGCAACCTAGTTTTCCCATGTGGTCTCCCATCCAGGTACTGACCAGGCTCAGCCCTGCTTAGCTTCAGTGAGTAACCGCTATGTAGTGTGTAACACAGCTCTAAGTGAAGTGAAATATCCAGCTAAGGCTTAAATCTGAAAGTGGACAGTGTTTAAAACTATTGATTTATCTATAAAAGAGTTGACTCATAGTGGCTCGAATGAATTGTCTTGATAACGAATCTTTAGCTGTTTCGGCGTGACATGGATACGAAACATAAGCCCCGCCCAATTGCTCGCAAACCCGGAAAAATTTAAACCTGCAGTCCCGCCCACTAACACAGCATCAAAGACAAAGAGGAAGATAAACAGATCCTGAAGTCATGAGTCATGAAGACGCTGTGCTTAGCTGGATATTATTGGAAGTTTGAGGGAAAGTTTGTGTTATATTTTTTACCCAAAGATGAAGCTGTGAAGTGTCAGTGGTTGAGTTTTATTTTTGCAAAAAAGGAAGGATCAGAAAAGACTACTGATGTATGAGACTTTGACAGAGCTCCACAGGAACTATCAATACACAGCTCATGGATTAGTTTCTTCCTCCATTTTGTGTGATCGTTGGGCAAAGCAGAGTACAGGTAAGCCCTGAGAACATATAACACTTATACATATCGCGACTAAAACCACGCTAAAAACGTGACACGTGCTGCTTTCTTTGCGGATTTAAACGTGTTTTGAGCTTGCAATCCTGTCCTTTGTCATTGCTATGGCTACTGTCAGCTGTTCTTACACACGTGCGGTGGTCAAGGTTCAGAATAGTTCAGCTTTTGCCACTGTGTGGATTAGTACTGAATGTGTGTTATTGTTAATAATAGAGCAATATGCTGGTGTTTAACTGCAATGCTTTAATGCACTCATGCACACACAAAAAATCCGGGAGACTGGGGGAAAGTGAGGACCAGGAGGGAGGGGGTGGGTGTCGCGGATGAAAGTGAGAACCGGGGGAGTTTGCGGACGTCGCCCTCACTATTCTATGGACGCGCCGGCCCTGATAAAACTGGTGAGAACCGGGCACTGTTAGTAACTAATATGAAGTGTGTGTGTGTGTGTGTGTGTGTGTGTGTGTGTGTGTGTGTGTGTGTGTGTGTGTGTCTGTGTGTGTGTCTGTGTGTGTGTCTGTGTGTGTGTCTGTGTGTGTGTCTGTGTGTGTGTCTGTGTGTGTGTCTGTGTGTGTGTCTGTGTCTGTGTCTGTGTCTGTGTCTTAGTGAAAAAAGAGCAGGTAGAGCAGTGCTGCCAAATTTTTGGGGGTTTCCCGCTCTATTGGACTGTTTTTAATACGATTGTGCGGGTATAAACACTTATCGTGTTTTTCGCGACTGTCACAACGGTGTTTTCCAGATGAGTGGGCGGGGTTTTTTTTTTATTTTGGCGGGTTTTGGATAGTTTTTGGGCTGGAATCAGTCAGCTACATCTGGCAACACTGAGGTAGAGTGTGACGGGCTAGGAGACTCGTGTCGATCTCCTCCCCAGTTCTTGGAGTTTTTGCTCAATAAAATAGCTAGTCGTCAGTATTTTCAAGTCCATCGTCTGTATTTACATTCACCCATTGCCGAAATCCATGCCTCACACTAATATGAAGCTTGTATGCACTCTGACTATTTCTATATTGTTGATAAGCTGTGCTGGGCATTTCACTCTGTCTCGCGCTGAAGGCTGTCAGTGTCGACCAATCGCAACAGGCTGTCATCAGTCCAATTAGCGTAGATAAGCTTCGCGCTAAGGAGGGGTTTGGGCACAAATGAATCGCTGAACGATTCATATGGGAGTCGCTGGGATAATTAGGTAAAAATAAATGCATATTATAAGACCATGAAAGTGTTTTTTGACCTTGCATGCATATTAGACTGTTGTTGGAGACCCTTACAACCAAAATATGACCCTATTTAATGTATAATAGGGGCTCTTTAAACAAGCAGCTACAATTTTTATTTTTTTTTTATGTGTACAAATGTAACGAAATAATTAAATAAAGTGAAAAACAATGATAAATCTAAATCAATAAAAACATAAATAATTATATAAAATTATATGTAATATTAGAACAGATAATTATTTATCTATCGGTAATGTCACTGTAAATATCATTAGTGTGAAAAGAAACAAAACGTCATATTGTTCGTAGCATTCATTCTACCTAAACTCAAGTGTGTTGAAGCACATTTTTGCGGTTTCACAAAAATGCAGGCTAAAGTACATATTTCCAATGAGCCTGTGTTGGATTTCTCACAGGAACGGAGATGTGTGAGAAAAATAAATTATGTATGTGAACCGCCAATTTAACTAACCTTATCTCCTTAGGTTAAACTACTTCCAGGCTCTTTCCAGCTTCGAGACATTCACCATGGCAGAGTTTGGATGTATTACTACGGTGTGGAGTGAGATCTCCTGCGCAGCGTCAGCACATCTCTCCCAAAGTAATAATCACAAACCAACACCACTTCTGATTCTGCTGTGTAGGTTATAATGTTTGAACTTCCAACCTTGCTCCTGCATCAACATATAGCAAATCCCGGGCTGTTTGCGTTGGCTGTGCTTGACCAAGGAAAACACGTTGGAAGTGATTGAGAGCCATTCGACAAGCCGCGGTTTATGGCAGGCTGTTTGTATACATGTATGTGGCCATCCTGAGGTCATGCTGTGTTTTATACTACGCTTCCAGCAACTGCTTACTTGCAATAAGTGCACATAAAGAACCTGAATATTTGAAGAAAGCGTCATGGTCCCGTAAGACGTCGCATTAAAAGCCTTTGTAAGGAAATTATGGATTCCTGAAGACCACACTCCATCTTCAGCCAGACCAGCGCTGGACCGGAGGGGACAGGCAACAATAAATTAACCAGTCAGCAACTACAACCCAAACGAAGGCTTAGTTCGGCCCAGTGTTTACATTGGGGCTTACAGTACAAAGACTCCTGCTTCTGAGATGCCGCTGGGAGACTAAATCACTGGTAACCATGTAAGAGTGACTTGTCCAGGTATAATGGAAGCTGATGGAGACCACAGATAGCTGTAGTCGAAGTTTATAGCCACTAATATGGTTTAAAAAAACTGGTTTGGGAAATGGATGGGGCTGTTTAAACAATAAAAAATAATAATTTTGATAACATTTTTATTTATTTATAGTTTTCTGTAAAAAAATTAAGGATCAGAACTGAAAGACAATAAATAAATAAACATAAAAATTAAAAAAATATAAACAAAAGATTCATAAAATACTTTTTTAAATTAATGTAAATGTAAATATATATGCATAAATCAGGCCCGTAGCCAGGGGGGATTTGGGTGGTTCGGAAGACCCAACCCTCACTGACAAAGGTCCAGAATTTGTCCCCAACCTATTTTAACTGCTATGCCATCGTAAAAAAAAAATAAAATAAAAAATAAAAACTCATCGAAGAATGCTTTAAGATCGAGAAGAATCTGATGTAAGCTTTACACTATTAATATTATTATTATTATTATTATTTTTACATTTTTAGTCAATTTTGGAGTAAAGTTGAATGTGCTAGCTAGTTTGTTATTTGCCATAACATAATATATAAAGAACAATGGGCTACTTAGCTTTAATAGGCAGTTTTTTTTATTTAAAACTATAAGAGATCCCTTTTGTTCTTAATGATATATGATGTGATGAATTTGTATTTTACAATAAAAAATTCAAGCTAATCCAGAAAAAAAAAACTGTGCCGTCACTAAAATGCAGTATTTAAACCTCCTAATTAAATAGAATAACAACAACAAGGTCCAGTTTTTGAGATTAAAGAACATCCCTTTCACCAGGATGGCTACGGGCCTGTAAATGAGGTTAAACTCATTCTGTCATTATATACACTCACTAGCCACTTTATTAGGTACACCTGTCCAACTGCTCGTTAACGCAAATTTCTAATCAGCCAATCACATGGCAGCAACTCAAAGCATTTAGGCATGTAGACATGGTCAAGACGATCTGCTGCAGTTCAAACCGACCATCAGAATGGGGAGGAAAGAATGGATGTTTGTGCCAGACGGGCTGGTCTGAGTATTTCAGAAACTGCTGATCTACCGGGATTTTCACACACAACCATCTCTAGGATTTACAGAGAATGATCAGAAAAAGAGAAAATATCCAGTGAGTGGCAGTTCTGTGGGCACAAATGCCTTGATGATGCCAGAGGTCAGAGGAGAATGGCCAGGCTGGTTCGAGCTAATAGAAAGGCAACAATAACTCAAAAACCACTCGTTACAACCGAGGTATGCAGAAGAGCATCTCTGAATGCACAATACGTTGAACCTTGAGGCAGATATGCTACAGCAGCAGAAGACCACACCGGGTGCCACTCCTGTCAGCTAAGAACAGGAAACTAAGGCTACAATTTGCACAGGCTCACCAAAATTGGACAAAAGATGATTGGAAAAATGTTGCCTTGTGCTGCGACATTCGGATGGTAGGGTCAGAATTTGAAACAACTTGAAAGCATGGATACATTGTATCAACGGTTCAGGCTGGGGGTGGTGGTATAATGGTTTGGTGGATATTTTCTTGTCACACTTTAGGACCAATTGAGCATCGTGTCAATGCCACAGCCTACCTGAGTATCGTTGCTGACCATGTCCATCCCTTTATGACCACAGTGTACCCATCTTCTGATGGCAACTTCCAGCAGGATAACGCGCCATGTCATAAAGTGTGAACCATCTCAGACTGGTTTTTGAACATGACAATGAGTTCACTGTACTCAAATGGCCATCATGGATGTGCAGCCGACAAATCTGCAGCAACTGTGTGATGCTGTCATGTCAATATGGACCAACATCTCTGAGGAATATTTCCAGTACCTTGTTGAATCTATGCCATAAAGAATAAAGTCAGTTCTGAAGGCAAACGTGGGTCCAACCTGGTACTATTAAGGTGTACCTAATAAAGTGGCCAGTGAGTGTTTATATAATGAGTTTGTAAAAACATAACAGTAAGTAAATTATGTTACTATATATATATATATATATATATATATATATATATATATATATATATATATATATATATATATATATATATATATATATATATATATATATATATATATATATATACTGCCAATAAATGCTACCATTTCAGTGTTTCAACCACAACATTTTACATTAAATTCAATGTGACGTGCATGAAAACACTGAAATGGTCCAAAGGGATTTCACTATTAATTTTACCCCTGAATTGAGTTTGATTCATGCCGGATTAAAAAAATTAAGTACAGTTGTGCAACACAAATTGACCTAAAATCCTCAATGATAACTAGTCCACACCAGTCTCAACCTGTAATGCAAAGACATTTGTAAATTAAAATCAGAGTAAAGAAAAAAAAGACAGCTACATGTAAATAAAAGAGCAACTACTGCTTCTGTAGGCAAATGGCTGCCAAAAAGATGGAGAAAAAAAATAAACAAATGAAGTAAATATAAACTGCATCATCCCAGGATTTGGAAAACTATTTCTTCGACTTCTGTATGTATAAAAAAACAATACTCGTCTGACATTGTTTGTTTTCACATTGTTGCATGTGCTAAATTGCTGTTGAATTACAGCTAAATCAGAACGACAGCACAAAAACAACACAGCACTGAAATGCTGCTGACTTGACAACCATCTCTGGCATTATAGAAAAATGGAGCCGTTCCACTCAAAACAATATTAGCATTCATGTCATGAGTACATGCTTCAGGGTTCGACTTCAACACTATAATAATTCTAGTGTGGTACGACAAAGAAAAAGAGAATTAGATGTGGATTACTCAACGTATACAAAAAATTACACTGTTTAAAAAAAAGTCAAGTAAGTCAAGAAATATTTCAGTAAATTAAAGTTACATTTGTTGTATAAATATAAGCTTTATGACTAGCAGTTGGATCATTGAGTCAATGACTGAATGAATGAATGTTCTATGCAGTCTGTATTGACTACTTTGGCTGCCTGTTAAGTTTTGCATTGAATATAAAATATTGTTTCTTACCTATAAAGCTTTAAATAATCTAGCTCCTGTTTACCTAACCAACCTCCTGTCTCGCTATAACCCAACCCGCTCTTTACGATCTCAAAACTCAGGGCTTCTAGTAGTACCTAGAATAGCAAAGTCGAGTAAAGGAGGCCGAGCCTTCTCATTTATGGCCCCTAAACTCTGGAATAGCCTCCCTGATAATGTGCGAGGCTCAAACACACTCTCGCAGTTCAAAACTAAATTAAAGACCTATCTTTTTAGCAAAGCATACACTCAGTGCATTACATAGCGGTATGACGCATGAGTGTGCCCCACGCAGGATTTTGCTTCTTGTTTTTATACACTATGAACAGCAGCTACGCTAATTATTCTCCTTATTCTGTATTTCCACCTGGAGGTACTCATCCCGAGGCCCTCAGACTATGCAGCGCCACTGATGTGATCCAAGACCAACGACGAGATGATCCCAAGGTTTTCATAATCCTGGACCAGGCCGTATCCTAAGCAGCTGCTGTGGTGGTCATGGAAGAGTGGGGAGCATGAGACTGATTGCTGTGATGCTCCAACGACAGACAAGTCTTCGCTGAGGTCCAGCTTCCTGCACCTAGACTGCAGCTCTGCACAAGACGTTTGGCCTTAGGAGAAATGGTCGTGCCCAACTGAGCCAGGTTTCTCTCGAGGTTTTTTAAATTCTTCACTTTCGCCAATTGGTGAAGTTTTTTCCTCGCCGCTGCCCCCTCTGGCTTGCATGGTTCAGGATCTGTAGATCGATGGAATTGCTCTGCAGTGTTTGGACTCTCAGTAGTGAATTTTACCCCACACTGAACTGAGCTAAACTGAACTCAATCTCTGAAAACTGAACTGACACTGTTTCAATTCACTAAATCTTCTATGTGAAGCTGCTTTGACACAATCTACATTGTATAAGCGCTATACAAATAAAGATGAATTGAATTGAATTGAATACTTCAGTGTTTCTCAACCACGTTCCTGGAAAACCACCAGCTCTGCATATTTTCCAGTTCTCCTTAACCAAACACACCTGATTCAGATCATCAGCTCATTAGCAGAGATTGAAAGACCTGTAAGTGCTAAATGCAGTGCTAAATACAGTACCATGTAAATGCAGTGTTGGTGGTCTTCCAGGAACGTGGTTGAGAAACACTGGACTAGTTGTTGATTGTTTTTACTTTCAATAAAAAATTTCTTCAAACCTTTCAAATTTAGATTATTAAAGTTTCACAATATTTGTTTGTTTATTTGATTAAATACTATACGGAAAAGAACACATTTAATTTAAGTGTAATATACTGATAAAAATGCTATTAATGTACAGTATACATGACCTATACTGTATGTAACATAGGAAAAAATCTATATTTACCAAAAATATATGTTGATTATAGTTTAAATGCAAACAAAGGACTGAATTAAACTTGGTCTGCATACAGGTTGTTTAGTTTTGAGGTCTGACAAATTTTTTAGTCCCGCTCCCGCTCGCTCCCACCAGGTTTTAATCCACACCTGCCTGCTCCTGCCGTATACTCAGCCTTTGTTCATCCATTGGCCGCTTAGAATATTTTTCTACCCGACCCATTAGATCTGGTTACCAAAATCACACGTTTAAATTGGGTACTACCAAAAAAGAGAGATAACAGAAATAACTGTAGTTTGTGCAAGGATTGTAGGCTAAATGTCAGTTTCATTTGCCCCTCTGTGATGAGACATGATTGCCGCCTTAAACTTCGGTCTTGTGACTGCTAAAGGATAAAACTTTCAGGTATTATCACATCGTGCAAAGGGTATTTTTTTCCATTTTTTTTTTCATTTTTTTTCTATGATGCATGAAAAAGGACTCCCATATATCACTTGCCTGATGTGGGTTTCCTAACAGTAAACTGACCATTTTCTAATGCAAGTTGAAGGACAGCACATCTTCACTTTACTCTCCCATGTTGCGTGCACAGACTGTAAAAGTGGAGGAAATCACAGATATGCGGTTATGTAATAACATCGGGACTCGGTAGCGCTATATTGTTAGACCGCCCCCTCCCATTGAAATTACACCAGTTACTGACCGCTATCGTGTTTTATTCGGAAATGTATTCCTGCGTTGCAAGAAATCTGATCAGGTCTATGCAGACCGCTAGTTTAGTTTGTATTAAACCACTCTTGAATTAGTTTTTAAGAACTGTTTGGATCAATTCATTTTAGGTTACCTTGTTTTTTTAAGGGGAGTAGCGGAAACCTCTGAAGTTTAATAAATATATTTTTTTTTTATCAAATTTGTTGTAGGGACATAAGAAGACCTAAAAGTTCACCTAAAAATGAAAATTATGTCAGTATAAACTCCTTCCTTAATCCTTATTCCAGAAGTCTTTATGTTTCTTCTGTTGAACACAAAAGAAGATATTTTGAAGAATGTTAAAAAATGATAACCAATGACTTCCAGTGGAAATCCAGTGTCCAAGATACATTTTTGTTCAACAGAAAAAAAATCTATTGTTTTGGAACCATTTGAAGAACAGAAAATAAGCAAATTTTCATTTTTGTGTGAATATCCCTTTAAGCCCCCCGGCTTCCTCCCCCAAAAAAAAACATGAAACAGAATAAAAACACAGCCAAATGCTTGCATGCTTCAACGATCGTGCCATTTAGCTGAAGCAAGAAATGTAAAATGGCAGGAAAGCCTCAGGAGAAAGTGGATTGTGTGAGATCTGCCCTTTTAAAATGCACCTCGAGAACCATCAGTATTTGCAGAGCAATGCGGCACACAATCAATAAAGACAGGAACATTCCTTTGCAAACTCCCCATCAACATGGCTTTGATTCATCCTGCAGCTTTCAGAAGTAGAACGCAAATCTAATTTTGACCTCCAGATGCTCTGTGCGCTGAATGAGCAATTACACGAGTGGGTGAGTCGGCGGAGCATAATGCTAATTGATAATTAGAGAGTGAGAAATTACCAGCAAAAACAATCAAATCAGATCATTTGAAAGTAATGACAATAGATTAATATGATACACTGATAAGAGATTAAAAAGCTTGTGTTGTCCTATAGTTAAGTCTTTAATGTGAGCATCAGTTGTGGATGTATATACCTCCGCTATTTATTATTATAAATTAATAAAATATTTGTTTGTATTATTTGTAATGTACTGTATTTATTTAAAAAAGGCATCATTAGTGGCATCATCCCAACCGGAAAGTAGCTTCAGAGAGCAAGCAATGCAACAACTTGTACAAAAACACAGACACAGACAAACAGACACACACATAGAATACTGTGCAAAAGTCTTAGCCCCCCAGTTACATTTGTTGTTTTAGTGAGGGTATGATGACATGATATGTTACTTCTTATTCTCTTTATTAAAATCTAGTTGGACAAATGAAAGAAAAGTTAGAGAAAGATGGAAGAATGAATAAAAAATACTGGAGTTTCTGTCTTGGTCTGCATTTCTGCCAGAGCTGTTGTCACCATTGCCTGAATTGATGGGATTGTGAATGCTGAAAAGTACAGACAGGTTTTAATTTGTCATGTAATTTCTACTAGAAAGCGTCTAATTTGTAATAGTTTTATTTATTTTTATTTAAGAAAAAATAGCTGATGAAACAAAGACAGTCATGAAATGGCCTCGACAGAGTCCAGGCCTGAATGTGATATACAGTATGTATAGGCAATATTATAGCAGTGCTTCACACACTTAGATTTTACTTGGGCGGCTGCCCAAGTATATTAACGATCGCCCAAGTATATGACATTTATTTTTTTTTTTATTATTATTATCACCCTTTTACACTTTTTTTGCATCTGCCTAATAGCCAAACACCTGCAATCGATTAACTAGTGGAAAATCTCCTCTCGCCATACACGTTTCCTACTTCTAATTGTGTGTGCGTAAGAACTGTCAACACTCTCGCAGACAGTCTCACGTGCTCTGCAGAAACCCACAGAGACGTGCCTTTTTGGGACTTAAAAAGGCTTTTGGTTTTGTTTTCTAAGCCGTCATCATTTTTATTTTAAGCCTGATTTACTTTCGCTTGGCTTCGCAGCTGACAGCGCGTGCACAGCCGCAAGACAGAGAGAAACATTATAGAATTAACTATTTGATCTAAACTTTTCTATTTACTCAGAGAGGACGAAATTACATCTAAACTGGTAGCAAAATATATGTACAAATACGCGTGTACCGACCGACCGACCGACCAACAGACAGACAGACAGACAGACAGACAGACAGACAGACAGACAGACAGACAGACAGACAGACAGACAGACAGACAGACAGACAGACAGACAGACAGACAGACAGACAGACAGACAGACAGACAGACAGACAGACAGACAGATAGATAGATAGATAGATAGATAGATAGATAGATAGATAGATAGATAGATAGATAGATAGATAGATAGATAGATAGATAGATAATAAAACCGTGCACTCTCGTTCAAACAAAGGAATACTGTAAGTATGGAAATTAAGGCTAAATTGAGTCCAAACACTGTGGAGAAGGCACATGGTGGCACTGCAGAGCTCAAAGCCCAATCTAAACCCAGACTCCACCCTTTTTTATGCAAATCTGTAGGGTACAGAAAACAAACAGTCAGAGGTCCTCAAGCATTGTCTCTCTCCATTTCTCAAAATGCCACTAATAGCACTGTGTCCTTTAAAAAATAATAATAATAAAGACTGAGGGCAAAGGGTGAAACGCCCGAATGCACAGCAGGGTCACTGCTTACGCCGACCTTGAAAGCACTGCAGATTCTTTTAATTCATGATAATTCACATTCCCACTCGTAGCACAATGAGACCAGACAAAAGAATGCAGCCATTTTGGTTCTTGAAGCTGCTTTACAGGCTCGTGAAGGCTGATATAAACGTGCTCCTCTTGGACAGGAGCTCCTGGACGGCCGATGCCTACAGCGCATCACTTCATCATGCACTGACAGAAGGCAGTAGAGCACACACATGCCATCTGTGCATATGTGTCCACGTGTACACACAGGACCATGTCAAAAATTCACACCTGTTCCCTTAAACACAGCCACACACACCCGGAGCACAGCTTAACACATGGCATACTGACATACCAGAGCTTCAACCCTCTCAGCCACCCACACGCTACCACTTCACTCAGCCAATACCATAGTGCTTAGACTGTGAAACAGATGCTGAAGTTAGAATGATCTTTTGTTGATTTTTTTTAATGAATCTCCAGTCTGTAGAGTAAAAAAAAAAACATTAATAATAAATGAGTTTATTATTATATATGCTATTATGTAATTTACTTCTCAGAATTCTTACCTAGCAGCATCTCATAATTATGAGTTAGTTTAACAATGTAGCCTTGTCATTAGGCATGGGACGGTAACTGACTTTAAGGTTTACTGTGGTTTGGAAAAGTCACAGTGTTAAAACTACTGAACGTTTCTGTTACCTTTCATAAGATAAATGTAAGATCATTGTATGTGTTGTCAAAGACTTTTTTTATTTATTTATTTATTTAGGGCAACAGTATCTCCAGCAGAAATGGACCCTCCACATCAGAAGCTACTGATCAGGCCATGATTGAGGAAGCATTTGGAAAACAAATGTCTTACGCACCAAAACCCAAGCATGCTATAGTCCCGAACAGTGCAGTGTTGTGTTCAATGGGAAAAAAAAAATGTTGTTTTTTACCCAAACATTTAAGAACTTATTTTACAGCAGTAATCACAATACCATAATATTTTTATCCAAGGTTATCATACCATCAGAATCGTATACTGGTGCATGCCTACAGTACTGGCCATTTTTGTTTTCTAAAAACTTTATTGATTATCTTAATCATATAGTTTTCACTTCATCAAAATGTTGAATTTATACCATAGCAGTGCATCTCAAAGTTCCACATCTTCATATGATAATTGTCTGGTCATTTAAATTTATCATATTTTTAGTTTTTTTTTTTTTACTCTTACATTTTTTTTATAATTTTAATTTTCATAATTTTAATCTTTTATACCACAATGATGTACCTTATAATTAACATCTATTTATCACACAATTTAGAAAGTCAATTTATACAAAAATTGTGAGTTTTTAAGATTTATTCTTATGTGCTGGATATTAGTTTTCATAATGTTTGTTTACAACACACTATAATACATCCTGTCACTTTACATTTATTTATTTACTATTAATACAACTATTTTATTCACTCTCTAAGAAATTCTGGGTTATTTAAACCCAAATTGTGTCAAATATGGACTAACTTAAACAGTGGGTTAAATTTGATCCTTTTACTTTTTAAAAAATTAACCCAGCAGTTTTAGTCCATATTACAGCAGAATTGGGTTGAAATAACGATGATTTATACTTCTGTGTCAAGAGCGCACTTATGGTCTGGCGCAGACTTCGCACAGCCCTCACCATGGCTGATGCCGATGTGGACGTGCACCTCTCAAAAAATTTAACTACATGTCACAATGACACATAGCGCAAGCTATGATTGGTCGGCTTGGTAACGGTGAAGAGTGTGGGTGGTGCTGAGAGCTGCGAGCCCGATGGAATGAGTGTTTACAAGTGTGGAGTCCCATAAAGGAGCTCCAGGGGTCCGTTCTTCGTACATGGATTACTCAATTAGCTGGATTTGGTTATTGACGATTTGACACGATTTTCATTCTTTAAAACTCATCTGAGAGTTGTTGTCATAGAAACAGTTCTGGTAGCGCAAACCTGCTCGAGAGCAGGCTCATTTCATATAAACAGGATTAGATCGGGTCAGTTCAAGCAAAGATAATACTGAAGGTATGTACCGAATTCTGATATTTTCTTACAGTAGTAGTTATACACACTTGTGAAAATAGTAAATATATATATATATTTTTTTACTATATATATATATATATATATATATATATATATATATATATATATATATATATATATATATATATATATATATATATATATATATATATATATATATATATATATAAAAGTTTTAAAAATATATATTAATAAAACTTGCGCAATCTGCAGTCAGAAATAAAAGTACAACGCCTGCCACCTGGTGGTTTCAAAAAGAAAATGTATTGATATGAACTTTTTAGATACAAACGCGTGCAATAGCTTTAGTACAATTTGTGTATGATAACAGACATCCACAATATTCGACTTTTTTAAAAGGAATAATACATTTATGCAGTCATGAACGTGTTTTGACAGTTTATATGATGTTGATTTGATGTTTCACAAGTTGCAGACACCTTTACCAACATAAAAATGCTTTTGTGATGCTAAATTAATTTAAACATCCAGTTATTCTTTACACTGATTAAGAAGCCGGCTACTATAATACTACTATGACTACTATAATAAAGAAAATCCGCTCTAAATGTAAAACTAAATAAATTGCTAAATACTCTTGACACATGAAAGTGTAGCGCCTGCAGCCCACAACAAAGTTGAAAAGTTATTGCGCATCATATTTAACAAACCGTATCCTATGAATTTTTTGTAATTTTGCTCACATGGATAATTGAATATTAATTGGATGATGTCATTACGCTGCTGTGCCGGCAGCCAATCGTTGCATTGCTGATCATGATTTCAAGGATCAATAGATCTGTTCATCACAACACGCGCAGCGATCTCAGATCTGTTCATCCAGACATTTGAATCTGTATCGTGAACTTTTTTGAAGAACCAAATTAGCAAGAGATCAGTTATCAAGATTAAAAGATCCAGGATCTGTCAAATCATCTTAGATCATTTAAGCGAGGTACGAAGAACAGGCCCCAGTTGGAAACATTTGTTTTGCGTTTACCTTATGATTAAAGTTGTTGCATGTCCACCGGTTCATCCCTCTAAAGGAGCGAGTTTTAGCTACTTGTACATTAAGGTAGTGTTTAGAAAAAACTAAACACCAGTGAAGAAACTCGACACAGAGGAACATAAAAACCTACTGCCATCTAACGTTTCGGAAGTGCTATTGCAGAGCAACACAAACAGCAGAAGTATAACGCCCTATTCACACGAGGCTTCAGCTTTAACGCTTGACAGAGGGCGTGTCTGAAGTTGGGGCTGACGCGATCGTCATAGCAGCGTCAGCCAATGAAATTAGTCAGTAATAGGCCACTGTTGGAGCTGGTGTATTTGCCTACAGCGATCTGATTGGCTGACGCTTCCGTCGGCGCTTGAAAAGTTGAGCATGTCCCAACTTCTGCAGCGAGCAACGCCTCTGAAGCGGCGCCGACGGATCCACAATGCAGTTCGGCAACGCCTGACGTCACCCATTCAAAGTGAATGGGAAGCGTTGAAGCTGACGCCTCGTGTGAATGGGGCGTAAATGCACAACTAAGCGCAAGGCATGCACCTTCACTCGATGCAGAAGTATAATTCAGCCTTTTGGTTAAGAGTATAATTATTCCTGATGTCTTACAGTACATAACAATGGAACAGTTGTTTTTTTCAGTTTACTCACTTCTGTTTATTCTCTAAAACTGGGTGATTTGACTTATAACACAATTTCCCATGCTAAATCTACAGTTCAGAGAATTACAAACGCAAATATGAAAACAAACAACTGATAAGCAGCTTTCCTTCGTACTGTAAAAGAATGTGCACCGTTCTGTCACAGTCCTGCTCACACATCGACTTTATTAGCTTACCAACAATGCCGTTTGTACTCTGGAAAAACATTTGCATTGCCAAGTCCTCAGGAAAGACATTTTACAGCTTAATGCTGATGAATAAACATTGTGATCTCATTCTGAAAGGTGCGTATGCCAAACACGGTGTGCTAATTGTATCTAGCTTCAGTATCTGTTACTGAAAATGAGCCTATTAACTTGTTCCAGAAAATGAGCTAATAAAACGGCATTTTCCACATAAAGATAAACTGATTACACCATAAATGCAATAGCTGCCAGTGCCAACAATGTTATATACGACTGCTAAATGTTAAAAAGCTGCATTCAGGGTAATGCATGTTTAGTCTGCTCTATATTCATTTTGTTTTAGGCTTAGGGTTGCAGATGAAGTTTGCATCAATCTGCAAATTTAAAAAGAACAGCATCCCGGCAAGCACACGTTGGTTGGCTGTGAGCAAGGAGGCTTTTTTTTACAATATGGTGAGCAATGAGCAAAAGCATCCTCGGGCTCTACCAGGACTCTTAATAAAAAAACCTCAAGAGCTTTAGAGGGAGACGCTGCCAAAGATGCTTCGATCGCAGCTCCCTGTTAACTCAACATGTGCGTATGCACTTAAAGATCTCTCTCTCCATCTCATGTTTTTACGCACCTACATTTGCCCATTGCATTGCATGCTTTAAACTTAGACTGTGTTTTAGACATCATGGTCAGCCAGTGCAGACAGATTCACAATGTAACACTCTAAAATATATTATTTAAGACACCGTACTTTAAAAGCAGCGCTGAATATATTGTATTATGCAGGAGGACAGAAAAAGACTCATTACACATAATAATACACTGAAACATTAAAATGAAAAAAAGAGGCTAAACTCCATTGAAATCAACTGATTAATGGTACATTTCATGACGACTATATACTAAAAACTGTAAAGTTGCTCCTTTTTTAACTGTCCTGTTGACCTGGGGGTCAAAAATGACTCGGGCACAATTTTAACAGCATACAGGTATGTTGCAGTACGTTGTTTGCAGTTTCACAAAAAATGTGGATTAAAGCACATATTTCCAATGAACCTACATTGCTTGATTTCCTCTAAGACGCACATGTTCTTCCCTTAAATGCAAAGGAGATCTCCTGACAATATAAAGCTTTAATACAGCCACAAAAAGGGGTAGGGGTAATGGAATCACAGCTCTAATGGAAAGAGAGAAAAGGCTCATTATGCATTCACAGCAGATATGTCTGTCTGGCTATCATTACGGCAGTGAGACGGTAGAGGTGTGAGGAATGTGCAGCCAAACCATTTTACCCTGATTCAGGCAAAAGAGCACCAGCATGTGAGGCATTACAATGATATGGAAAAAGACTTTCTGACACTGGGTCACATTTTAAATGAATAAAAAAAAATGGTATTAGAATTCTGGGGGGCTATTTTTCTGATCACTTGTCAATTTGCAGACGAAAAAGAAGCAATTTCAAACGAGCGTTTGAGGTGAAGCGTTTGAGGTGAATATTAAAAGTTGTAGATTTTTATACATTAGGGATATATGTACAGTCAAGCCTGAAATTATTCATACCCAAGGGGTAGGAATAATTTTGGGCTTGACTGTGTATATATGTATATACAGAGTGCACAATGCTCAGCATACACCCCACAAAATTAATATTTTATCCATTTCTCAGTGAATATGAGTAATATGTTTTTGTGCATTTGAACGAAACAGATTTATTAAACAGATATATTTATTAAAATAATATTTTAGTCACCGAACATCTTTGGAAATAGAAATATAATACAATTAAATTTAAGTGAAATATTAAATAGTAAAAACATTTTTTTTTTAAATCTAACTACAGAATTTCAACTAAATTTTATTTTATTTTTTTTCTTGATTTTTCCTCGTTTTAATTTAATATTTGTTGTCTCTAACATATAAATTTGGGTGTACTTATTTTTGGACCATTATTGTAAATTATTTTGTTAGATTAGCTCCAGATTTTACTCGGTACTGGCTAATCTAATCGTTCTCTTCTCTCTTCGTTGTGTACTCTGTCCTGTCCTAGGTGTGCAACCATTGGTTGACAAGGCTGTCAATCACCAATATGACGCACTCGGCGCACCAATCAGGAGCTGGTCTGGCACGTTTAAAAGGCGTTCGCATGCGTTGCTCAGCAAGAGCGCTTGGCTTGCCAACAAACTCTTCACTTGTGTAGGCCAGCCTGTTCATTTGTGTTTGTATTATTTTTGTTGCTGTTGTTTAGTTTGTCTCTGGTTTAAGTGCTTTGTTTATTAGATAAGTTTGTGCAGCTCAATTTAGTATTTATTATTGGGAAGTTGAACGATCTTTTTGAGAATTGGATTATCAGATAAGCTCTTGTTTTGCTAATGGCTAACAGTGTGTACTTTACGAGAACTCTTGTAATTTTGAGCAGCATAGTTTTTTATATTTGTTAATTTGTAATTATGTTTTGGAATAGTTAAGAAGTTTCATTAAGCATCGCATACGCTGAAAATTACGATTTTGTTTCTACAGTTTTCTTTGGTTAGTTAGTTTAGTGGGTTGGGGTTTAGTTAGATTGTTTTGTTATATTTATTCCTTTGTTTTGGCAACACTCCTGTTTTTTGTTTAATTTGGTTATTTAAATTACATTCTATATTCATTGTTTGATATGCTCTGTTTAATAAATTGTTAATTTTTGTTTCACTTATCCATCTGTTATGTTTTCTCATGTTCACCCAGCACCATTAGAAACTCACTTAATGTTAAATCTCATCCAACATAACAACTTAAACACGTAACAGTATGCACAAATATAATATTGTATAGAATCTTACATAAAATATTAATTTAAAATACAGATATGTGAGGGGTGTACTGGTTATTAATACTTTCTAATTTTCTTTATTGGTCACTAAAGAATAAACAAATTGTCTAAAAGTAAATACTGAAAATATTAAATAGATGAATGCTAATTTAATGCAGTTTAATATTTAGATTACATTGCGATCATCAAATATTTATTAAAGACATGTAAAATCTACACTCAAAAAAATAACTTATTGTATGAACTCAGTTTAATTGAGGGCAGGATTTCAGTCCAATAAATTTGTTTAGCACCAACTACAAAACAACTATTTACACAATTAAATGCAATTGAGTTGGTCCAACATGATTTTATCAAATAAAAGTTTAAATACATTTGTATTTTTATTTAACTTGAACTCAAAGGTCTAATAACATCATGTATGTCTATTACAGTATGTGTCAAACATTTCAGTCTCTTAGTTTTATTTGAAGTTATCCTAAATGAACGAAAGGACCCATTTTTCAGAATATTTCATGAGTTACATATACAGTTGATTGAGACTGATCTCAGAACTCTTTTTAGGACAGTTATTGCTCACTGAGCAAAGCAACAAACTGCATTTTTGCTAATTAAGCAGCCAACACTCAAAGCATGGGTGCATCTGCAAGGTGGTAATCTCAAAACTCAAAGCATTACATGAAAAAGTCTTACTATTAACTTTAAACACCTAAGATTACTTTTATTACATTTCCCTCTCTTAATTCAATCCCACACAAAGCATGCTGGGAACTACAAATCCCCTAACCATAGTTGGACCAACACAATTCCTTCATGTTGTTCCAACACAAAATGCTTAAGTTAACTTTATGGTTTACAAATTTAAGTGGACTGAACATAAAACAGGCGACGCGGTGGCGCAGTAGGTAGTGTTGTCACCTCACAGTAAGAAGGTCGCTGGTTTGAGCTTCGGCTGGGTCAGTTGGCATTTCTGTGTGGAGTTTGCATGTTCTCCCCAACTCCAAAAACATGCGGTACAGGCGAATTGGGTAAGCTAAAATTGTCCGTAGTGTATGTGCGAATGAGAGTGTACAGTGTGTTTCCCAGTGATGGGTTGCAGCTGGAAGGGCATCCGCTGTGTAAAACATATGCTAGATAAGTTGGCGGTTCATTTCGCTGTGGCGACCCCAGATTATAAAGGGACCAAGCCGAAAAGAAAATGACAGAACATAAAACAATTACAGTATATTGGACAAAGAAATGACAAGAATTATGTTGTTTTAGCTCATTTTAAGGCAAGTTTATTTATATAGCACATTTCATACACAGTGGCAATTCACTTGCACTTGTTAGTGCTTTACATAAACAGGAATAAAAGAGACAAGTATAAGAAAAAATAAAAACAAATAATAAAAAAAACAGATAAAAATTTGTTAAAACAGGTTATAAAAGAAAGAAAAAGAAGAGAAAAACATAATAGTGTGATCTGTCGGACGTAGCACAGTGCTCATTCAGTAAAGGCAAAGCTAAACAGATGTGTTTTCAGTCTTGATTTGAATGTGCCTAATGTTGGAGCACATCTGATCATTTCTGAGAGCTAATTCCAGCAGCGAGGGGCGTAGTAGATGAAAGCTTATTCACCCTGCTTTGACTGAACTCTTGGAATTTCTAGTTTATATGATCCTAAAGATCTGAGTGTTCTATTAGGTTTGTATTCAGTCAGCATATCTGTAATGTATTGAGGTCCTAGGCCATTTAGTGATTTATAGACAAGTAATAGTACTTTAAAATCTATTCTGAATGTAACTGGGAGCCAGTGTAAAGACCTGAGGACAGGTGTGATGTGCTCTGATTTTCTGGTTTTGGTCAGAATCCTGGCCGCAGCATTCTGGATGAGCTGCAACTGTCTGACTGTCTTTTTGGGAAGGCCCGTGAGAAGGCCGTTACAGTAATCCACCCTGCTGCTCATAAAAGCATGAACAAGTTTCTCTAAGTCTTCACTGGAGACAAAGCATCTGATTCTTGCAATGTTTTTGAGATGGTAGTATGCTGATTTACTAACTGCTTTGAAATGACTATTGAAACTCAGATCTGACTCCAGAGTCACACCAAGATTCTTGACCTTATTTTTTGTTGTTTGACCCTTAGAGCCAAGGTACACATTCACCTTGAGAACCACATCTCTGTTCCCAAACGCAATGACTTCAGTTTTCTCTTTGTTTAACTGACGAAAGTTTTGGCACATCCAACTGTTCATTTCATCAATGCATTGGCAGAGGGTGTCAATAGGGCTGTAGTCATTAGGCAGTAAGGCTAAGTAGATCTGAGTGTCATCAGCATAGCTGTGGTAGGAAATTAGTTTTTTTCTCATTGTTTGGCTCAGAGGGAGCATATAAAGGTTGAACAGGAGAGGTGCCAGAATCGAGCCTTGTGGGACTCCACATGTCATGGGTGTCCACCTTGACCTATGGTCACCTATACTGATATACACGTAGTAACCTCTCCCTTCAAGGTAAGATCTGAACCATTTGGGGACCGTCCCAGACAGCCCAACCCAGTTTTCCAGCCTATCGAGAAGTATACTGTGATCGATAGTGTCAAATGCAGCACTAAGATCGAGCAATACCAGCACTGTTAGTTTTCCTGAATCTGTATTTAGGTGGATATCATTGATTATCTTTATTATTTTAAACAGGTAGTTTGAACAAGCAGCAGTAATCTTTTGAGTGTATACTAACAAAAGTAAACAACATTTTTATCAAGTCTAAATATTTTAAAGCTGTATATAATATAGTGTCATAATTTTCTCAATGAAATAAACTGCTTATCACAAAAAAGACATGTTGAAAATACTGTATGTAAGTGACCAAACAAGTTTTGTATCTCACTGACGTGCAATGTACTTCTTTGTCATTCTATGGAACCCAATGAGGACCAGCTACTGGCACAAAATAACAGCTAATTAAATAAATAGCAACAGAATATGCATTTTTTTTTTAAATCAACTATCCCTCTAAATTCACCAAACCTCACTTTCACTTGCATCAAATTAAATGCACCATTCATTTTGAAACTAATGCATAATAAAACCTTTAAAACACCACGGTTCAACACATATAACGCAACTACCAATTCAAGCTGAAGAAAATTAGGCATAATTGAGTACCCTGAACAGTCCAGGGAGATTCTAAAAAACACTTTAATGCAGCATAGTGGCCTCAAAACGACCAGACCCTCTTAAACCTGAGATAATTGAATCCAATGCACCATCCATCTCCATAAGTAATCGTCCCGAGTCCAGACCAGCTGCCCAGGGAGCTTTTACTTATAGCAGACGTTCTGATTTAGCATCGATATATAAAGCAATGGGATGATGTCATAAACTGCATACCACAATCAGATAAGGGCCCAATTTACGATCGCACTGCTATTCTCATACAACGCCTGCACTTTTAATACAGAGCGGCCATTAATATGTCTCCGCTCCTCATACATTAACCAAGCTCACAGACGCATCGCACCAAAAAACCCACGCAGAGAGAATTATAGACGTGTTTATTGTGCCACAGTTGACGAATGCGCTCTAACATCTAACGCCTGTGTTTTGGAGTTTGTTCCCCTACGTTTAGTTTATCGTCTCATTATATCGAATGAGTCGTGGATGTAGGAAGCAGTTCGTCTCCTTGCTAAAACCCATCCAGCTGTCATCTCTGGAATTATCACCGTATTACAGGCGGGCAGATGAGAGGTATTTGTCCTTGGGCTTGCAGATCGTAGACGCCTTAATGCTTATGTGTTTACATAGCAATTCTGGCTTCCCCTTCGACTTGACTTTACGCTAAGCCGTCATAAGTCAGAGTGACACCGTTTTTTTTCCCTCAAAGACGAAAATATAGAATTATTTGCATTTTACAATGTGCTAATGCTGTTAAACTGGTTGACAGAAATGTGAAAACACAGCCAGGCACTGATGTGGAAAGGATACAGTGGGGGAAAATAAGAATTGAACACGTCACCATTTTTCTCAGAAAACTTATCTCTAAAGGTGCTGTTGGATTGAAATTTTCACCGGATGTTGGTAACAACCAAAGAAATCTATATATGCAAAGAAAACAAAACTAATTAGTTTACAAATTAAGTTATATACAGAGTTGTGTGTAACGAGTTCCACAGTAACGCGTTACTGTATTCTAATGACATTTTTGTCATTACACAGTAATGTAACGAGTTACATTTTAAATGTGTCATTTGATTACAGTAACTAAAGTCATTGTATTTGTGTTACTTACGTTACAAATACAGTTTTTAGAAGAAAAAAGCTTCTTTTAAATCATGTTTTCTGCTGCAAAATCAGTTAATAAGCATGCATTTTTAAATGGGATTTTTGTGCAGGATCAGGAGGATTCAGCAGATATCTTCTGAATGTGATGAGAAGCGTAGCTGTTTATGGGGCCGTTCACATATCGCATCTTTTGCGCACGCAAGTTATTTCCAGTGGAGGTGCGCGGCTTGCGTGCGCATATAGGAAGTGCATAGTTGACCAGTTGAAAACCGCGAGTCATGTGACAAGAACTGACCAATCAGGTTCATGCTTTGCATGGAATATATATTTTATATTTTCCATAATTTATAGATTTAGATAGACTAATTACCTCAGGCAAACACAGAACACCCAAACACTGCAGTGCTTTTTCCTACTATGGATGTCAATGGTTACAGGTATCCAGTTTTCTTTTAAATGTTTTCTTTTGTGTAAAAAAAAAAAAAAAAAATACAGGTTTGGAACAAGTGAATGATTTTTTTAAATTTCTGCGAACTATCTCTTTAAGTCTGTTGAATATGCCAAGCTGCTGTGATCAACTAATGTTTTTCAGTGATCATTAAATTACTGAAAGAACTGCAGTTTATTTTGTATTTTCATATGTATACAGTATTTTATATGTTCTAAAAGTAACTTCAAAGTAAAGTAATTAGTAATCTGATTATTTTTTACATTAAGCAATTAGTAATGTAACAGATTTTCCAGTAATCAATTTTCCAGTAGTAGTCAGTAATTTGTATTCTATTACTTTTTTTTTTAATAACTTACCCAACACTGGTTATGTGTAATAAAATGAAATGACACAGGTAAAAAATTATTGAACACATAGAGAAAGGGACGTGTAGAAAAGCAGTAAAAGCCCAGACAGCAGCTGAAATCTCTCTGAAGTTTTTCAGCAATCCTCTGCCCTTTCTCTTTGTAAATTTATATCAGCTGCTTTAGTTCAAAATTTACATTTTACCAAGAAGATGAAACCAGAAAGGACATTTCAGCAAGCTAATGATCCAAAACACAGCCAAGGAATGCTTTCAGAGAAAGAAAATCAAGCTGTAGAATGCTCCAGCCAATCACCTGACTTGAACCCAATAAAAATGACAAATTAAAGATTCTATTTGATAGACGAAACCCATAGAACCATCCAGATTTTTACACTCTGTTGAAGTCTGAGAAAAAAAAAAAAAACACACCTGAGCAACATCTGGTTCAATTCCATGTGAACAGCTTTTTTTTTTTTTAAACACTATTCCTAGGAAAATACATGTTCAATACTTAGTTCCTCCACTGTATGTGTAGCACATGGGTTTATTGCGGACAGCCGACTGCTCTCTGGTACAGCATTTCTACTGTATGGCTTAATATAGTTAAAATGACAGCTCGAGGCCGATAGGAGAGCTGATGATTGATGGGGAGATGGTCAATCGGAGTGCAGGGAGCTGTCAGATATGAGAGATCATGCTCTTTTGTCACCTACAGGCCAGTCTTCCTGGGGCTGAAGTGATGTGCCATCAGAGAGTCTGTCTGTGTGCTGCAGTCTATGAATAAGCCAAAGGCAGACGGCTCAGCCTCTCTCAGAGATGTCACACAACATTTCTGTGAAGTGAAATCCTAGTCCGAAATATTCTTGCAAGCACAGCCACAGCTCATGAAAAAAAGAAACTTAGACATTCACAACTGCACATTTTAGAAGCATCTTTACTCCCTTGATTTATTTTAAATGCATTCAAATGTAAGGAATAAAATACAAAAACTCATTCAGAACAACTGTTACCTATTGATGGTTGAAAGCCTTTAACATGCACAATACTACAATTCATCCATTCATTCATTTTCTTTTCGGCTTATTTCGCCCTTTATTAATCTGGGGTCGCCACAGTGGAATGAACCGCCAACTTATCCAGCATATGTTTTACACAGCTTTACGCAGTTTTATGCCCTTCCAGCTGCAACCCATCACTGGGAAACATCCATACACACACAATTTAGCTTACCCAATTCACCTATACCACATGTCTTTGGACTGTGGGGGAAACCGGATCACCTGGAGGAAACCCACGCGATCACGGGGAGAACATGGAAACTCCACACAGAAATGACCCAGCCGAGGCTCGAACCAGCGACCTTCTTGCTGTGAGGCGATTGTGCTACCCACTGCGCCACCGTGATGCCTCTAATATTACAATTCTAGCTGATTAAGTTAAAGTTGTGGCCATAAAAAGTACTCTGATATTAGCTAAACAGATACAAATAATGGTAAACTTTACAACAAAGTCCCATTAATTAATGCATCAACCAACATTAACTAACAATGAACACTAGATTTGGTATAGTATTTTTATTTAATTTTTACATATAAACCTTTTTCTTGGCTGCTGCATGGAGGGTGCCATAGCGACCAGCCTTTTGCAGTAGAATGTTTAGAACTTCCGTTTACAGCTTTTACAACAGATAATTTGCGATCCGAAAATGGGTTTCAGTATAGCGTTTTGAGTGGATTACGGAGAGTTTTTGTGACACACAACTTTGAAAGGTGCGTGTTAAAGCCCTTATAATATGTCAGATGCGGTTCAAGCGCGAGAGAAAAACGTTCTCCTAGCTCACGTGTCTGCCGTCAGAAATACAGTGTGTACACACACACACACAAACACAATACTTCACTGCATTATAAAGCAAACCAGATTACTGGCATGAAACTTAACAGGTATGTAAGACATGCAATTTACAAAAATGACTGATACTCTGCTGGTTGATTTGCATGTTGATTCTAATCGGGAGCTGTTTATGTTTCATTTAGTTTGTGCTGTGTAGTATTTACCATGGTTTGTGTTTTTCTGTCATTTCAACATGCCACTTTATTTACACTTTGTGACACTTATTCAATCAGTGTGTCAGTGGGACAGTACAGGCTACATGTGTGTGTCAAACATTTTGGTGAATTACATTTATTTGGGTTGGTTATATATTTTAAAGAAAGAGAAAATGTTGACTTTAGCGATTACGAGGCGTCATTTACTGTAAATGGCACAAGATGCCGTCTGACAATGAGGGGATAATGCCTTACAGCAGCTGTTTTTCATACTATTAGATCACATTTTTTTAAATGATCGGTCCAGGAGGTGGTTATGATCGACAACAGTATTGGTTCAAAGATGTTAAAAGCAAATAAAATAGATTAAAACTATCATTTCAAAGCTGTCCAAATGTTAGGGATGCACCGATGCCGATACTTGGATCGGATATCGGTTCGATATCGCATATTTTTGCTGGATCGGGTATCGGCCAGCTGGTACCGATCCAAATCCGATCTTGCGCGTGCGCTATATTTTGTGTTTATAAGCCAACTAATAGGCTACATGAAGCTTATTTTAAGGCACTAGAACATTGTCATGTAGGCCCACTATATCCGAAATGTTCTGAAGCCATTCTACAGTTTAATGTGAAGCAGATGAATATTAAAGTGTTTAAATTCATGTTCAGTTTAGCGCTTCCCGCCGCTGCCCGGCTGCGCCCGTATTACATTCTCCATTCATTCACAATTCAGTCTGCTTGTCGCATTTGACAAGAGGAAAAACTTTCTCTAAGACTATTTGTTCCCTTTAGTCTAAATAATTAGTGGAGATATGCATGTAGTTTTGCATTAAATGGCTTCATTTTGACCTGCAGCAGGAGTTCATTTCATCATGTTTGCGCTGCTGTGTGTGTTAGATCAGATCGCATTCGCAATACTGGAGTGCAGACGGTTATTACCTGCTCTTCACACACAAAGTAGGCCTACCTGAAATGTTTAGAAAAGACTCAATAATGCATTGAATAGATCCTCAACGCACTTATTTCTTCCATTTGAGCTGCTGTTTTGCAAATGTCTGCAGATACCGGAGCGCTGCGCGCTGTCTCCAATGCATCAAGCGCTTTCATTCACGTGCCGGCTGCATGCGCAGAGGCGACGGACGCCGCTCCGTATAAGATTATTCTTACAATGTGTTTGTTCTCCCATCCTTCAGATTGAGTTTATTTTTCTACGGTGAATACTTTAATTGCTGCGAATAGTTTCAAAGCCTGGCCCATTGTGGTCAATAGTTTATTAAATAAATTAAAGGTGAAACTGACGGGCGCAATATGGATTGTTATTAACAGAAAATGATTTAGCCTAATATAGGCTATTCTGAAACTGTGAACATTTCACTGTAATTTTATATATTAATATTTTATTAAACAGACCAGTTTGTGTTTTTGCGCTGAAGCATATAAGCGGACCTTGTTATGAACTTTCTCGGTCTCAATCACGGCGAGATTTGGAGAGGGATTATTAAGTAAAACTGGCATCAGACGGTTTAGTTTAATCTGCATCAAACCTGCAGGAAAATATCAGGCTGTAATTAATAAATTTAATAAAAGGCTGATTATTTTACCAACGATGTCAATAGCCTATTGCAGATATCAAAGAAAAATCTTAATATTAAAAAGGAAAGGACAATATCACAAGGAATGCTCAAATGTAGCCTAGTTTTACAGCAAGCATGTTTAGTTAGATTGTGCCGTCTGTCATGTATACCTGTTATTTTTGTACTAAAGAAGATGATTTCAGTTTAGCACCAGAGCTATAGAAACTGCTCATTTCGGTTAATTTGGGCTCGTTAACCGAATGTTAACCGCTAACAGATTAATATTAAAATATCAATAAAAAAAATAATTGACGTGCCTATATTTTGTATGACACATTAAATATTGTATTTTAAAATACTTATTTATTTTAAATGCAAACAGCATACAGAACATAATACAGCATCTTCACCTGCTGTGTTTTAGCAGCATATAGAAAAACAGAAACTAAACAAAAATAATAAAATAAATCCTGCTCTAGATCTTTCCCCCAAATGACAAGTTTAAATTACAAAACGAAAACACTGACTTTTTAAGAACCGGCAGGCTGTTTGTCCAATCATGTTTTTTTTCTTCCATCAAATAAAAATATCAGGCTACCTCAAATAGATCGCTCCAAAATATGCATTTAATTAATGTTAATTAATTAATGTTAAATATTACAAATCTCCTGTCAACATGTTTAATAGAATTCATTAGTTTAAAGATTATGTCTTTAATTAGGATTATGACTTATTTCCTCTGTCTCATTCGCAGTTCATGTGCGCGCGCTGCGTGTAATGAAAGACAATGAACCTAAAGGCTCTATGTTGACTTTTTGTAAAGTATTGGCTACTACATAGCATATAACAATTTTGTTGTTTACATATGATATTGCATTATTTGCATACATGTTTTTAAGCTGTAAAATGAAAGCCTCAGTTTGGTGCGAGGTCCATTAGCCTATGCAAAAAAAAAAAAAAAAAAACTTTAGATTTGTTTGATTGGTAGATTAGGCTATGTAGGCTATTTAGAAAAGTATATTATATAAGAACTATTAATAACTGTAATTTTCCAAATAGAAAAAAGGTTGGTTTGTTAGTTGAACACTAAATCACCAACAGTCTATTTATTGAGTTTATGACACGGCTCTGGCAACACAGAGGCGATCCACATCAGCGCTGGATGGTTTGTCAACAATTCTGTGTCAAACTATGAGCAGAAATATCCTTCTTTCATTTTGCTTCTTTGACAAAATATGTAGGCACGTGTGGTTGCACGTTACTGTTACTGCGCTTTTCCATTCCAAAAACGCGAGGCGCACCGCACTGCCTTTATTGATGACAAGATAAAAAGGAGCGCGGTGCTCTTTTTGTCACTAGGAAACGACTGAATCAGCTGAGCCGTATTGTGCGCGAGTGTTCCTGTCAGTAATTGTAATTTTTTATTGCATTATGATATTTAAGATTTGTAAAGTCATACAGCTTTGAATGACTTGAAACAGCGACCACAAGTCTCTCCTCCATCATTAAAAGCTCGCCGAAGTCGTCTTGACAACACAGACACTGCTGTCACCTCAAAGAAAACCCAACCCCGCCTCTGCTTTCATTTGGTGGAAGAATGAAAAAGACGAGACTGACGTAACACGCTTTTTCCGCTGGAGAGCACAACGGCAAAACATTAGTAAACCATGCAAAAGATGCACCTATCAGTCTCAACGCAAAAAGCGACAACAAAAAAAAAACGGCACAGTATCGGGATCGGATCGGTATCGATCGATATTCAGAATTTTGGTATCGAGATCGGATCGGTTGGGAAAAAATGGTATCGGTGCATCCCTACCAAATGTGACCGTTTATACGCATCAACTGCCGACCGGAAGTTCTTAGCATTCCCCTTGCGCATACACGCAAAGCATAACGGGTAATTTTGCGTTCTGGGAAAAAGATCTATAATATTAGTTAATAAAACTAATTAACTAACTAAAAGTTCCTTGCAATGGCAAAAGTACATTAAATATTATAACATTAAAATGTTCAATGTTGTTTTGTTAATGTTAATAAATAAAATCTTTATATAAAATGTGCTCTTAAGTAATATATATGTGATACATCATTGTGTTTCCACAATAGTAATGTTTGTTTCATTATTAATGTATCTATTTATTTATTTATTTACTTACTGTTAAAAGTCATTTATTATTATTACTAATGACTGTGTTTGAAACAAAACATGTGAGTACACATTTCCTATGTGTTTTAAAGTGAATAGCTTATTTACGGTTGTTAAGTAAGTCGAGTGATTCAGATGAAAGTACTGGTAAAATGACAGTTGGTCTGAGTTAAGTTTGTTACAACTGTCTCTCCAGTAAATAATATTTATTTATCTCAGTATGTGCTAATTGAACTGAAAATGACTTATTATTTGTATATTTGGGTTATTTATTTGTTAATGTATAAAGTTTATGAGAGTAACATTGATAACTGTTGTCCATAGATATATACACTAGATATTACATACAGACCCTGAGCATGTGTCAATAGCGCCGACACATTTGTTCAGTGCTCCTAGAAAAAAAGTCATTCAACCGCACTAGTCAATGCAGTGTGCCAATGTGAAGATGCTGGACTTTAGTGCTGTGTACGGGTGTAGTAACGAGCAAACAAAGAAAACACAGCACAGAGGCAGAACATTTCATAGGTAAGATTTCGTTTTTTTACGTTTTTGTATGTTACAAGCTTTTGTGCTCAACAAGTAACGTTATTGATTATAATACAGTCACTTACTGCATTCACCATAAGGAAAGTAGCACCAACTCACATTAAATACTAGGTTTATGCTGGTTTTGTTGAATAAAATAAGCAAACAATGTTGTAAAATATATAACAACAAGACGCTGCGGTGCTAGAAACTTTATTGTTGTCGCCTAAGTGAACGAGTCATTCTTAACAGAGATTCATTTACAAACGAATCACTCCCTCCGTTAGAATGAGAGATGAAAGTAGGAGAGGGGGTGTGTTTCAGGACATGCATTAGATCAAATTAAACAAGGAGGGAGGATAATATATTTATATATAGGATAACACATGCTTTTTGTCAGCAATGCCCGTGCGGTCACTTATCTATCGATGTAGAAAAGTGATGTAAATTATAATTTTCTTAATTTAAAAAAATATTTGCTTACTGACCAGCTGGAAAACTTTCGATCATAGATGCAGTTGAAGTCAGAATTATTCGCCCCCCTTTGAATTATTTTTTCTTTTTTAAATATTTCCCAAATGATGTTTAACAGAGCAAGGAAATTTTGCACAGTATGTCTGATAATATTTTTTCTTCTGGAGAAAGTCTTATTTGTTATATTTTCTGCTAGATTAAAAGCAGTTATTAATTTTTTAAAAACCATTTTAAGGTCAAAATTATTAGCCCCTTTAAGCTATATTTTTTTCAGATAGTCTACAGAACAAACCATCATTGTACAATAACTTGCCTAATTACCCTAACCTGCCTAGTTAACCTAGTTAACCTAATTAAGCCTTTAAATGTCACTTTAAGCTGTATAGAAGTGTCTTGAAAAAATATCTAGTAAAATATGATTTACTGTCATCATGGCAAAGATAAAATTAATCAGTTATAAGAGATGAGTTATCAAAACTATTATGTTTAGAAATGTGTTAAAAATCTTATCTCTGTTAAACAGAAATTGGGGGGGAAATAAACAAGGGGGCTAATAATTCTGACTTCAACTGTATATGTATAAATGTGTATATCTCTGGCTCTGGATGGCCACAGTCCTCCACTGCGCTTTAGTCCCGCATTCATTTCAAAGGAGCGCTACCCTGTACTAAAATGGCGGCTCTATTAACGCATCAGATTTATACACACTGAGTGAGATGTTTCTAATTTGTTAGTGTTTATATGTGATTATGCCTGTATGTTTTAAACTGACTTTTTAGTTAATTGGATATCATTGTTTTAATTTTTACCTGTCCAGGGACTGCAGGTGGCAAATAGCAATGTTGCTACAACCTGGCACAATGCATCTTTCCTATTTGAGGTTAATGTAATTTTTGTGCATTGTCCCAGCTAAATAAATAAATGAATTCAAATTCAAATTCCTTCCAACAGACAACAACAGGGTTGGCGACATCTAATGTAAATAACTGTGACTGGTGTCAAGTGTAACTGTTACAATTTAAATCATACCAATAACAGACGCATGATTGTGCTGTGAGTTTAGCAGTTGTATGGTAAATGGTTATATATAGAGGTATTTACAGAGAAAGAAAAAGAAAAAAAGATGGTTGACAAAGAATTTAAAGTGTATTCAGTGTTATACTAATAAATATACAGAAGGTATAATATTTATATGTGTTAATGATAAGAGAGTACAGAGTGTATAGTATTTGAAGACTTCATTGTTGTAAAAAGAGAAAAACAATACAAAGGGAACAAAACTGTATGTTTGATTAAATGAAACATGATTTGTAGAGATTTTTGCATAACATGATTTGTGAGGATATTTTTGCTATAAGATGAATGTTAAAAAAACAGACGCTACTTAGCTACGCCTGGGGAAAGACACTGAAGTCTCAATGTGATTTGGTTTCTCCTGATAAATCAGGCAGGGACCCGTAACATATACATGAAAAAAATAGTAATTTTATAAATAAATATAGATGTGTAAATGTATAAAATGTTTTTAAAGATTCACTTTAGTGACTATTACATCACAGCAATTGTAAGGTAAAAGTGAAAGTTAAACATCTGATATAATTGAATATTTATAAATTTACCTACAATGCCCGTCAACTATATTTTGAGATTTAAAGGTGTTAATAAATTATGTATGTCTCCTATATTGAAAATGTAAGCATGTAGGAAATGACCAAGCACAATTAAATAACCAATATCAACCAATATACTGTATTGATATCCAGAATCAACAGATTTGATTCAATTTTTCAAGATAACATATCAACATCCACATATAAAGGTTGTCACGATACTGGAATTTGATACCAATCGATACTGAAATTTAAAAAAAATGTCCATTTCCCGCTAACATTAAACAGCGCTCAACAGAAATCACTGTGAATGGCCATAAAGGTCATCGGTTCACCAAATTCACAGCTGTTTACTGCATGTAACCACAGATACAGGCACACTGGAGCATTTTAAAGCTGCGATTCATCATTGGATCGCTCGTATGTCAGCTTATAGACAAACCAGCTGATCGACGTGACATCGAAATGCTTCAGTGTCCCTGTATCTGTGTTTACACTCAGTAAACAGCGGTGAGTTCGGTGAACTGATGACCTTCACAGCCAATCACAGTCGTTTATGTTGAGCACGTGAACACAATGGCAAATCAGCACTGTTTAATAACGCGCTTAAATATTCGTGGGAAACGGACATTTTTGAAATTTCACTACCGATTGGTATCAAATTCCAGAATCGTGACACCCGTACTACGTATAACCACCCTTATTTGACCCCCTATTTCATAAATATCTAGGGAATTATCCCTCTAGTTTATTTCTGATTAACAGAAAAAACGTTTTTTTTTAGGGAGAAAAAAAAATCTATCCCCTCTGGCATGATAGGTCAATGGGTCTCTAATCTGCGGTCACAATTGTGCACTTGTCAATACGGTTTGCGCTGACTGGCTGAAGATTACAAATGTTACTGCATTTTGACAGCCGACGGTAAATCCTTTTGACAAGCCTGGGTTGAGCAAAAGTCGAACTGATAGTCAAGTGCTTGAAGAACAGAGATTTGCTCTAAGGAGCATGCCACTGCTGTGAGCAATCCTTCTAATTTCATTGATTTCCCTGTCCTGCTTTGTCCACCATACTTCACTGCGCTCACGCACTGACTTCCACTGTTTATGAGTGAACACTGATCTAATTACCATTCTCATGTAAACACAATACATCCACATCATTAGGCATCATTAAAGGAGCATTCGCTTACAATTGCACCCTGACCGTTAATAAAAGTACTTCAGAACGTCAGCCAGGCCCTCTCCAGCCACGCTCGAAAATTTTCCAATTATAATAGGTTCATTAAAAACAGGAGTTTACAGGGGACTGACTTCACCCGTGACCGGTTCGGATGAATGGCAGTTTAAGAAAGCAAAACGGGTCATTGAGATTTAAAGAGTTCGTGTTTAGCAAACTCAAAATCAGGGCAGTGAACATAGCTGCAATAAGGTTACAGAAACTTGATGTGGTGCAGAAACATTTTCTTGTAATTACAGGTCCCTGTGAGCTGCCAAGAGAAAACATAAACATCTCGGGCCAGATGCATGCATGTAAATACCCCAAACAAACACCAATTTTCTTTTGATTTCCCTTGGTTCAAGCATTTTTCTACTGCATTACGGGGAAAAAAATGGCAGTTTGTTACGGTTCACTCAGTTGAACATACATGCCAAAATGTTTTCCAAATCTTAACTTGATAGAAAGCAAACATCAGACATGAACTTATATACAAATTATCCACCAGCATACATACGATATTCTATATCCATCCACAAATCTGATACATCCATAAAAACCAGAGCAGAATAAAGGTTGTTTACTGTACCTTCTGGAAGAGAGCAGGAACCTGTTGCAGCTTCAGCTTGTGGAAGATAAACACATCATAGATGGCAGCCACAGCCAACACCGTCACGCCTTGTTCCTTCCACAGCATGCTACATGAAGCACATCCCAAGGTACCCAAAAACCACATCCAGCTCCATCCATGGGCACTGCTTGTCCTCAAGGTACAGTGGTGTATGTAGCAGCGCAGGGCCAAGAGATAGAAGAGAGCGGCTCCCACGTCTGCCCGACCCACAATGCCCGCAACAGCCTCGGTGTGGATGGGGTGAGCGGCAAAGAGAAGCCCAGCCAGCAGGCTCCAGCAACCCGACCCTAACAGCAGGCTTGAGAGGCTAGAGAACAGGGCAGTCGCAGTGCAGTGTAGAACCACATTGACCAGATGGTAACCCCACGGATCTAAGCCACCCAGGGCGTAGTTGAGTCGAAAGGAGAGCGTGCATAGCGGGCGATAAGACTTGTGACTTCCGCTGTGGGTGAGAAGTGTTCCCCAGAAGTCATCATAGAAGATGTTGATCCAAGGTGTTTCGGGGAAAAGGTCCTGGTTGGTCTTGATTGCTCGGCTGTGTGGAGAAAAAAGAAAATGTTTTTCAATCAAAACAGAGACCAATGACATTTGCGCAAACAGTATCCATCTCTATCTTAATGTTCTAAAGTCTAAAGAGCAAGGTGGAGGTAGGAAGCGCACTTAGGAAGTATTTGAATCCACTTTTGCTATTTTAAGGATTGGAAAAATTGTTGACACACGGTCTAAAAGGGTCTTCCTTATTCTCTTAAAGGGTTATGGGTGTGTTTTGGGTGTAGCATGCTTTAAACCATGGGTGCCCAAACTCGGTCCTGGAGGGCCAGTGTCCTGCATAGATTAGCTCCAACTTCCTTCAATACACCTGCCTGGAAGTTTCTAGTATACCTAGGAAGAGCTTCATTACCTGGTTCAGGCGTGTTTAATTGGGGTTGGAACTAAAATATGCAGGACACGAGTTAAGGCACCCCTGCTTTAAACCAATCAGAGTTTCATCTATCATTCACTTTAAAAGGGAGATGTGATTTGCTATTTACATGGCAAACTTTGTAAAGGTAAAAACTGAATGCTTCAGTATCAAGGGAATGGATCTGCTAGTGTGCCAGATTGTGCGTAAGCAGAACATCAACAGAACTATCTGGAATAAAAAGACATTAGGATGGAGAATCGAGTAATCTCATACTTCATCCAATGGTCCCTATATTAAGAACTACATTAGTATATGACAGACATTAATCACTTACTAAGTCCCAACACAGCCTTGACGAGATAACACACACACACACACACACACACACACACACACACACACACACACACACACACACACATGTTTGTTTTTGTGAAAAGTGGGTACATTACATAGGCTTCCATTCATTTTATACAGATCAAACTGTATATTATATTGCCCTCACCCCACCCTACCCCTAAACCCAACCATCACAGGAGACAGTGTACAGCTTTACTCCCTGAAAAAACTCATCCTGTGGGATTTATAAGCTTTTTGAGAAGTGAGGACGTCACCAATGTCCTCATATTTCACCTGCTTTTTGTAATACCTGTGTCATACCTATGTCATTATACAGATTTGTGTCCTGATATGTCACGAAAACACGTACACACACACACACACACACACACACACACACACACACACACACACACACACACACACACACACACACACACACACACACACTTCACATCCATGAGATCATGACAAGATCTTTTCTCTTACTGCTTTCATAGTCTTTTGTATACAAATGTATTGCTTAATTTATTTATTGATCATAAAGAACCTGAAACGATCTGAAATTAACCTTCTGATAACCATTTGGAATACTACACACCTGAATGTGACTCATTTGAAAACCCCTAGGAAAGTGTTTTATATGCACAAATTGTAGAACACAGCTCCACCAGAAGCAGGAATGAACACCTCTGACCTGGTATATAAGGCTTTAAAATTGCAACACTACCTACTTAACTTCTAAATATACCCTTCTACTGAATAAATCAGTTCCATACTATTCAGTTTAGAAAAAGCATGCAGTTAAAACAATTTGACATTCCAAACATAAATATTACATTGCAAAGTAATATGTGCGAGTAATATGTGACTGGGACACAGTAAGACAGGAGGAAAGAAGAGGCGGGATCACTAATTACAATTTTCCTTAAAGTTTAAAAACTAATTTCAAGTACCACACCCTTGACCAAAAGTAAACAAATGATCAACAGAGGGACAGGGACCTCCATTTAGCCTTAAGCAAGAATAAAATTGTACAGATTCCTGTCAATCAAACCAATCTGACTGTGACAGAAATAGTTTATTGGCTATTCCAAAGAGACCATAAGACAAAGAGAGAGGAAAAAAAGCTAAGGTGGAATGAAATGTAAGAGGGCGGAAGAAAAGTAAAAGTAAAAATGTATGGTTTACTTCCTGGAAGAAAGACTCTAAATATGTCTGAAGAAGGTTTCGTAAAAGCATAGAGCTGTGCAGGGAACAGGAGGAGGCAAGGATGAATAGCCTCTGGAGGCCATAGATGCACACTGTGCCCATGCTGTCTGACTGCATTGCACCGCCCAACAAGATTGAGAGAGCCCTTAAGGCAAACAAACAACACAAACGCATGTAAACAAAGCAACTAGGCAGTTACGTTATGCCATATGCAGTCATCCATGCCAAAATCCATGTCATTCAAACCCTAGGCGGTGGTGTCTTGCTGTGAAACAAACACCCTCTACCCCCTGTGATCGTGAATGTATGCATGCACACATGAACCAGAGTGTAATTAGCCTCCTTAGAGAGTGCAAGCATTGACATAAGCTGTAATTAAAACATGCAACAGAAAATACGTGACAACTACGATAACACCCCATCAGAGCGACTGGATAATCTGTCTTCACAAAAAATGGTGCCAAGAACTTGTAATTAACACAGAATAAAGACAAAGGGTTTAATGGAAACATGCTTACAAGTGAAATATGTGATGCAAAAAGAGCAATGGATCCCTGGCTGCAGAGCGAGCCAAACATCTTTGATCATTTGCTACTATACTTGCAAGCACACTTGCACAGTTGCCAGCAGCAAACGCCTGTCTACCCGTTGTCCATGAGAACAGATGGAACTGGGAAAAGCGAGGAGATGTTTCAACAGACCAAACTGCCAAAAAGAACTAGTTCAGGACGTGCTTCAACTTCTTGGTATAGTCTTGGGGGAAATTTTCAACAAGTCGCGTTGGAATTGCTTAGTGAGATTCAATAAGAATAACAGATGCTTCCAGAGCTACACTTGTCAATGAAATAAAGCTCTCCGTCATCAGATGCTTTTCAGATCTCTGCCTTGACTTCAAATTTTTCACTTACTTGGCAGACATTCTCCCATAGGTATGCCTTTTTTATTCTCTCCAAACCATTCGTTAGATCAGATCGTCAACCTTCCGAACAAAGGGATAGCACGAGAGCCATTGTGGCTCAATTACACCTCCGAATCAGTTGGAAGGACTTGCCAATTTACTGGACACTTTGGTGAGCCAGAGAAAACAAACACCAGAGCCTGGAGACTCGACACCCAGCAGCTCAGACAAGACAACAGCCTCTATGCCAGGCCCGAGAGGCAGGGGCTTCTGAGATCAGCTTTCGCATAAAGTGTGAATCAGTAAGGAACACTTGGGAGTCTGGTGATGGATTGTAACTGAAGATCAGGAAAAGCAAAGACTCTCAAATTGCATGACGAGTACATGAATTCTTGAGCCACTGCCTGATTCGGCTTGACAGCACCCCGAGGATGTCTGACTCCCTAGAATGATTCTAATTGGTGTTAGTGAGACAAATAACTTGAAATCTAAACTCTGGAATGGGCTGATACTTCTCGCCTGTAGAAGATGTAGACAGGGATTGAAATTAAGAGGCCACCAAAAGCTTTTTTTACATGCAGGAGCACATGCTTGCTTTTTGACAACTCACGAGGGACCAGCAGTATCACGCGATCCCAAAACTGGCCACTTTGCTTCATCTAGAGTCCAATCAGTGTGCCGGGATACTGTGACCACATCTGTCAAAGCATGTTTGCTTATCGCTCTATTCCTGCCGCGACTGGCACATTGTTACATTTTGGCCGACCGCAGCTCTAATGAGAAGTGAAATCAAAAATAAGTCCTGTGTAATCTAGAGCCACGTTCCCTCAGACTGGGAGCAAGATTTAGCTTTGCGGCCATGAGAGGAACTTAAATACTGCGGTGTTGATCGCAGGCTGCGACCTCAATGTTTTCGGACAAGTACAGCTTTGCTACATCCAAAACAAAGGCTTATAATTTGAGCCAAAGGCAAAACAAACTATGCAAAGTGTCTGGACTCTGGAATCAAAAGATACAAGTGATCTACTATGGTGGAACCTTATGAATTTACAACAAATTGTATGGATATTTAGTCTCGGAATGTAGTCAGCTTTGCGTACAGAGTATTTCTATTCTGTCAATGAATAATCATTCTTAAAATGCAAGTACATCAAGGGTCTATGCATTATAACTTAAACAAAGCATCTTTTCTAACATAAAAAATGGTTCCAGTATTCTGAGACAATGCACAATGGGTTTCTATTTGTGCCAACAAGTGAAAAGAGGGAGGAAAAAAGGCGCAGGCAGTAGGGAGATGTGTTTTTCAGTTTTGCCAAGTATGTGTCATCACCCGGCTTCAGTGTCTGAAAGGGCCACAGTCATATTTTGAGTGTGCCTACAGAGAGTCTGTCCGGTCTGTCCACTCTGCTCTCCTGCCTGGGCTTTTGTCTATGGTTTCTTCCCATGAGAATGCCTGCAGGTCAATAACAGAATACCTTCCCCTTATGTGGTGCTTATGCGAGAAGAGCTCTCTGGGACAACAGCCTTGTTCCTTTGTGAAGTTTCATTAGGAAAAGCTGTATAGGCTATAAAAAAACGAAGAGGGAAATGAATTAATTTGTCAGAATAAAGGACCAAACTGTTGAGGCAACACCTTCCATGCTGAGAATCTCACACAAAGTACATGTCTTTTATTCTTTCACACTTTACCCTCTTTCAGTTTCTTTTTCAGTAGTCCTTTTTTGTTCCCTTATTCATTCTTTCAGTCAAACTTCCCTTTGGTCAACCATTTATTCATTTAATTTTTTTCACACGCATTATTCTGATCATTCATTCTTTTCTTTAATCATTCATTGAACATCCACAATAGCATGTTTGGACATGCACTGTTCTAATATCGGGGCAGCACTGTGGCTCAGTGGTTAGCACTGTCACCTCACAGAAAGAAGGTCACTGGTTCAAGTCCTGCCAGTTGGCATTTCTGTGTGGAGTTTGCATGTTCTCTGCGTGGGTTTACTCTGGGTGCTCCAGTTTTCCTCATAGTCCAAAGACATGCGCAATATGTTAAATTGAATAAACTAAATTGGCCATAGTGTATGAGTGTGTGCGTGAATGAGTGTTTTCCAATACTGAGTTGATGCTAGAAGGGCAGCCGCTGCGTAAAACATATGCTGGAATAGTTGGCGATTCATTCCACTGAAATAGAGACTAAGCCGAAGGAAAATCAATGAATGTTCTAATATCAGCTGCCTTTAACCCTAAAGTACTTCAAGAGTTCACATTTAGATATTGCTTGACACTATTAACAGGTTTGGCATGCTGTCCAGGGAGAGAACCCTGAGCTTGGAGATAATTGAGCCTCGAATAGGTTTCGAGAGCTCCCCCTGGTAAAAGGAGGAAAAGGAGGAGATGGGGTGGAAGGGGGGATTCTTCCAAAACGAAGATAAGGCAGTAGGGCAAAATCTGTCTATTTAGGCTTGGATCAATCTGATTGGATTATTGCTGATTACAGATGAGAGACCAGCCGTGATCAATCATATCACGTCCTCCTCTCGATATTAGTTTGTAAAACTTTACTACGTGAACATCATTCTCATTTTGCGTATATTATTTATTAATTCATTTTGTAAAACCATCACTGGTTCAAAATGTTAGGATGGTAGATCTTCCCTACAAAATTTCCTACAGAAATCCTTAAATATTCAATAACAAATACTTACATAAACAGTTTTCAACTAGCATTAGTCATTAGTAAAAGTCATTACATTTATTCATTAGAAGAAAGAGGTAGGATCTCGTACTTGGCAAATGTCTCAAACTGGAGTCTTTTTAAAGTATTAAATTTGGCTACTACATAAGCTAGTGTAATCAATCCTTTCTATGGTTTGTCTAATGAAAAGCACTAAGAATTCTAGAAATCTATTCACAGAAATAAATAATGTATACATGGCAGGCAGATTATAGAGGTGTAAAGAGTCTTCGCAAGGTTAATCTTATAAAGACCAGCGTCACAAATCAATTCATATGGGAAATAAAAACAAACCGTTGACATTTCAGTCACATTTTTTTTTTCCACTTTACACAAAGAAATGTCAGGGACTGAGCATTTCGCAAAGTGCTCTTTTGTGATATAAACTAAAAGATTTGACACTTTGAACTGCTGCTTGTTAAACAACAGAAAATCGATAACACTGTAAACCAAGTGAATGCATTTCAATATGCCAGTCTGGCAAGTTAGTCAAAATGTCAACTGGTGTATTATTGAATTAGGGTCAGACAGAATAAGACGACGGGCTTTCAGTTGATGGGCTTCAACAAACAGTGAAGCAGATGCACATTAAAAGGGTCGGGGGGCTTTGCAGTCAGAACAAACCCTCACGGGCCACCATGAAATCAACATGGTCATGGCTGAACTTTGTTGATCTAGACACCACAATAGCCAAATTATCTAGTTTGCAACCATGTCAAAGCAAAAAAGCGAATTGGTGGTGAATTTTTCTCTGGTTTTTGTCATTTCCAAAAAGAAAGAGCATTATATTATACATTCAAGCATCAATCAATGTATTGTACCTTCCATAAACTCATTTCTGAACCATTTCCACACAATAATATGCACACATCAGCACCCATTTGAACTTTTTTCACAGGCATGAATGAATCAATTGTCCACTAATGGTAAATCAATGAAAGCGCCATTACCATTTAGCCTTTATTGACAAAAAAAGAAGAAAAAAACAGCACACTCAGCACATTGACTGTTTCTGAGAGCTCACACTAAATTAGCATGGGGGGGGGAAGAGATGACCAGCACATTTCATTATATCATTCCATTCCTCCTGGGACAACTGTTTTTGCAGGACTCACTATTAGCCCAATTGTTTTACTATGTGAATAACACTGTAATTAGGTCATAGCTAATTAGATAATGCTAGTATCAGTGCTAGCAAGACACCATTGAAGTAAAAAAATAAGTTTGTTTTAGATTAGCAGCTTTCTAAAACAAGCCACAAACATGCTACACGCTAAAACATGCTAACAACTCTCTGAAACATTTTATCACATGGCTCTCTGGAATACCTGATTTTGATTGGTCAATTATGACATGTTAATATCACTGTATTGTGTCTAATTGATAAATTTGTGAGATAATAAACATCTAGCCGGTTGTTTGAGAACAGTATTCCTGGGCTAATAATTTGTTAAACCTTATTAGCAATGTACAGTAACATGCAATAGTTACACTAAAGCATGTTAGCAGCTAAATAAAACATGTCATAATTATGCCAAAAATGTTCTAAAACATCTATCTATTTATAATCTGACAAATTATATGACCTGTCAAACTTTAGATTTAAGGTTTAAAATTACTTTCAAGTATATCTAAGCTAACAAAAAGGAGAAAGAGGAAAAGGAGAAAGAAAAAAGGAAAATATTACAAAAATGAAAAGGGAACACTGATGTCATTCCTTCCTCTGCTTCCTGTGTTCACAATGTTCATTTCAGACTTTACTGTAAAATGCAGAAGACTATTTAGAAAGCAAAGGCGGCTTTGGTCAAAAGCGATCAGACAATAGCAGTTACACCCTAAACATCTGCTCTGTAACACTTTCATAGACAGCAACAGATTTTCCAGAAGGACTTTCAGTGGAACATCTGTAGGAAGATGCTCTTTCAATACCATAAGGAATGTCTGCATTCCAATAAAAAACAGCAAAAAAATTTAGGGGTTAACGATTATCACAAGGTGGTGTGAAAGCCAATAAAAGGACAAGCCTGAGACATACACATGTATTTTAAAGTCTCATAAATCTGAGGAAATACACTTCTTTCCTTTCTCACTGTCTTTTATTTCCAGACAAACACAACATTTCAAAAGGGACATGCACAATTTTCGGAGGAATGAAAGGTATCTGAAAATGTTTAATTAAATTAAACTTAAATGAAAAAGTTGTTTTCAAACTCCTAAATATGTGGCAAGCACTACGTGGCAAACTACTAAATGCCTCTTTATTTTTTCTACTTGCTATTAACAAAAAAGAAGCATAAAGGCTGTAGTTTCTGCAAAATACAAATTTAAATTAAACTACAAAATTCCATTTACAAATGCAATTTTAAATACAGATATAGAAAAAATTTAAATTAAAACAGACCGTGTGGAAATTTTCGATTTCTCTTGAATTACGACTTGAGTAAAAATATTAAATTTTTCTCAATTTTAATAAACAATGTTGTCATTTAGAACATACATTGAGACTTTAATGCATAAAATATGAAAGATGCTATGCTTTTGGACATTCATTTGTAGCCACCAAACCAATCCCAGTGATTTAATGTCATAAGAACATTTAGTGGAATAACCCTGATTTACAATCAAAATGCAAAAAAAAAAAAAAAAAAAGTAAGAAAAAGATGCTTTAACCCCCAGGGGTCGGCGAAAGCAGATATGCAATTTAAAACTCAAATTCATAAACTTAAAATCCTCATTTTGGATCGTATTAATAAGATAAAGCCAAATTTTAAAACTGTAAAGGATCTATTTTTATTGATATATATTCATAAGTACAACAAACAATATGTTTTTTTGTAACATTAGTAAAACAAACAGGGAGAGCTTTCTCTTTCTGTGTCTTCTGTCAACATGACTGGCAAAAACTACTGAATCTCTGTGAATATTTGCCTCACATTCATGAAAGACATATCTGCATAAAGTCGGAAATGTGCACTTTTAAATGAGCCAACTATATTAACAATGCTCACAAAACAAAACAAAATGAGACAAGACAAGACAAAACAAAACGAGACTAAACTAAACAAGCCAAAACAAAATGAGACAAAACGAAACCAAATGAGACAAAACGAGACAACAAAACGAGACAAAACAAACCAAGGCAAGACAAAACGAGACAAAACAAGTCAAAACAAAACAAAATGAGACACAAAAAAAACAGACAAAATAAGACAACAAAACGAGACAACAAAACAAAACGAGACAAAACAAGTCAAAACAAAACAAAATGAGACAAGAAGAAAACAAAATGAGACAAAACAAAACCAAATGAGACAACAAAACGAGACAAAACAAGGCACGACAAAATGAGACAAAACAAGTCAAAACAAAATAAAATGAGACAAAAAACGAGACAAGACAAAACAAAACAAGACAAAACGAAACAAGACAAAATGAAACAAATGAGACAACGCAAAGTAAAATGAAAAACAAAACAAGACAAAACAAAATGAGACAACAAAACAAAATGAAACAACAAAACAAAATTAAACTAAACGAGACAAAACAAAACAAGTCAAATCAAAACAAAATGAGACAACAAGAAAACAAAACGAGACAAAACGGAACCAAATGAGACTAAACGAGACAACAAAATGAGACGAGAAAAAACAAAACGAGACAAAACAAAACAAGACAAAATGAAACAAATGAGACAACACAAAGTAAAATGAAAAACAAAACAAGACAAAATGAGACCAAACAAAATGAAACAACAAAACAAAATGAAACAACGAAACAAACTTAAACCAAACGAGACAAAACAAAACGAGACAAAACAAGTCAAATCAAAACAAAATGAGACAACAAGAAAACAAAACGAGACAAAACGGAACCAAATGAGACTAAACGAGACAACAAAATGAGACCAGAAAAAACAAAAGGAGACAACAAAACAAAACAAGACAAAACGAAAACCAAACAAGACAAAATGAAAACCAAACGAGACAAAACAAAACAAGACAAAATGAAACAAATGAGACAACACAAAGTAAAATGAAAAACAAAACAAGACAAAACGAGACAAAATGAGACCAAACAAAACGAAACAACAAAACAAAATGAAACAACGAAACAAAATTAAACCAAACGAGACAAAACAAAACGAGACAAAACAAGTCAAATCAAAACAAAGTGAGACAACAAGAAAACAAAACGAGACAAAACGAAACCAAATGAGACTAAACGAGACAACAAAATAAGACAAGAAAAAACAAAAGGAGACAACAAAACAAAACAAGACAAAACGAAAACCAAACGAGATAAAACAAAACAAGACAAAATGAAACAAATGAGACAACACGAAGCAAAACGAAAAAGCAAAACAACACAAAACGAGACAAAACAAGATGAGACAAAACAATACTAGACAAAACAAAACAAAATGAGACAACGAAATAAAATCAAACCAAATGAGACAAAACGAGACAAAATGAGACAAAACAAAACAAAATGAGACAAAACAAAACAAGACAAAATGAAACCAAACGAGACAAAACAAGACAAAATGAACCAAACGAGACAAAACGAACCAAACAAACCAAAACGAGACAAAACACAAGAAAAAATGAGACAAAACAAAACAAAATGAGACAAAAAAACAAGACAAAACTAAACCAAACGAGACAAAACAAAAAAACAACAACAATGATCCAACTATTTTAACAACGCTCTAATGAAAAAATACACTCAATGACAACTAAATGAATGAATCAAACCTGAATATGACTAAAACGCTGTTAAGAAATACCTGAATGAACTGAAATGGTCAAACCTCCTCACAGAAGGTGCAGTGAAATCTGTTGAAGGAGGTGTGCAAGCTTTATAATGTATCAGGTAAAACTCTTTAAAACTTAGTTTAGATTTCCTGAGGATCAAACAATGGCGTTGCGTCCTCCCGCTCAGCGCTTCAGATTGAAAACTAAGCCACCTGTTTGGCAGTAATGTTGACACACGATACATCTTGCATAAAGGTTATAAATGTGCTGAACAGGGGGTTTCTGAATAGCCATCAAATAGATTGTTAAAACAAATGTACTGTTGAACTACATGAGAGGCTTGCCGACGGCCTGCAGTGGGAAAAGGAGAGTGTGGCTTTTGTAGCCTAAAATGATGTGACCGTAAACACCAGAGCCTAGATGAAAACTCTTTGGGTGTGTTGCATTCTAGCAATAATAATAATAATAATAGGCAATTCAACGTTATATAAAATATAACAAAAGGACAAATAACTTAAATTCTAATCAAAATCAATTAAAAACATTATACAGTAAAAATATTTACAAGTATTCACACTCCAATTTCTTTCCCAGTACTGGGTTGCGGCCCTAAGGGCATCCGGTGTGCAAAATATATGCTGGATAGGTTTGCGTTTCGTTCTGCTGTGGCGACCCCTGATGAATAAAGGGACTAAGCTGAAGGAAAATTAATGAATGAACAGACACACTCGAATTTCAAATTTAGGTCATTTTTACTTAATAATAATAACCATCATCATCATCATCATCATCATCATCATCATCATGGAGAACATCTTTATAAAATTCAAATTAAAGTTGAAAGTAACAACGAAACGAGACAAGACAAAACAAAGCAAGACTAAACAAACCGAGACAAAACAAACAGAAAAAAACACAAGAAAACACAAACAAAATGAGACAAAACAAAATGAGACCAAACAAAACGAGACACGACAAAACAAAATGAGACCAAGGTACAGCTTCTTAATGGTAATAATACCAATACCATCATTAATAATAATAATAATAATAATAATAATAATATAATAATAATAATAATAATAGGCAATTCAACGTTATATATAATATAACAAAAGGACAAATAACTTAAACTCTAATCAAAATCAATTAAAAACATTATACAGTAAAAATATTTACAAGTATTCACACTCCAATTTCTTTCCCAGTACTGGGTTGCGGCCGGAAGGGCATCCGCTGTGCAAAATATATGCTGGATAGGTTTGCGTTTCGTTCTGCTGTGGCGACCCCTGATGAATAAGGGACTAAGCTGAA